>QEPC01014892.1:992028-1025093 GCA_003113815.1 Sphenodon punctatus | reverse complement strand
GGGCTCAGAGTCTTTTTTTAAACAAAAATCCAGGCTGGGCAGGGTGGGTGGGGGGTGTCCCCCCTTCCACCCGCGCAGCCTGGACTCGGGGAGGTTTTTTTTTTTTTTACTTTTTTGGTGGGGCTTTTTACATTGCAGCCATTTTTAAATGGCTGCAATGTAAAATAATCCGGTACCCGGAATCCGGTAACTGGACCGGATTTACCGGGTCGAATCCGATAATGCCGGTACGCCCGGTACCGGCATTATCGGATTCCAGATTTACCAGTTTTCCCGTGCCTACCCAATATACATATACATTCTGGTGTTGCCTTTAACTACATGATCACATAGTGGGGGAGGTGTCAACAGTGCCTTTGTCATGGATGGATCATTACCTCCTGCAGGCATGCCTCCTGGCGCACGTGTGCCCCTGGAGGGGTGTGGAACCAGTTCAGTTGGTTTACCCCCAGAGACTGATGGAACCGGAGAGGTTCCAAAATGCTCTGGGGGAATTACCCTCTGATCTTGATGGCTGGATGCTCGATGACTTCATTGGTATTTGAAACATCTTGCTGACTGAGGCCATCTACTGGACAGCTCCTAGGCGTTGTTGAAGAGTAATAACTGATTCGCAATCAGGAAGGAGTCAAGGACAAATGCAGCTGAAGGTTTAAAAACAGAACTTTACTTCAGCTTTCCAGGCACAGATCCTTAGTTGCATCTAACTAGTAAGATGACAAAATGGAGACTGAGACAATGAGAGAGAAGGGAAGAAGGAGTGGTTACACAAAGGAATTCAACTGTAAAACCCCATCTCCGTTCCATGTACACATAAACGTAGCAGCACCACCTGGTGGCTCTATAGTCAATTACTGTTCTTAATACATCTGGCATTAACTTATGGATGCTGCATATACCAACACCCCTTCTCAACAGACAGAAGTTAACCTACTAAACCTATTCTACTTAGTAGCTTTTGGTGGCACTCTCCTGCTAAAGGTTTGGTCAGGGCATCTGCTACCATGTCTTCTGTAGGACAGTATTGCATGTCTATAAGTCCTTGTTCTTACGAGTCTCTTAGGAAATGATATTTCACGTGTATATGTTTGGTCCTCAGGTTTACTCTTTCAGTTTGTGCGAGTACAATACAGCCTTGGTTGTCTTCCAAAATTTGTATAGGGCTGTTCTGTTGTTTTCCCAAGTCTGTGAGCAATTGTCGTAGCCAAATTACCTCTTGACTAGCATGCACGGCTGCAACATACTCGGTTTCTGTTGAGGCGAGTGCTACTGTGATCTGTTTCTTGCTAGACCAACTGATGGGTCCCCCTCCTAGCAGAACTAGCCAATCACTGGTGGATTTTCTGTCATAGCTGTCCCCAGCCCAATCTGCATCTACATATCCTGTCAGGTTACATCCAGAAGTTGCATGTAGCTGCAGTTTAAGGTGTACAGTTCCCTTCAGGTAGCACATGACCCTTGTTACCGCATTCCAGTCTTTCTGACTTGGTGCTGAAACTTTCCTGCATAGGATTCCTATTGCTGCTGCAATGTCTGCTCTAGTGATGGTGGTGATATACAATATTTTCCCAATTGCACTTCTGTATTGTCGGTTGTCTGGCAGTTGCATGCTTTGTTCTTCAGTCGCCTTCAGGTAGTTAGTTTCCATGGGAGTGCTTCTACTTGTATACCTAGGTCATGTGTTATGTTTCCTAAGTCTTTTGTCTCAAAGTTTTGATTCAGGGTTTTCATTATTCCGCGGTCATTCCCTTTTTGCTCATAGCAAATATATCATCAACGTAAATCAATATGAAAAACCATCTGTCATCCTGTTTCTTTGAATATAAGCAAGGATTCACTTTACTTCTGATGAAATTTTCCTTTGTGAGTACTGTGTTAATTTTTGTATTCCATACTCTGGTCACTTGTTTGAGTCCATATATGCTCTTTTTCAACTTGCATACAAGGTCTGGTCTTTCGGTGTGTTTGAATTCTGGTGGCTGTCGCATTTAGATGTCTTCTTTTAGTTCTCCAAGTAGGAATGCTGTTTTCTAGGGGTGGGACTACTGGATCATCCGGTATCCAATACTGCCCGGTATTTGGTGTACCGGCAGTATCGGATTAAACTTGGTAATCCAGGTAATTTACCGGATTCCCCCGTACCGGATTTTTTACATTGCGGCCATTCAGATGAATGGCCGCAATGTAAAAAAAACCCACACAAAACCACAAACACTTTCCCTCCCCGAGTCCAGGGTGCGCTGGTGGAAGGGGGGACACCCCCCACCCACCTTGCCCAGCCTGGATTTAAACAACAACAATTTTTTCCCCTAAGTCCCCTAGTGCGGGCTCCGAGCCGCCACCAGCGACCCAGAGCCCACACCAGCAGCACTGCAGCAGGTAAGTGTACCGGTACTGTATTGATCCCTGGGGTGCGGGGTGGTTTAACACCCACCCCCACCCCAGGGATCACCCTACCTCCCCACCCAGGGATTAATGCCATTGCTTACCTTGAGCTCCGGGGGGCGGCGGTCCGGTGGCTTCAGCACTGGCTGTGCCTGTCGGCTTCAGCATGCTACTAGGCCTTCTGGGGAAAACTGGAAGTTCCCCGGAAGGCATAGTAGCGTGCTGAAGCCAGCAGCCACAGACAGCGCTGAAGCCTCCAGACCGCCGCCCGGAGCTCAAGGTAGGCAATGGCATTAATGGGTGGGGAGGTAGGGTGATCCCTGGGGTGGGGGGGTGTTAAACCACCCCCCACCCCAGGGATCAATACAGTACCGGTACACTTACCTCCTGCAGTGCTGCTGGTGTGGGCTCTGGGTCGCCGGTGGTGGCCCAGAGCCTGCACTAGGGGACTTAGGGGGAATTTTTGTTGTTGTTTAAATCCAGGCTGGGCAGGGTGGGTGGGTGGTGTCCCCACTTCCACCCGCACAGTCTGGGAGGGGGAGGGGGGAGGTTTTTGGTTTTTTCCATTGATTTCAATGGGGACAGTTCCCCATTGAAATCAATATAAAAGGTCCAGTACCGGTAAACCGGTATTAATCTGGCAAGCCAGTTTTTTCAAATCCGGGAACTGGTAAAACCAGTACCCGGTATTTGCCCTGATGTCCCATCCCTACTGTTTTCACATCCAGATGTTTAACCTGCATTCCTTTCTCTGCTGCTGTGCTCAATAGTGTCCTGATTGTGCTGTACTTGACTACTGGGGCAAACATTTCATCATAATCTTTGCCATATATCCTTTAGCGACTAGTCGGGCCTTGTATCATTCTGCCTTGCCTTCGGCATTGTATTTGATTTTAATGTCCACTTACATCCTATGGTCTTTCTGCCCATTGGTAGTGTACACAGTGTTCAGGTTTGATTTTCATGCATGGACTTTATTTCTTCTGTTGCTGCCTTTACTCATTTGTTGTGTTCCCCTTCTGACATTTGTAAGACATCTTCCCATGTCGATGGCTCAGACAGTCTGTCGGTACTTGCTTTGTAGGACAGGTGGGTGGGTGGTTTGCCTTTATTTTCCCTGGTAGATCTTCTGATTTCAACTTCTGCAGGTGATTGGGTTTGTTCCTGCATCTCAGTTGAGCTTGTGCTGATTTCAACTGTTTGTTCCTTGGTTGCACTCAATTGATACAGGTATCCATCTACATAGGCTCTGGCTAGGACCCTTGTCCCCTTCTGGATTGTGCATTCATTACCCCGAAACTTCACGGTGAGCCCTTTCTTTGTTAGGCATTTAACGGATAGGAGTCCTCCCTCTAAGTCAGGTACCTACAGCACATCCTTTACCGGTATTGCTAGTGTGCCTCCATGTGGCTTATTGCAACTTAGAATTCCTTCACCAATACCTTCTGCAGTGATGCTACTTCCATCAGCGAGGTATATCTCTTCTTTGTTGCTTGGATCCAGTACCATGAAAAAGCTCTTGTCGCTGGTAATGTGACTCATGGCTCCAGAGTCGACACACCAGTCATGTGATGAGTTGGTCTGTGTTGCTCTAAAACATCCTCTCCACTGTTCTGTGGTTGTGTCACTGGTTGTGGCCTTGGCCCTTTGCTTAGACACTTGTGGAGATCGCTTTTGTTGTTCTGCCTTCCATATGGAGCAGTCTTTCTTTAGGTGTCCTTCTTTCTTGCACCGAAAACATGCCCTTGTTTCCTTCTTGTGCAATCTGTTATCTGCAATTCTCAGGGCAGTTTCCTTATCCTGTTCCTGATTGTCTTGCATGATTTCTTTCCTGCGCTGGAATTCATCCATGAGTCTCCCTTTTACAAATTCCAGTGTTAGTTCTGCCTCAGGCCTTGTCTCTAGGGCGTTTATGAGGGCGCTGTATGATTCAGGCAGGCTGCAGAGAAGTAAGGCCGCCACGTGGTTGTCTTTTATCTCTTCACCGATGCCTCGCAGTTGTGCTACCACTTCCAGCATTGAATTTATGTGATCCTGCATCTCCTTCCCTTTACCAAGTCTCATCTGGTACAGTTTCCTTAGGAGAAACAGCTTACTGTTCAAGCTGGTCCTTTCATGCAGCTTCTGCAGTGCATTCCACATGCCCTTTGCTGTGGCCTCCTCCCTTATGTGGATTAACTGGTCATCTTCTACTAGCAGGCTTATGGTTGCCTTTGCCTGTCTGTTCTTTCTGTCCCACACCTCAGGGTTTGCTGCAGGTCTGTCTGTGGTGATCACCTCCCACTGGTCATCTTTGGATAGGAGCATTTCTATTTTGAATTTCCACAACTGGTAGTTTGTGTTATTCAGCTTGCAGACTGAAAGCTTTAATTCAGAGCTGCTGGCCATGCTTGCTTCCCTCCCCTCAGATTGGGATTCTGGTTCTTCTGCTCACTTACAGTTAGTAGGCCTCCTCTGGGAGTTTCCTTTGGGCCTCTTTTCCTTTCAGCTCACTTCCAGTCTTTAGAGTTGTTCTGGGCTGTTCTGAAGAGGTCTGGGCCCATAACCTGTTGCAGAGTAATAACTGATTCACAATCAGTAAGGACAAATGCAGCTGAAGGTTTAAAAACAGAACTTTACTTAAGCTTTCCAGACACAGATCCTTAGTTGCATCTAACTAGTAAGAAGACAAAATGGAGACTGAGACAATGAGAGAGAAGGGAAGAAGGAGTGGTTACACAAAGGAATTCAACTGTAAAACCCCATCTCCCTTCCATGTACACATAAACTTAGCAGCGCCATCTGGTGGCTCTATAGTCAATTACTGTTCTTAATACAGCAGGCATAAACTTATGGATGTTGCATATACCAACAGATGTCCGCTCGCTAGGTATTGGCACTGCAGGCTTTCTTGGTTCACTGAGGAACTGCGGTTGCTGAAGCAAGAAGTCTGGCAGTTAGAGTGAGGGTGGTGTTGTTCTCGTGCTGAAGCTGACAGATTGCACCATAGAGCCAGTTTGTGAGCCTATGCTGTGGCTGTGCGGGCATCAAAGAAGGAGTTGTTTGCTGTCCTCATAGCATCAGCGAAGTCTCATCCAGCAGAGTTTTTCCGGGTGGTAAGGGGGCTGTTCTGTCTGACTTCTGTCCACCTGGAACTGGAACCTTCCAGTGCCTGCTGTGACATGTTTGTCTATTACTTCACTGATAAAATTGCTTGCATTCACCACAACTTCGATGCTGCACTTATTACAATAGGAAAACCAGAGGTTATAAGAAGCCCCCCCTTGTCCTACTTTATGGGATTGGTTTCTGTGGGTCTCGCCCACTGATGCAGAGAATGTTCTTGCAATGGTCAGAACCACCTCCTGTGAACTGGACTCATGCCTGTCCTGGCTGGTTAAGACCAGCAGGGAAATTCTGGGGCCACTGCTGGTGGGGGTGGTCAATGCCTCCCTTCAGGAGGGCAGGGTGCCGAGCTTCCTTAAAGAGGTGGTGATGCAGCCCCCACTCAAAAAACCATCTCTGAACATTGACTCTCTCGCCAGTTATCAGTCTGTCTCCAACCTTCCCTTTTTAGGGAAGGTTGTTGAATGGGTAGTGGCTCGGCAGTTGCAGGAACATCTGTACCAACTCGATTTTCTAGATCCCTTGCAGTCTGACTTTCGTTCAGGCTATCGCACTGAGACTGTGCTTGTGGCTTTGGTCAATGACCTTCATCGTCAATTAGATCGCGATCATTTGACCCTGCTGATTCTATTAGATCTGCTGGCTACTTTTAATACTGCTGACCATGAGATGTTGGTGACTCGCCTGTGGGACCGTGCCGGCAGGACTGTTCTCGAATGGTTCCACTTGTTCCTGGCTGGAAGAACACAGTGAGTGGTGCTCAGGGACCATTATTCTGCTCCCTGGGACCTCTCGTGAGGAGTCCCGCAGGGTTCCATTCTGTCCCCTCTCTTGTTCAACGTGTATATGCAGCCACTGGGCGAGGTCATGATGAGCTCTGGAGTTCGTTGTCAACAATATGTTGATGACACTCAACTCTCTATTTTTCACCCGACCCAGTCCACACAGTCTCGGTGCTTACACAATGTCTGGCAGCTGTGGGGGACTGGATGAGGGCGAGCCGACTGAAGTTGAATCCCGACAAGATGAAGGTGATGCTAATGGGGAAGGTGGTGGGTGTGGCGTCCCACATCGATGAGGTTTGCCCCCCACTGGTTCCCCAGGTTCAGAGTCTGGGAGTGCTCCTTGATGCACAGCTTCGTCTAGATGCCCAGGTTGGAGCTGTGGTGAGGCACACATTCTACCAACTACACCTGCTGCAACGGCTTCGGCCACACATCTCAGACTCCGACCTGGCCGCTATCATCCATGCTTTCATCACCTCAAGACTGGACTATTGTAGCACGCTCTACGTGGGGCTGCCCATGGTGATGGTTCAGAGTCTGCAGCTGGTGAAGAATGCAGCGGCCTGTCTCCTTACAGGGACAAGCCACCGTGAGCATATTACACCAGTACTCCGTTCTCTGCACTGGCTGGCTATAGTCTTCCGGGCCCAATTCAAGGTGCTCTTTCTTACCTATAAAGCCCTATACAGCTTGGGCCCCATATATCTGCAGGATTGCCTCACTCCCCATGCTCTGGATCGCCCCCTATGGTCAACCGGGGGTGCCCTTCTAGAAGTCCCTCGGGTATCCCGGGGGGGAGGGGACTATGGAGAGGGCGTTCTCAGTGGCCGCACTGAGGCTGTGGAACTCCCTCCCAGCAGAGGCCCAGTTTGCCCCGGATCTCTCCTCTTTTCGACGTCAATGCAATGCAAGACCTGGCTGTTTCACCAGGTCTTTGGAGAGGGAGATGGGTGAGAGTGGGGTTTTATTTTTATGCGGGGTGGTACAGGTGGGGTGTTTTTTTCCTCCCACCTCTTTTCCTGGGTGGGGGGATGTTCCCCCCTTTTTTTCTTCTTCTCCCTATTTTAGATGTTTGATGTTGTTTGTGTATTTTAATATTTTTATATATTATAAGCCGCCCCGAGCTGACTTTAGCAGGAGGGGAAGGATATCAAATGTTTTAATAAAATAAAATAATGCTTCTCAAACACCATTTTCCTGTAAACTTAGATCAACATCAGTAGCATTCTCTAGCTGTGTACACTGTGTGTATACAACACAATCCACGTCAGTCATGCATAAGAAAAAACTACATTAGGTTGTACTTATACAAATACTATAAAGCCAGTGTAATGTAATGGCTAAGTGTGCAGTACTTGGACTGGGAGGTAGTGGGGGACCCTGGTTCAAGTCTTGCCTTAGTCAGAAACTCACCTGTGACCTTGGGCCAGTCACAGTATTCTCTCACCTTAACCTACCTCACAGGGTTGTTGTGAGGATTAAAAGTTGTGTTATTTGTAAAGCCCCGTGAGTGCAATGGTTGGGGGGGGGGGGGTACATAAAGATGATGATTACACATGCAAAACCAGCAATAATGAAAACAGGACTGAACAGTGGGAGAAAAAGATCATGCAAAGCACAATTTGACTCTAGGCAAGAATGCATTAATTTAATCATATTTTTTAGTATTCCCCCTTCATCCTACTTACCTGTGTAACCATACTAATTTGTTACACTGAACTTAAAGAGATTAGACGGATCTGCTGTAAGTATGAGGTGATTAAATTACACATTTAAGCCACAGGAGGGAAATGGAAATGCCATATGAGTAATGAGAGTAAGCAAATGTAGTGTGCATGTGCTTAGTGTCATAATGCCGATATACCAGAGAGGACAGAAGATGCATCTTACAGACTATTTTGAACACCTCAATCAAATAACACTCAAGTATAGCACCACACATTTAGAATAAAGCCTTCAAGTCACATCCCACTTGAGGGAATTTCTATGTAGCAGGAATTATTTTTTTTTACACTTAGAATTCACTTCTGCAAGCACATATTTTATTTACTGTGACAGTATTCACTTTGTATTGCAACATATTCATAATTATGCAGCCAGATTGTTAACTCTCACATACAGTATTATGCAGCAATGATAACACTGTTCAATTCATTTTCCATGAATTTTAAGATTCACCTGGAGATACATTGCAAACACGTTATAACATAAAAAATTAAGGTTGACATGATTAGAGAAAAGTGTCACATGTTGCTTTTAGTATTACTATTATGAGCAGAGCTCCGTCTAATTTAACTCCCACTGTTTTGCAGTACACCCACTCTCCAGACTATGCCCTGTGAATGACCTGGCTTGCTTCAGCATTCATGCGATCTCTAGCTGCAATGACTCACACATCCAAGTCTGTCCAAATCAGGTTTAGGACTCATTTAACCTTGAAAAGAACATTTAGAAACTGGAGCTAGTTCTTTATGTAGCTTGCACTCTATATTTAATGTTTGACTTTTTTTCTACGGGAATTTTTTTTTAATGATTTAAAATCTAATGATTGAGTGTATTAACTAACACATGTTAATCCCTTTATAATCCTGAAGACACTGGGCCTGATCCCACAGTCTGCAGATTCCAAGGGCAGTCTCATATGCATGGTCATTGCCAGTACATTGTGCTCTCCAGAGACTGCACGCATATGCACTCGTGCAGGGATCCGCAGACTATGGGATTGCGGCCATTAATAACTGAAATATAAACATTCAGAAATGCTCATGAAATCACGGCAACTTTTTGGAACAATATTTAAAATTCTACTCAGTCATAAAAAGGATGTGAAATAGGGCTGAAACAAAATTTCACCCAAAAGAGGTATCACACTGAAATCCTAGTTTCCAATACCATCTCGGTCGAATCAAGAAGCACTCAGTAATGTTTTGACCAACATTTTGTTTCTTGATTTACTGACTTTCTGCTTACTGGGATCCCGTTTACTGCTTTGTCATCCATTTCAAATCCCAAGAGCTAATACCTACGCAATACCACATTTCTTGCACTACATTTTCTCTTCTACTTCTTTTGTCACTCATGGGCTTGTACGAAGATTTCTTTACTAATCTGAAATCCAACTGCAGATTGGTCAAAGCAAAGGGAACAACATAGAACAACAATTCTGACTGGAGACACTGGAGTGGACGCTCAGGGGCACTCGGAGGAGGTTAAGGGGTGGGCTATTCACACAGTGATTGGCTAAGAAATGTGGAAACAACAAACCCAGAATTAAAACGGTATCCTCAGCAATGCAGTAATTGGTAAATGAGAGGTATGTGATAAACAGTAAGCAGAAAGTTGATAATTTGGGATGGTATCTCATGGTATTGTGAGAATTGAGAAATCACATCAGTATCAGGAAATGGTCAAGAAATCAATCCCAGCTCCCAATATGGCAAAATTCCTCATGAACAGCAATTTAGCTACTTGTTTCAGACTTAATGTAAATACAATATTGCTTGAACTAGCACCCTTTGGGGCCCTGGAGGTGGTGGCTATCTACTCAGCACCACTGACTCACTCTGGTCAAGGGTGGTGCTGAAGATCTTCTCCAGTGCTGTTCAGGACACACCCCGCCTTAGCCTTGCTTCCAGCTTCCTGATTGGCTGCCTGCCATATAAAAGGCAAGTCTGCAACCACAGGAATCTGGATGGATCATCTGTCTCCCTTCCTGCTGAACCAGACCCACTTGCCTTGGATCCGCTTTCCTTCTCCCAGGCTGTCCTCTATTGCCTTTGGATTGGTTCTGCCCTGCCTTAGAATTTACTTGTTTGGAATGGCTCTGCCATGTTCTGGTTCCCATTTTGGACTCTGCCTGCATCTGTTTGCATAACCAGTCTGTCACAGGGTGAGCCTTAACTGCGGAAGGGTCTTACAGGATTGGGGCTCAAATATACAGCCTCATCTGTGAATTAGCTTTTACAGTGTCTTTATTCATTTCACACATCATCTCAGTCTCTTTAACACAATCTCCATCTCCTGTCTCCATTCTATGGCTGCTTTTAGACGAACGCAGTCCAGGCTCACGCAACTGTTAAAAATCCTGTAGGCGGGGATTGGACAAGTCATTTCACACGTTAACACCGGTTGCGCATTCTTTTGAAACCTCAGCATCGGGGTATTTAGTTTGCTGTTTTAAAAGAACACGTGGCCGGCTTTAACGCGCGAAATGTCTTGTCTAATCCCCGCCTGCGTGATTTTTAAAAGCCACGTGAGTGTACCATGCTCATCTAAAAGCAGCCTATAGCTCTGCCAATATATACAGTCTCTACACAGTCTCTTAATGTTCTTACTAACACCAGGTAGCAGCCCTCCAGCAACCCACTTCCCTATCTGTCTCTCAAATTCCAGGCACAGTCCTCTGGCTTGTACAGTCTTTTTCAGAGTCACTTTAACCAGGCAGACACCTCTGGTCTCTACTTAAAGTAATCTCTTCAGGCTTCTGGGCCAAATACTCTTCCACAGCTTTCCAGTAAGCCTGTCTGGCTTGGCTGAGAGAGCTGAGCTAATAGCTCCTGTTTCTTCCAGTGTCAGCTCCCAACTGTCCTTCTCTGACTTCTTCAGCGTTCCTTATGTTGGCTGGGCCACACCCACCCACAGCTGCTCCTCAGTCAGGTGTTGTTCCACACTTCTAGTAGCACCTTCAGCTTCATTAGTAGCCTCTCGATGCTGGCACTGAAAACTGCTACAGAGTTTACCATGCTAGACTCCAAATCTGCAATCAGGAAATCAGCGGGCACAGAACTTATCCACAACTATCCAATAGCAGGACTAGAAGTTTTAGATGGAAAATGTCTGAATTCACAAAGTGATAAAATGTAGGCCCATGGTGACAGTGTCTGTAGTTGTACCATTTTCAGGTTGGTCCAGTTGCCAAATACATCATAGCTATTATTTATTTATTTATTTTTTAAAATTATACCCCGCCCCTCCTGCCACAGGCAGCCTGGGGCGGCTAACAAAGTCAATCAAATAAAATACAATAAAACATATAAACCCATCAAATAGCAATAATAACAATAAAAATGAGGAGAAAGAAAAAAACCCAACCCCACCACCCCATCCACTTCTCCCTCGCCAAACGCCTGACGGAACAGCCAGGTCTTACAATTCCTACGGAAAACCGGGAGGTTCAGGGCCAGACGGGTCCCCACTGGGAGGGAATTCCAGAGGCGTGGCCACTGAGAATGCCCTGTCCTGTGTGGCCCCCCAGGAAACCTGAGGGACCTCCAACAAGGCGTCCCCAGATTACCGTAGGGGCCGGTCCAGAACATGGGGAGTGAGGCGGTCTTGCAAATAGGCAGGGCCCAGATCGTGTAAGGCTTTATAGGTCAAAACCAACACTTTGAATTGGGCCCGGAAGACTATTGGCAGCCAGTTCAGAGATCAGAGCACTGGTGTAATGTGCTCCCGGTGACCCAGCCCCACCAGGAGCCGGGCCACCGTATTCTGCACCAGCCACAGCTTTCGAGCCGTCACCCTAGGTAGCCCCATGTAGAGCGTGTTACAGTAGTCTAACAGAGCAGTGATAAAAGCATGGATGATCATGGCCAGGTCCGGAACCAAAACCAGCAGCCAAAACCACCGCACCAGATGTAACTGGCAGAAGGCACTCCTTGCCACAGCCTCCACCTGGAGATCCAGGCGGAGCTGCGCATCAATGAGCCCCCCCAGATTCTGCACCTGGGAAGACAAACCCCTAGGAAAGTGCAAACAGAATGCGGTTCGGACGTTTGGTTGTTCGGTTCGAAACCTGAGTTCGGGCTCGGTTGTTTGGTTCGGTGGAGTTCGGTTCGCTATTCGAAAATAGCGCTATCGATACCGAATTCAAAGATTATTTTTTTTTGTATCAGTATCATTTGGCCCTGAAAACAACTCCTGGTCTCCACCCCTGGTGCCAGGAAGTCTGCTCCTCAGATGCCTCCCTCTTCCAGTCAAATGTTTCCCGCCTGAAGTCACGTTTTCCCCGCCCCCGAACTCATCTGAACTCACCCAAACATGACCGAACTATTTGGCCATTTTCAAGTTTGGTTTGGACGTCCAAACAGATCGAGTTCTGTCCGAACATCTGAACCGTGTTTGCACATCCCTACAAACCCCCTCAACTGAGGGGGCCGTCACCTCCATCGACATACCCACTAACATCACCTCCGTCTTGTCAGGATTCAATCGCGATTGATTAGCTCTCATCCAGTCCGCCACAGCTGCCAAACACTAGGTAAGAAGCAAGACAGCTGGGCCTGGGTCAGTTGAAAATGAGAGGTACAGTTGGGTGTCATCCGCATACTGATGACACCTCACCCTGTATCCTCTGATCACCTCGCCGAGCGGTTGCATATTACATGTTGAACAGGATCGGGGACAAGACAGAACCCTTTGGGACCCCACATGAGAGGTCTCGGTGAAATGAAAAATAATCACCGAGCACCACCCACTGAGTTCTCCTGGTCAAGAATGAGCGGAACCACTCAAGAACGATCCCGCCCACTCCTGCGCTGTCCTGCAGGTGCGTCACCAACATCTCATGGTCAATGGTATCAAATGCAGCCGACAGATCTAATAGGACCAAAAGGGTCGATCGACCCTTATCCTTTTCATGGCGCAGATCATCCACCAAAGCCACCAATGCTGTCTCAGTGCCATGCCCCGGACGAAAGCCAGACTGTGAGGGATCCAGATAACCGACGTGGTTGAGATGCCCTTGGAGTTGCTGGGCCACTACCCATTCAATATTATGATGATTAGACACAGTAAATCAAAATATGGTAGTTATCTTTTGGGGAGTCTGCGTGGTTCTGTTTTTGTTTTCTTTAATACCAGTATTACCAACCCCAAACCTCAAAACTCAAGTCAGGCTCTCCGAAATTAGCAGATTGACTTTAAAATCATGCATTTTTTTTTTCATTTTTTAAAATTACATTTGGGCTCTTTTCGTTTGCTTTATGCTTTAGCACTTTGGACGACTCTCACCTTGAAGCTTTTAAATTTTCTTAACAACCATCAGAGCTAATGTCTTGTTGTTTTTACTTAAAAGCATTGATCTTCTTAAAATAGCTGGTCTTCAGGAGCCATGGTTTAAGGAAAAATAGCAAATTTTAAAATCCTAAGATTTCCTGAGTATTCATGGGAGTTGGCAACCCTGCAATCTCTTGCTTTGTGGTGACGTAAGACTATAGGCTCAACATCCCCCACCACCCACATTCTTTTGGCATTTTGACTAGAAATTTTCTATTGGGACCTGATTAACTGAATTTACTAACAAAAACACAGGTGTGAAAGAGCCTAAGGCACAGGGTGGGTGGGGTGGCGTGGAGTGGGGAGACCTCAGGTCTAGAGACTAAATGCGACCTATAGCTGTTTTTTATTTGGCCCCTTTCCAGTTCATGGATCTGGCCTCTGGATCCAGCTCCTACCTCCAAGCACTGAAAAACTGAGCTAAGCGTAAAGAAGCAGAGAGGCGAGGGTATGCACACAAGAATATGGGGACATGTGAACTGGACCCTCATTTT
The DNA here is from genome assembly GCA_003113815.1 of Sphenodon punctatus. Classification (NCBI taxonomy): domain Eukaryota; kingdom Metazoa; phylum Chordata; class Lepidosauria; order Sphenodontia; family Sphenodontidae; genus Sphenodon; species Sphenodon punctatus. The sequence continues at coordinate 1,011,268 of QEPC01014892.1, read as the reverse complement.
CCTAAACGTACCCTCATCCCCAACTTTTCTATGGCTCTTGGCGCTTGTACTAATTTTCAAAGTGGTTCCCTGGGATGAAAACGTTTCCCCATCCCTGGCCTAAGATATACTTGTTTGGTTTTTATCGCGCAGCAGCTGGAAAAGTGTAGGTTAAACATTAAGAAAAAATTAGAATACTGAAGCAGTCAGGAAAGCCAACAGGTTGTGAAACCAGCCAAAATGTGCGATGATCAAGCTTCACATTCTTTTGCTTCTCTACTTAATAACAAATTTGCTAGTAAAAAGAGAAAGGGGAAGAAAGAAAAATCTGAGAGTTCGAAGCTGGTGACTGGTATCTTCTCCTGTTTTCTGTAGTTGCTATTACTGACCCACACTGCATTTTTAGGGGCCACCTTAGAAATCTTTTTTTGTTTGTTTTTAAACTGTTAGATGTGCCCAATCTATTTTAAAATGACCCTAGAAGGGACGAATACTGAAGTGAATAGCGGGTTCTGTATTAGTGAAAAGACCTTCCATTTTTGGATAGCACTTGAAATTAGGGTTGTGCAATTCAGGTTCTAACAAACCTGAATTTCTATAAAAATGCCCTTTTCACAGGAACCCAAAATCTGGAGGGTTCTCCACCACACCCTCTTGGATTTCAGATTCCCAACTTTGCCAACTCTCGTTTTTGAGACATACAGTTTCTAAGCCTCACTCACGATCTTTCTATTAGTGTCGCTAATCTGTGAGATTGGGAGGCTTGCTCTATGCCTCCCCTACCATGCTGCACTCCGCAGATAGGGTGGCCATACCTCCCCTTTAAAAGAGGACACTTATGAAAAATACATGACACAGGGCTGCATTGGTTCCAGTGCAGCCCTGCACCGTGTATTTTTCATAAGCATCCTCTTTTAAAGGGGAAGTATGGCTACTCTATCTGCAGAGCTGACCTGGGAACCAACAGTAAATTATCTGAGTGGGGAGGGGAGCAGGGAAACCTCTTCCCAGCTGTGTGTAACAAACTAATCAGTCCCGGTTTTGAGAGGGACTGCTATCAGGGCATCACACAGCGCACCCCTTATCAGTCCCATTGGAAACAGGGACTGATTAGAGTGTTACACACAACTGGGAAGACAGTAAATTATCTGAGCAGGGAGGAGGTGGCAGTGGATAAAGCAAGGAGGTGGCAGTGTGGGGCTGGTCGCAGTGGGGGGGGATCTTGGGAAAAGCGAGATCTTTGGACTTGGAGCAGTGCAGGGAGGGAACTTGAGGCAGAGGGGATATTGGGTATTTGGAGCAGCTGGTTGGGAGAAATCTTTGGGGCAAGAGTGGGCAACTTGGGAGCAGCATGGACCCAGGGGTGGGGGCCCTTGGGGCAGAAAGGGGAGAGCCAGGGGCAGTGGGGCTTGGTTAATCTTATGGAGTAGGGGGGATCTTGGGGCAGAAAGGGGAGATTCAGGGATAGCGGGCTTGAGGGATCTTAGGCTTAGGAGGGGGAATCTGAGGACTTTGGACTTGAAGAGGGAGGAGGTACAGGGGGCAGGTGCCTTGTGTGGATGGAAGGGATCCCTGGGCAAAATTTCAGTTTTGGTTCTCATGAATTTCGGTTCTTTTTCCGTTTCGGTACTATTGGACCTTTTGCATTGATTTTTGTGCCGGATTTTTAACATTGCGGTTTTTCAATGGGGGACAAACCGCAATGTTATAATTCATTATCTGCAATAAATTCTATGAAAGACAAAAAAAAAAACCAAACGGAAAACTTGGTGACAAAAAGACAAAACTTACCACCCCCCCGTCCCCTGTGCACATCCTTACTTGAAATATCTGACCCGAAGATGTGCAACAAACCAATACTTGCATATTCAGCCATTTTTGTTTAATATTTGAGTAACTGAAATGAGAAATGACCACGAAAAAATCCCAGAAAAACTAATTGGAGAACTGGAAGTGAATATCTGAATGAAGCGGCCACAAATATATTTTGCACCTGCTTTATTGGGCCCAAATGAAAGAGGGCAAATTTGAATATGGTATTTGTGGCAAATAATCATTTGGGCTCCAATGGGGACAAATAAATGGGGAGCCCGAAACAAAAGAGAAAGTTGAAAGGGTAAAAACCTGAATGTTGTTAATACTGCCTATGCTATGACTCGTGCTGTAACGAGTCTGTCAAAAACCTAAGCAAATCATTTTCAGCATCCTAAGAAAATCTTTTTCTGTTACTGTGCATGAACACCCTGGGGTGCATGAATACCCTGGGGGATTGCATTTTGAAAATGTCTTTTTCTGTCCTAAAGAGCAGAACTGAAAGACAAAATAATAGGGTAAACACACTTCAATCTCCATTGTAAAGCACTTTTTTAGTAAGCTTTTTGTTACACGTGTATCAAAGAGCCCGTGTCCATTGAGAATAGAATACTTAAATTTACTTTTGCATGTGTTTAACTGTTAAGATTTGATTTTTGTGTCTCTTGCTGAGCTCTCTTTAAGCCACGCTGCTTAACTGCATCAAAGTTCTACCACCTGTCGAGATGAGTTAAAGTTGATGCCTTTGACTTGTGCAATTGTAGCAGGGCTTATGCTCATGGTTGTTTTTCATGGGGAAGAGAGAAACTCTAGTCTTTGTTCCAAATCATTAATGAAAAAAATACATCCCAACATCATAGTCATTTTTATTTATTTATTTATTTATTTATTTATTTATTAAAAAGGAGTTGATCTTTTGTGTGTTTGTCCTGGTCACCACTTGTGTTTGAAAGATTAAAAGAGTAGCTCAAGGAGGGAGGAAGTGCAAAGGATGACTGTTTAAAGTTTGTTTAAATTGTAATAACTTTGGGTGGTCTCTGGTTGATACACGAGAATGTATGTTTGAAATGTGACCCCTCTTCAAACCTGTAAATGAGCGGAGGCAGAGGCTCCCCTTACTAAGCATTTTCTAATATTTCCCTTTGAAATGTGGCACACAAAGCTTGAGTTTGTTGTAGATGCCCCATTTTTAAGATCCTCAGTCCAGGTTAGGATATTCGTGGTTAGATAAGCAGCATGGAATGAGTACTTTTAGAGATCTTTGCAGTACAGTTGATGAGAGATGAGCATCTGAAATCTAGACTTTTAAGTTGTTCCCCTCCCCATTCCACCCATTCATCTCTTGATACAACAATGCTTCCAACTTCAGTTTTTTAAAAAAAACCAAAAACAAATAACAAACATTTATTTCGTCCCAAACATGCTTGTCTTAAAACTAATGAGTTTCTTTAAATGTTCTATTCCTTTTTGTGCCTGTTGGGCCTTTTTAGGTTAGAATTCAGAATTTGCTTGTTTGGGCTTTACACTGCTACTCTAAGCACTGGAACTGACTTAAAAAAAATTAATTTGAGAGATAAAAAGACTAGCTCAGGGGGAGGAAGTGCAAGGGACTACTGTTCTAAAGTTTGTTTAACTTGTCTTCACTTTGTGTGGTCTCTCATTACAAGCACTGGAGCTTTAACAAATATTGCAAGATATGTGAAAAAACCATGAGAGTTGGCAAGCCTGTCCAGTAAGAGAGGAAAGTGAAATTTGAATTTGAGTTTATCAAGGTAGTTGTATTTTGTTTTAACGCTGTTCTATTTAACCTTGAGGTTCAGTGATGGTGTAGAGAGAGAGGAGGGAGCGAGCTACTGCCAATCTAAAGGAGTCAAATTTTGTTCTTGGATGTGCACACAGTTCTTACTGAACTCTGTGGGAGTCATGCCACAGATACAAGAAAGAGCAAACTTGTTCCATAGTGGTTATTACCATAGTTCTCAGGACTCATGTCTTGCAGCTAGCAGCCCTCCTTGGTCTGTTCTCAGCAGTTTAAGCTGACCAAGGCTGTCAGTGGATTATTTCCACACATTACAGTGGCTAACTGCTCATTCACACAAAACTCTCCCAGTGGGGAAGCCAACATGGATCTTGAGTTTCCATGTGAAAGGGGGATGTTGAGTGAAGTGGGCTTGCATGGCAAGCAACCCATACTGATCAACCCCATGCTGATTTTTGTTTGTTCCTCAGGCTTCCTTCGCACAGCACTGGTCTCCAGAAACCAGGACAGGCATTAAAAAGGCAGAAGGGGGAGCGGGAGGAATAGAGCTAGGAGTTAGTTCAGATTCTGCAGGTAAGAGAGTCAGGTCAGGGCCCTGCAGAAACACCTGCCCTAGGAGTGAGAGCTGTCATTGAGTGGTGCTTCCCCCCACCCCTCAGGAAGTGCTGCTGATCCTGGTAGCCTCAGAAGCAGTGACACTGTCACATCTGAGGCCCTCAGGGTGGGCCTTTTCTGTGGAGGCCGGGACTATTCATCTGCTGGTTACACAGTGGGGAGGGCCCTGCAGATGCATCTACCCCTGGTGGGTCAAAAGCCGCCTGCAGGAGTAGCAGTGTCTCCCTCCAGTGGTGGAATCTTGATCCTGCCCCCCCCCCAACCCCTGACAGGTACTTCTGCAGGGTACACCCCACTGTGCAGCTGATGGGAGGAGGAGAGCCCCACAGGAAGTACTTGTCTGGGAACTTCAGGAGCAGTGGCGGAACCCTGTTTTTTGGTCCAATCACATAAATACACAAACACAACTCTTGGAAGATTGTCAGAGGTTACTATAATGTGTGGAGCCATCTCAGATCAGAGCGCAGTTCACCAGAGATGGTATATTGGATCTGGATCTCACTGCAAGACTGAGACCCTGGTTTGTATTGCTATAATATGTTTTCCAGTTTGCTAACAGTTCTCAAACAATTGCTTGCAGTCTCTAAAAGTACACCAGATGCAATGGCAAGAACAGAAACAGACATATAGAATGTAGGAACCACAGCAAACTTACATCATTAGCTCAAAATTAGGAGCTATTCACCAAGGAGTTTTCCGAAGCAGGTATTATTAGATGTGACAGGGGGAATAAGATTGCCTTGGTTAGATGGTCTACAAAGAACTTTCTTATATTCTGGGTTAGGAGATAGATGAATGAGTGGTGACCCACTACTGCTGCCAGATGATGAAAAGTTTATTGTAGTCAATAGATTTATGGACATATCTAGACAACAGGATATGGCTGCAATAAGAGCAGTCAGGTGTGCTCCTTTGTATCACTATATTAAGACCGATTGAAGCCAAGCTCCCTATCTGACTCAAGTGGTTTATGCCCGCCATAGAGAGATCTTGATAAAAATTAGATTTGGTCAGTATGGGACAGCAATGCAGAAGGGAAGGTGGTCTAAGACCCCGTACAGTAGGAGGTTCTGCTTTTGTTTTCTCAGTGAAATTGAAGATGCTGTGCATTTTTTGTGGGTTTGCCAAGGGTACCTATGACTCAGTTCAGCCAGGAGTTCCTCATCCACAACCACACAGACATCAGCTTTTGCCTGGTGCACTGCATCCTCATTGTTGTCATGTTCAAGGTGAGGCACCTGAGCATCCCCCTGCTGGATAGGGAACCCCCTCTACTGCACCCTCTGGCTCCCTAGTGTCAGATAGGGAAACCCCTGTTCTGCACCCCCTGAATCCAAAATCAGCAACCTGATGGATGAGGGACCTCTTGCGTTGCACCCCTTGAAAATCTAGGCTGGGATTTATGCAGGTTATGTATGTGTGTATGCAGGCTATTGAATATAGGTTAGAGTCTTGGCATGCATACTTTTGCGTAAATTAAAATTGGCATATGCAAAATAATTTACATATACAAGTTAGCAGGCTGGTATTTTCCCTTGGGAAAGGTGGCGACCCTACCCAGCATCGCGGCCAGCGCTACGATAAAGGCAGCACAGGCGGCTGCCTAGAGCAATAGGTTGAAGGGGGTGGCTCTCTCCCTCCCCCCAAAAAAATCTGGCTGCTGCCACCACTACCAATAAGCTCTGCGCTGGGTCGAGGGTAGCAGGGATGTAGGGCAGCAAAAATTCTTGCACCGTTCCTGTCTGTCATCGTTACCTGCATTCGTCTAATGCAAGGGTGAGGAACCTTTTCCCTCCCAAGAGCCACTTTGAAAATTAGGACACGTCTGACATCCGCAGAGAGGTTTTTTGGGGTGGTGGTGGTGGTTAAGGCGTATGTTTAGGAAGAGGAGGGTCTAGATCATGGATCCTCTCCCTTAGCCTTCTGTGCATGCCCTCAACTCCGTTCTTTTCCCCTGAGCTCAATCTTTCAGTGCTTGGGGAAACTGGCTACATGGGCCAGATCCACGAACTAGAAGGATGCCAAATAAAAATTAGCCATGGGCTGCATTTGGCTCCTGGACCAGAGGTTCCTCACCACTGATCTGATGGAATGAAAGACCTGTAAGGGCAGGTGAAAACAGATGCGATGGTAGTGAGGCAGCTCCTAGGCCCATTCCAGGGTAGGGCTGTAGCGGAATGTCGCAGCGGTAGCTATTTCCACCGGAAACAGTGTTTCCGTAATTAGTGGTACGGCGTGGCAGAGGCTTTCATTCGCTAGTTTCATTCCGCTACTTCCGCAGTTCTGCTAATTTCATTCTGCTACTTCCACAGGCTTCACAAAATAGCAGAAACATTACATTTTCTCTACTTCCGCCATTCCACCAGCACCACAAAATAGCAGAACAGCGGTTTTCCGACAGTTTCTGCAATTTTTTCGCAATTCTGCAATTTGCAGAATGCTGGCAGAATTAGCGGAATGTCCACAGAAAAGCCGCAATGTGGTGTGGACAATTCCGAAATGGCGGAATGGAATCGCGGCGCGGTAACAGCTGCTGCTGCATCAGCCCTATCCAGGGTGAATAACTGCAGCTTCCATTCCTTGGGTTGGCGGGCGGACTGTTCACACATGCAGCCCTCTTCCCATAACTAAGGCATGGGAGCTGACGTCACAGGTCCCGCCACGTCACAGGTTGGCCCAAGGAGCTGTTTAAATGGGACAGGACTCCTGAACCAATTCTTCTCAGCAGGATCAGGCCCCAGGAAGAACTGACCCCAAACAGCTAATGGGAGGGGCGGGGGCTGTTTGCACGGAAATCCAGATAGCTCTTGCAACCCCGATTCACTCTTTGGTCAGCCAGGTGTATGCACCAAACAGCTAATGGGGTGGGGGCAGGTGTGAGGAGTGCCGCTGATCAGCTCTTTGGTGTCCTAGGTGAATGCACCAAACTGCTGGCTGGGGGCGCCTGTAAGAGCACACTCACCCCAGCCATCGAACAGCTGACTGGCAGGTCTGGAAAGTGCACTTCGCCCCCCCATCAGCTGTTTGGTGGACCAGGTGAGTGTGCTCCTCCGGGCCCAATCCACTGACTCTGCCTTGCAGTGTGGCTGGGCAGGCCTAACTGACATGCAGGCACCCGTTAGCCCAGTTTAGCCCAGGTGAGCGGGTCTTAGCCTGGTCTGCGTCTTCAAGCTTTTCCAGCCAATGCATCCCGTAGCAGTCAGCCACCTGCCCTGGGGCAGATGAAAGCAAATTAAATGTCTGGTGGGGACAGAACAAACATGCAGGTGAGTGGGCTAATGCAAACTAATGCGTGCTGCTGTCACTTCTATTTTCACCCAACGACGTTAGAGATGAGCCTGTGCAGCTGCCTTAAGCATTTTCACCTGCAGCAGCTATTGCTAGCCAAAAGACAGCCACTGTCATCAGCTCTTCCGAAGGTCAGAAAACTAAAACCCAATCAATATATTTTAAACATCTTTTCAGAGAGGTAGGGCCAAGTACTCTCTGAAAATGAGACCCCATGAAAGTGTTTCAGATGGACAGCCAAAATCCTTGGACGCTTTTATAATTTTAAGCCTATTGATTTTCCTTGTGTGCTTTATTTTATTTTAAGTTTTAAAAAATCAACAAATTTCACTCTCTTCTACTGTATATTTTTCAAGGACCAAGGGTGCACAGAGAGAGTAGGTGCAGAATCAGGACCAGACAAGTTTATGCATGATCGGGTCCAGCAGGGTAGTTCAGGGTCCAAACGTCTGGGGGGAATTGGTGTAGGATAAGATCCAGGGAATTGGGAGCAAAGACATGGATCATGGGGCAAGGCACAGAGGCAGGGTGTACAGTGGCAGGCAGGCAGGGTCACAGAATGGGCTTAAGGCAGATAGCACAAAGGACAGAAGGACACATTTTGGGGCAGGGGCAGAAGGACTGTGTAGCAGTCCAGAGTCGTTGCAGGCCACGGGCCCTTTAGGAGTAAGATTTGCTCTGAATGGCATACCATCTACCTTGAAAGTTACCAGGGGTGTAATCAACTAGTTCTTAAACACACTTATCTGTCAGAGAGAACCTCTATGTACCTATGCTACATCATCTAGACTTGGAAATGCATTCCAGTTATTTAAACTTACTCCGTATAGCAATTGTTCTGCGTCATGGCAACAGCTTTCTGTTTATTTGACAAGCTGTTGTCCTGCCTGTAGGAGACATGCCCTTTAAACTTTTAGGGCTGATTTGCATCTCTCAGTCAGCATAGGAAGTGGATACCTGCTCTGATTCCTAGTTTACGTCAGGAATGGTTGCACTTGTAAATAAAATAAACCTTTTCCTTGAGATCATTATAGGATTAATGGATATTTCATTACTGCTCTTATTACTTGTTCTATGTCTATTCCGAATAATAATAATTATTAAGCACTAGTCTCCTTGGGCAACCTCACACTGAGTAACAAACAAAGCTCTGCATCTAATGGAAATCACTTTCTTACATTTTACTCTCTAGCTCCGAATTGCTTTCTCTCTCCTGGTTGTCAAACTATGGAAGGTGGAAAAACAACTGGTTAGAATTTTTAAAGTAGTGCAGGTTTGAATTATTTAAAAAAAAAAACAACAACAAACAAACAAATACTACCTGTCCATAGTTCAGCATCCTTAAAAATGTTTATGCTAACAATACAACCCCTGAAAAAGTAAATTGAGAATAATAGGGACTTTTCTATCAAATCAAAAATAAAGAATAGTAGCTCAGTCACATTTTGAGCCTTAAATCTTGTAACTGTTCCACTTTCTTAGCTTAAGTTTGATGAGAAAGAATGCAGGTCTGCTGGCTTAGAGGAAACACTATTTTCTGTACTTGTTTACCCTGAATCATGCCTATTGTTCTGTTGGTCAAAGAAACTTTCATGTAATCATGACCTCAGGGTCACAGAATACAGCTAACATTTTAACTGTCTCTCTGAATGAGATATGTAAACTATAAGTGAAATGCAATTGCTTAAAAGTATCCCATGAAGTGTAACACACGAGAACTGCTTAACCACTCATCTGTCAATGTTTTGACCTTTCTTTATGCTATTACTGCATTCACTTTATGCATTTGCTGTTACTTCATCTTTCTTCTAATAGACAGCATTTTCTTCTCACTGTCAAGAGAAAAGAAATCTTATAACAAACAATATGTACTTGGCAACTTATTCTGGGACACTAAACTTTACTTAAGCTTGATAAAAAAAAAACAGGTCATGAACTATTTTGCTGATAGAAACTGAAACCTGAAATTAAGCCCTTAAAATCCTAGCATGAAATAAGAAGTGAGAAAGATTAAGAGAATGCCAAGATGTTTGGTAACTGTAGTATATATACTGTCAACTGGTGTTAACTCTTTTCTCAACAAAATGCTAAATTATTTTTGGTGGGAGTGGAGTTATAAAGTAGCGTCTGTAGCTATTCAGTGCATTGGGGTATGTACTGTTTTTCATTATTTAAATGAAAGCAATTTTCACAACATTATAATATCAAAATAATTTAATGCAAAAAAATGATTTTCCTCTGCCCAGAAATTTGAACATCAAAATTTTAAGAAGTTTGCTCAAAAAGTGGAATTGTTTAGTTTATAAACTCAGTCTCACAAACATCTAGTAAATTTTGATTTTCTTTTAAAAATAATGTAATTTTTTTCAATTATAAAACAGTGAAATAGAAAAAGAAAAAACTTTATAAGAAATATGAGCAAATAGTTTCCATAATTAATATCACAAATGAAGAAATAAAATACACAATTACTTTGGTATCTTTTGATTGTACACTGTAGATCTTCACAAATGCCCAGTGATCTGGGGTGCCTTAGGCCCTTCTCATGCAGATCTGATGCGTGGGCATGGGAGGACATCCATGTGACCACTGCGACCAGTGGGTGGAGGTATGTGCATACTCCCACACTCCACCCACTTCCATCCTTCGCCCATGCACACAGCAACTCGCGACCATGGTGGTTGCTTTATTAATTTATTATATTATTATTATTATCAAGCATTTATATAGCGCCAGCAATGTACCTGGTGCTTTACAAATTAATTGAATAGACACGGTCCCTGTCCTAGGGCTTACAATCTGAGAGACGGGGTGTGTGTGTGCGGGGGGGGGGAGACGAAGGAAGGGGAACAGAGGGAGAGACAAGGAGTGTAATGTTCACGAAGATGTGAGGTTCCAGGTGCACGTGCTTGGCTTGGTTACATCAAGAATGATAACTGGTTGGTCCATGTGGTGAGGCTATGAGTACACAGACGCTAGGTAACAGATTGTACTGGATGGAGGGTATCGGCAGGAGTTAGGTGAGGAGAGCGAGGAGTTGGGGAGGGCAGAGCGGAAGAGGTGGGTCTTGAAGAGGGATTTGAAGATACGAAGGGCGGGGGCAAGGTGGATACGAAGGGAGGGGACGAGGTTTTGTGTGTGGAGATAGGTGAAGATGGGTGTGCGCCCGCGTAATGGCTGGCCCCCACCCCTGCACCGCGGTGCACACACACCCCTCCCCCCCCACGGCCTTACTTGAGAAATGACTTAAAAGCACAATATTTTAATCATAATATCACAAATAAAGGGGAAAAAAATAAAGGAAGAACTGGACACAACGGAAGAAAACTAGGCGAGAATAAAAACACAGTATCATCATAAAAATTATCCTTTTTTTAAACAATGGGTGTTTTCACACAAGACACTGTTCACTCACTACCCACCCACCTCCCACCACTATACATGTTATATACACCCGTAGGACAACACTGCAGCCCTGCAACATGTATAGTGGGTGGGACATGGATGGGTAGTGGGTGGAGTGTCTTATGTGAAAACGGCCAATATTTCCATAAAATGTTTTCAGTTTTCAAATAAAAACTTGTATTTCACAGAAAGCAAAATAAAAATTAAAAATCAACTGCAAACTGAAATTTTAGCTTGACAATCCAGCAGCCTGATTACACTGACTCCGATGCGCGGCGCACAGCCATAATGCATGTGCTCAGTGTCAGATGTGCACGCAGTGCCCTGTGCACAGGACAACTGTGCGGGCCAAAAGTGCAGCCCTGGCCTATGCAACCTGCCCCACGTAATGTGGTTGTGCTGAGCATGGAGCACCGCGTGGATGTGAGAGTGTGCACATTCTGGCTGTGCACCGTGTGTTGGGGTTGGCGTAATCAGGCTGTTGGATTTTCCACATAAGCTTTAGTCTTATAACATGACATTAATATCATCAGACCTAAGACCTTATTGCAGATGTGGAAAACTAAATGTGAATGGTTCTGCTGTTTATAAATGCAACATACCCAGTGTGTATAATTCCTCCTATATCAAAAGTTTGCAAACATGGGGTTTAGAAAAAGTGGCCTTTTCAAATGAGCATGCTATAAGCTTTCAACCAATAAAAAATACAGGCATTTTTATCATATTAGTTCATATAATCACTTATTCTGCGTATCCCAAATTACACATTTCATACCAAATGTTATTAAACTGAAGTTTGCTATCTATATAAGGGACTTTTTTCAGAAACAAAGTATTGGCTGCTATAACAACTCGTTTCACTTAATAAAGCAGAACTGAAGAGGAAGCGGAACTAATATAATGATGTGGCTGGCAGGCATTAGTGAGCCCCAAGAGAGAGTTGCTCTGGAAGACTCCTGGAAACTTTAACCTCCAAGATAGTTGTGGCTTAGTTTAAAACAGACAGGATGCTCTGTCCCTGCCTGCACAGGGAGGGGTTCTGGATTGGTCTGCCAGCAATAATGTTGTAATTCAGTACCCACTGTTTCACACCCTCTCAGACTAGAGGAATCTGCAGGATACCATGTATTACTCTCTGTGGTAGACATAGTATTTAAAACTTGTGTAGTTTCTCCCATCGTCTTTCATTTTTTCACATAGGAGAGAGTACAGTACACTAGGGGAAATGATGAAAATTCAGACACCTTCAGAACAATCCAAAAACATTCCCCACTCTTCCCTGCACCAAGGCCAAGGTTTTCAGAAGTGATGTTTGGGTGCCACAAAATTTGCTTGTTTAACCTGAGACATCTGAAAGGTGCTTGGTTTTCAGATGGGTTGGGCATTCTGTAAATCTTCCCCTTTAAAGATATATCTCAAGTCAGATAACTAAATGAAAATTTTTCAAGCAAATTATGCCAAAGTAATTGTATTTATTTTTTTAAAATTTAGTTTCTGTGGAACAGCATATATTTCCACACAAATACACCCAACATGTCAGTGCATAACAGATGTAAAAAAATATCAATCCAGGGCCATAACCAAGGGGGGGCCTCTGACCCCCATTTGAGGCCACTGTCCCCCATTCATCTCTCCCCTGTCTGCTACTGCCCTCCTCCTAGTTGTGCCCCCCCAACAAAGAAAAGTGCCCCTTCCATCTGTGAAACCTTCGCTCCACCACTGTAGCAATCTCAGCACAAAGAGAAGTAGGAAATTTCATGATATTTCTATTTTTTAAATAAAACCTCCCACCATTAACTTGAGTGAGGATGGTGGGAGATTTCCTTCTATCATTAACTTGAGAGAGGATGGTTGCCATGTTGGTCTTGAGTGACAGAGATGGAGACAAAGTAGTTCAAATAATGTGTTTTATTGGACCAGCTGTTGGTGGAAATGTGCAGGCTTTCTGACCTTACAGGGTCCTTCTTCAGGCAAGTAGGAGTCAGAACTGAAGATCTGAGCAAAGCACAGTGCATATAAATAATGTAGGGCTGAAACTCACCCTCGCGTTCTTGCATAATCTTGGCGAGAAACAGCTTCTCTCCAGGATTATGCAAGAATGAGAACGAGTCGAGAATCGGGTGATTAAACTGGCACTGTGCACGTGCAAAATGGCTGCTATGGTCATTCGTGCATGCGTGGGCGCCAGCAGCCATTTTACACATACGCAGTGTCAATTTTAGGGTGTTAGGGTTTCTGGGGAACCCTCAAAAATGGCACTACGCCATGCGTAGAATGGCCGAACAACCATTTTGCGCATTCACACTACATTTGTGAAGAACCTGCAGGACCGTGCCAGGATTGATGGAACAGCCTTGGACTGGTTTTGTTTGTTCCTGGCCAGGAGAACTCACCGGGTGGTCTTGGGAGAGTGTACGTCTTCCACGCGGGACCTCACGTGTGGAGTCCCACAGGGTGCCATTCTGTCCCCCCTCTTGTTTAACATCTATATGCAGCTGTTAGGGGAGATCGTGAGGGGGTTTCAGGGCATGCAGCATCATCAGTATGCTGATGACACTCAGCTCTACCTCTCTTTTTCCATCAACTCAAGCCATGCAGTCTCTTTATTTTCCCAGTGCCTGTCAGCTGTGGGGGCTTGGATGAGGTTGAACCATTTGCAGCTGAATCCTGACAAGACGGAGGTGATGTTGGTGAGCGAGGGCTTGGGGGATCTGGGGGTGGTTGAATCTCCTCTTGTTGGGGGGGGGGTTCGCCCTCTCATGGTCTCTGAGGTGCAGAGTCAGGGTGTGCTCCTCGATTCACAGCTCAGCTTGGAATCTCAGGTTGTGGCCGTGGCGGGGAGTGCATTTCGGCAGTTACATCTTGTCCGGCAGCTTCGGCCGTATCTCTCAGACTCCAACCTTGCCACTGTCATCCATGCCTTCATCACCTCGAGGCTGGATTACTGCAACGCGCTCTACGTGGGGCTGCCCGAGAAGCAGGTCCAGAGGCTACAGCTGGTGCAGAATGCCATGGCCCATCTCCTTATGGGGGTGGGCTGCAGGGAGCACATGACAGTTGTGCTCCAGGCTCTGCACTGGCTGCCTATAAAGCACGGGGCCAGGGTTCAAGGTGCTGGTTTTAACCTTTAAAGCCCTTCACGGCCTGGGCCCTGCTTATCTGTGGGACCGCCTCACTCCCCATGTGCCTGTGCAACCCCTGAGATGATATCATCCGTGGGAGCCTTTTTGGAGGTTCCCTGGGCGAGGGGAACTGCCCCTGTGCCTCAGTGGCTGCCCCTGTGCTTTGGAATTCACTCCTGGAAGAGGCTCGGTTGGTCCCCACTCTCCTGTCATTTTATTCATTTACATTTATTTATTGGCCGCCCCCTCATGCCTACGGCATCTCGGGGCGTCTCACAACTAAAATAATAATAAAATACATAAAACCACAATATAAATAATTTAAAACTACCCACCCCCAAACATTCTCCCTCCCTCCCCTCCCCTCTCACCCTCCCCTCCGAAGGCCTGGGCAAACAGCCAGGTCTTACAGGCTCGGTGAAAAGCCATCAGACCCAGGGCCAGGTGAACTTCCTCCGGGAGGGAGTTCCAAAGCTGCGGCCTGGCCACCGAGAACACCCTGTCCATCGTGGCACCCCGTTTAACACAGGGACCTCCAGGAAGGCACCCCCGGTGGACTGCAGGGGTCACCCTGGGGCGCGGAAGGTGAGGCTGTCCCCAAGGTATGAGGGGCCCAGACTGTATAGGGCTTTATAAACCAACACCAACACCTTGAATCTGGCTCGGTATGCTATAGGCAGTCAGTGTAGAGTGCGGAGCACAGGTGTAATATGCTCCTGTCGCCTCGTCCCTGTAAGGAGATGGGCCACAGCATTCTGCACCAGCTGCAGCCTCTGAATCAGAACCAAGGGAAGTCCCACGTAGAGCGCGTTGCAGTAGTCTAGCCTTGAGGTGATGAAGGCGTGAATAAGAGTGGCCAGGTCGGGCCCGGAGATGTATGGGTGCAGCCTCTGCACCAGATACAGCTGGCGGAAGGTGGCTTTAGTCACCGCCTCCACCTGCCAATCCAGACGGAGGCCCAGATCCAACACCACCCCCAGACTCCGAACCTGCTGGGCTATGGGAGGGCAGACCCGCCCCCCCCACCAGAGGGGTCGGCACCTCCCCTGCCCTACCCACCACCTCCATCTTATCAGGATTGAACTTCAGTCTGCTCTGCCGCATCCAATCCACCACAGCCTCCAAGCACTGGGAAAGCAACGAGACAGCGGGACTTGGGTCGGTCGAAAACAAGAGGTACAGCTGAGTATCATCAGCATATTGGTGACAATGCACCCCGAACCCTCTCACGATCTCCCCCAGGGGCTGCATATATACATTAAACAAAAGTGGAGACAGAATCAAACCCTGCGGAACGCTGCAGATCAAGGTCCGGGGGCTAGATGTTTCAGCCCCCAGCACCACCCGCTGGCTTCTCCCCAAGAGGAATGAGCGGAACCACCCAAGGACAGTCCCGTCCAGACCCCCCAGTTCTCGCAGCTGTCTCAGCAGCAGCCCATGGTCCATGGTATCAAAAGCGGCCGAGAGATCTAGCAGGATCAAGAGTGTAGAACATCCTGCATTCATCTCCCGGCGGAGATCATCCACAAAAGCCACCATCGCCGTATCAGTGCCATAGCCAGGGTGGAACCCAGATTGAAAAGGGTCAAGGAAACTGATAAGGTCCAGATGTACCTGGAGCTGCAGAGACACTGCCTGTTCAATAACCTTCCCTAAAAAGGGAAGATTAGAGACAAGACGGTAACTGGCGAGTGCGTCCACATCCAGCAAAGGCTTCTTCAGCAGGGGGCACACCACAGCCTCCTTGAGACTGGGCGACAACCTCCCGCCAGAACCGACCCCAATGTCTCCCCCTGGAAGCTTTTACCAACCAGGACAGGCACGGATCTAATTCACAATTTTGATGATTATGTAAGACCTGGCTGTTCCACCAGGCTTTTGGTGAGGGGGTTGGGAGTAGGGTGGGTGGGGTTGGGCTGTGTGTTTTTCCCTGCATACAGGAATTTTTTATTTTTTAAATTGTTTTCCTGTTTTCCTGTTTTTTATCTTGTTATTCGCTGCCCTGTGTGAAGGAGGGGCGGGACAGAAATATTTTATAAAATAAATAAATAAGTAAATAATTTTTTATAAAATAAATTATTATTTATTATTATTATTAACAAACATTTATATAGCGCCAGCAGTGTACCTGGCACTTTACAAAGTAATAAAATAGACACGGTCCCTGCCCCTAGGGCTTACAATCTGAGAGACAGGAGCTGGGGGAGAGACTTAGGAAGGGGAACAGAGGGAGAGACAAGGGGTCTAACATTCATGAAGATGCGAGGTCTCAAGTGCACGTACTTGGCTTGGTTACGATGAGAATGACAGCAGGCAGGTCCATGTTGCAAGGATAAGGGTAAACCGATCGTAGGTATAGGAATAGTGGCTCAGCAGGATAAAGAGTCAGACAGAGCAGAGCGAAAGAGGTGAGTTTTAAGGAGAGATTTGAAGGTATGAAGGGAGGGGGCAAGGCGGATGTGGACAGGGAGGGAGTTCCAGGCATGGGGGGCAGCAAGTGAGAAGGGACGAAGGCGCTTAGGGGAGCAGGGAAGGCGTGGAAGGGTGAGAGAAGGGACAGAGGAGGAGCGAAGTGCACGGGCTGGAGTATGGAGGGCGATAAGTGCAGAGAGGTAGGGGGGAGCAAGGTTGTGAAGAGCTTTATAGGTGAAGACTAGGAGCTTGTGCAGGATTCGTTCAGGAAGGGGAAGCCAGTGAAGCGAAGAGAGGAGGGGCTGCACATGGTCGAAGCGACTGGCGAGGTAGATGACCCTGGCAGCAGAGTTTTGGACAGAGATGAGCGGAGAAAGGTGAGACCGGGGAAGGCCAGTGAGAAGGAGTTTACAGTAATCGAGGCGAGAGATGACCAGAGCATGAACAAGAGTTTTGGCAGACGAGACAGAGAGAAAAGGAGAAAAGGAGATGACTCTTACTTATGACTTATCTATCCTATTCTAACCTATAGTACTGGATCCGTGCCGAGTGCGACAATGATGAACAGCACAACACCACCCTCAATTCTAAGGGCAACAGACTGGCCAAATATCCCACACTATGAGGAAGGCAAAAAACAGTGCCCCTTTTTTGGGTCACATTAAGGCTCCTGTAAAATTCCTTCCTGGCCCCACTGGCGGCCGATAGTACTCCACAGTGCGAGGGGAAGGGTTGGGTGGGTGCCGTTCTGATGCTCCGGCCACAAGTGGTGCCGAGAGCTCCATCCTCCTTGCTCCATCAGGCGTGGCCCATGTGGTGCTCTCTAAGCCAATCCCGGCCGGCGGGGTTACCGTAGCAACCCCAGCTGGGATGGCAATTGCGCGCGGCCGCCTATTCTTCTCCTGCCTCGGGGATTGCTGCAACCCCGAGGCGGGAAACCTCCATCCGGTTGCCCTGCCTCCCTGCAAGCCGGGCGCGGCAAGGGGCCTCCCGCTGTCCACCGTTCCCCTAGGGGAAGGGGAGAGCGGAGGCAATTTGCTTGTACTCTGTTTTGGACTTGTCTGGATCTGCCTTTGTTTGTTCTCCCTGTCACCAGTCCTCCAGAATGCCTGTTTACTGTTTGGTTTTGCCTTCCTTGATTCATTTCCCACCTTGTGTCTGTTTGTTCTCCATTCCCTGCGGTTCATGTATTAGCCCCGAGTCTGCCTTGAACCCTAAATCTCCTGGACCCTTCAGACCTGATCCCGCATGACGTACCCAAACACCGATCCTGTGCTAACTCTCCATGCCACAGCCTGCACTCCTGACAGAATCTTTGCACTGAATTTAGTTCTTAGAGTTTGGCTGAGTTTCTTTTAGAGCAGCACAGCTTTCTATGTCATCACCTAAGAAAGGCTAGAGGTGGAGGCCTGTTTGACAGCACCTGAGAAAAATGGAAAATGGGTGGCTAAAAGAATATCTTTTTAGTTCCCCAAACTTATTTTGGCTGGTGCATCACCTCAGATTCTCCTCATACAAATAGAATGAAAAGAGTAAAAAAAATTTTTTTAAAAATCACTACTTTCCCCATGTCTGACTGAAACAAAATGAAAACTGAAGGAATAATGGTACATCAAACACCCGTGATGAATTTGCACTAGCAAAGCCTTGGTTATATTATGATGACAGCACTCCCCCAGTGAATAAGTGCACAGTGCATTGTCCTTCTAGAGCTCAACTTCAAAGAACATGAAAATCTCCTTTGAGTTTTGAACCCTCCACATCAAAGCCTCGGAGTTCATTTATAGTTTTAGGATCAGATGAAGGCAGCCACGGAGACTGCCGTGTTTTAAAAGGATCAATCACTTCAGAGCATTAAGTCTGAACATTTTCTGTGGCATCATACTTGAAATTAGGTTTACAAAAGTTATCTTCTTCCTCACTCCCATCTTGCCACCCACAAAAAAATAATTCTCTCTCTGCTAAAATCAGAGGTGAAATAAATATTTTTAAAACTTACTAACACCCTGACTAAATAAAAGCCAGACTTTACCTTCTGTCTGGCAGGACTGGTTCTAAATAATTCCCTACAAAAGTCCTGCATATAGACAGTTTAGGTAACCTTTGTTTATTTAAGCATTTGACAAGTTAACCACAACCTTCCACTACCCAACCCTGCATTCTGTGACAATGATCATGATTTGTCACGTTAGAATATACAGGGCCTGACCTTGCATTTTGCTAAATGAATGAC
This sequence comes from Sphenodon punctatus, assembly GCA_003113815.1. NCBI lineage: Eukaryota > Metazoa > Chordata > Lepidosauria > Sphenodontia > Sphenodontidae > Sphenodon > Sphenodon punctatus. The sequence continues at coordinate 992,643 of QEPC01014892.1, read as the reverse complement.
CAAGGCTCGAGGAGGGGTCCATGACCATTGAGTGGGACAGCTGCAGAGCAGCCATGCACGAGGAGTGAGTGGGGAGGGATTCTAATGGACAGTTCCCATTGTGGCCACCGCGCCCACGCAGGCAACCTCCACACACTCCAGCCACCATGGACTGACCCTGTAAACAACTCACATGGGCAGCCATTCCCCCTGGTCCTGACCCGGCAACCCCCCCACCCCAAACCCCGCCCAACTGCTCGCCCTCTGCCATGACACACAGCCATGGACACCATGGAAACAGGAAACCACCCCCAAGCTCTTTTTTGACTTGCCTTGCACAACACTGCAGATTTTTGGATGCGTGGTTAATGGGTAGCCATGTGTGGTAGCGTCTCATTTAAAAACACCCTATAGGTAACTCTGATTTGGGGTTCACATGAGCAGAAGGGTAAAATCCAATGCAGTCAATGTTTAAAGTCACACCACATGACAGAACACATTAAGTCTACTACTGATTATTATTATTATTAACAAACATTTATATAGCGCCAGCAGTGTACCTGGCACTTTACAAAGTAATAAAATAGACATGGTCCCTGCCCCTAGGGCTTACAATCTGAGAGACAGGAGCTGGGG
>QEPC01014892.1:964409-975166 GCA_003113815.1 Sphenodon punctatus | reverse complement strand
TTGGGTCTCTGAAGGCCTGCCATGCCACCACGGGCACCCCTGGAGGTCCCTGGAGCGCCCCAAGCCTCACGGCAGGTCTGAACTCCGCCGAATATTCGGCGTGACCGAACTCAACTTAACCGAACGACCAAACCCGAACTCGGTTTTCGAACCGAACAACCGAATGGCCGAACAGCCAAACTCCGTTCTGTTCGCACATCCCTAACAGGAATAGCAGCTGAGTTTTCAACTGGGGTAACAAGTGTTTACCAAGCAATTAATGATTTTATCTAATTATCTTTGTATTCCTCTGAGATGGCTCCATGAAGTCTGGTATCTGCCTTTAGATAGCAATCTTACTGAAAAAAGGTCAATTTAATGTTAATGTTGACCCTTACTGACAAAAGGGTCACTTAGCAAGTAAATGGAGGTGTCATTAGTACACTTTGTATTCCTCTGAGATGGCTCCATGAAGTTTCCTGATCTGCATTTAGATAACCACCTTACTGCAAACAGGTTTTAATGTTAACCCTTACTGACCAAAAGGGTCACTTAGCAAGTAAATGAAGGGGTCCAAATGACCCCCATATGGCTGATTGGTAAGTATTTTTCAAAATGAACTCTGCAAACAGCTATGATGAAAAAAAAATCCCAGTGTTGAAGGTTCACACCAATAAGGTTATAACTGCAAAAAATATATACAACTCAATTTATGTTTGTAAAGTGGTTCTTTAGAATGGAGCATAATAGACTCCCAAAATTGTTTGTAGTGATATTTTTGTACACATTAAAATGTCATTAATGAAAACAGACACAATGCTATATTTCTTTCTATTTCTACTTGTGAGAAAAGAAGGAAAGAACAGGTTCTGGTTTAAGCATTTAAAGAAATAATAAAAATTTATTTATTTCAGTATTTGGGTGTCTATACTTCCCCCAGCACTGTAGGTGCATAGTACTTTCAGTTTCCCGTGCATTTCAATTGGGGTCAAACCGACCCCCAGCAGCATTAAAATAAAAACCTTAATTTTAAAAAAAATGACAAAAAAGCATGTGGCTAAGGATGAGCCAGTCGATATAGTGTACGTGGACTTTCAGAAGGTGTTTGATAAGGTTTCTCATGATACACCCTTGAGGAAATTAAGGAGTCATGGGAGACCCTGGGGGCCAATGCTGGCAGGGGTGATCGATGCCTCACTTTGGGAGGGTAAGGTGCCAGACTGCCTCAAGGAGGTGGTGGTGTGGCCCCTGTTAAAGAAACCATCTTTGGAGGTTGACGCACCGGCCAGTTTCTAAACTTCCCTTTTTAGGGAAGGTTATTGAACGGGTTGTGGCCCAGCAGCTCCAGGGTCATCTGGATGGCATCAGTTTTCTAGACCCCTTTCAATCAGGGTTTCACCCAGGGTATGGCACCGAGACTGCGTTGGTGGCCTTGGTGGACGATCTCCACTGAGAGATGGATTCAGGGCGTTCAACAGTACACGTCCTGTTAGATCTCTTGGCTGCTTTTGATACAGTGGACCATGGGTTATTGCTGAGACTATTTTGGTCCCTGGGGGGGTGGATGGGATGGTCCTTGGATGGTTCCACTCGTTTCTCTCAGGAAGGAGTCAGCGGGTGGTGTTGGGGCCTGAAACATCTAGCCCCGGGGATCTCTCTTGCGGCGTACCGCAAGGTTCTATTTTGTCTCCATTATTGTTTAACATATATGCAACCCCTGGGGGAAGTCGTGAGACAGTCTGGTGTGTGTTGTCACCAATATACTGATGACACCCAGCTATAACTCTCATTTTCAACTGATCCAGGCCCTGCAGTCTTGGTGCTTTCCCAGTGTCTGCAGGCTGTGGCTGATTGGATGCGGCAGAGCAGACTGCAGCTGAATCCCAATAAGACGGAGGTGATGTTGGTGGGTCGGGCGGCTGGGGTGATGGCTCCCCTCATTGAGGGGGTCTGCCCCCTACTGGCTCCCCAGGTACGGAGCCTGGGAGTCCTGTTGGGTCCCAGCTTTCAGCTGGATTGCCAAGTAGAGGTCGTGGCAAAGGGAGCCTTTTGCAATTTACATCTTGTGCAGAGGCTCCGATCATATGTTTCGGATTCCAACCTGGCCACCCTCATCCATGCGTTCATCACCTCGAACCTGGATTACTGCCACGCACTCTACGTGGGGCTGTCCCTGGTGACGGTTTGGAAGCTGCAACTGGTACAGAATGCGGCAGTCCATCTTTTGACAGGGATGGGCCGTAGGGAGCACATAACACCAGTGCTCCGAGCTCTGCACTGGTTGCCTATAGCATTCCGAGCCCGATTCAAGGTGATGGTTTTAACTTTTAAAGTCCTACATGGCTTGGGCCCCTCCTATCTGAGAGACTGTCTCACTCCTCAGGTCCTGGGGTGATCCTTACGGTTTACCGGGGGTGCTTTCTTGGAGGTCCCCCAGGTTAGCCGCGGGACCCACAATGGAGAGGGCATTCTCAGTGGCTGCACCATGGCTGTGGAACTCCCTCCCGGAGGAAGCTCGGCTGGCACAAGTCTGCTGGCCTTCCGCCGGGCCTGTCAGACCTGGCTGTTCATCTAGGCCTTCGGGGAAGGGAGTGAGTAGGTGTGCGGGAGACGGGTAGTGGGCGGGAGGGCGGGTTAGGAAGGGTTTGGGTATGGGTTATTTTAATCTGGAGATTTTAGGTTGTTTTAATTCATTTTAGTTATGTGTTTTAAAATGTTGTTACACACCCCGAGATGCTTGTAGCAGGAGGGGGTGACATATACATTTTAATAAATAAATAAATAAATAAATAAATAACAGGCAGTGGCTCTTTTCACACAAGACACTCTCCACCCACTAACCACCCACCACCCATATGTTGTAGGGCTGCAGTGTTGCCCTATGGGTGCCCTGTAACATGTATAGTGGGTGGGAGGTGGGGAGGTAGTGGGTTGATAGTGTCTTGTGTGAAAACACCCAGAGTTGTGAATCAGCAATTGATTAAAAGATAGGAAGCAAAGAGTAGGACTAAGTGGTCAGTTTTCAACTTGTGAAATTTGGTCAATACCGATAGTGTAGCTAGTTTTAAAAAGGGATTGGATAAGTTCTTGGAAGATAGGTTCATAAATGGTTATCAGCCAAGTAGATTTTGGGGATGTAACCTTTTACTGCTGGGGGCTGGAACAACAGGGAATGGATTTCCCATTGTGATCTGTTGAGTGCTTCTCCCAAGAGACAGGGAATGGCTACTACAAGTCTGCCGAAGACAGGATGCTGGGCTTGATGGACCATTGGTCTGACCCAATATGACACTACTTATGTTCTTATGTATTTATTTTTTTTAGTAAGGATAAGCCCAATTATTTCAATAACCTAAATTCAAAATTGTTGAAGACAAAAGTCGAGTATTGTGCTTCACATTATATCACTATGGGCGTGTATAAACACAACGTTAAAGCGTGTCTCAAACTGTGTTGGGATATCAAATCAAATCAAATTAGTTTATTAATGCATAACCAAAAGGTCATAGCAAACCTATTTATCATATACATAAAACAGTTCGACATACAAAATTAAGAATTGGTGAAGCAAAAGAGTAGCACTTCAAACACGTGATCGTCTCCCTCATATACACACACCAATAGAGTAAAATAAATAAAAAATAAACATTAAACTTAAACATAAAATTAAACTTGTATCAGGGGGCCGGTCCCACCATCTTCCCAACCCCCCACCCTGGTCACCGTAGATGTAATATAGATATTAAACCATCCATATAAGGGGATTAAGCCTAATAATTACGGGAACCCAGGATGATTATAAGCAAAAATATATTTGAGGAAGTGTCATGACCCGAAATATGCCCCTACATTGGAAATTTACATTCCAAGAACTTATTACGCAAACAAAATGCATGCTGCAAAAAAGCAGCAATAGGTGGGGGAGGTATCGGCAAGAGCTGTACTAATTCTGCCATCTCCACTTTCAACTCATCTCTCATCTCCACCCTCAAGCCCCACCATTCGCCATCTCCGCTCCTCCACCCAAGCTGCTGAATGCCTCTGGCACAAATCCCACTACCGCGCCGACTTCCTCCACTTCATATTCTGCCTCTCATCACTCAACTCTGCTATCTCCCTCGCTAGACAGCAGTACTATGCCTCCTACATTGAGTCCTGCTCCCGGGACCTTCGCCGCCTCTTTTCCAACTTTGACTCCCTTCTCAACCCCTCCTGTCCTCCTCCTCCCTCTTCTCCCTCTGCTCAGGATCTTGCTCTCTTTTTCACCCCTAAGATTGACAAGATCCACTTGGACATTGCTTCCAAGTCCTCTCCCGCTGCTACTCCCCCACTCCCTCCTCCTCCACCTCCCTTCTGTCTTCCTTCCCTCCCGCCTCCCTTGAGGAAATTTCCTCCCTGCTCTCACCCAACCCCTCCACTTGCCCCCTGAACCTCATCCCCTCTTGCCTCCTGACCTCCATTGCCTCCACCATTGCCCCATCCCTCCTGAACATCTCCCTCTCTACCAGCTCCTTCCCCTCTGCCTTTAAACACACCACTGTCTCCCGCATCCTCAAAAAGCCCACTCTGGATCCCTCTGAACCCTCTAATTACCGTCCTGTCTCCCTCCTCCCTTTTGCTTCCAAGCTCCTTGAACAGGTTGTCTACTCCCGTTGCCTCAACCTCCTCTCTGCCAACTCCTCCCTTGACCCCCTCCAATCTGTCTTCCGACCTCTTCACTCCACTGAAACCGTTCTTGCTAAGATCACCAACGATCTTATTGTGGCTAAATCCAACCGCCTTTACTCTATTCTTGTCCTCCTTGATCTCTCTGCTGTCTTTGACACTGTTTACTCGCTCCTGCTTGAATCGCTCCACTCCCTTGGATTCCGGGACTCTGTCCTCGACTGGTTCTCCTCCTACCTTTCTGACTTCTCCTTCAATGTATCTCTTCCTAACTCCTCCCCCTCCTGCTCCCTACCCCTCTCGGTCGGGGTTCCCCAAGGCTTCATCCTTGGGCCTCTCCTCTTCTCTATCTACACCCAATTCCTAGTCAAACTCATTGCCTCCCACGGTTTCCAATATCACCTATACATTGACGACACTCAACTCTCTCTCTCTCCACTCCTTCCCTCTCCCCCTCTGTTCAATGTTGTCTCACCAACTGTCTCTCTGATATCTCCAGTCTCCGCCTGGATGTCTCAACGCCAACTCAAACTGAACATGGTGAAAACTGAACTCCTGATCTTCCCTCCCAATCCTTCCTCTCCCTCTTCCCTGTCAATTGCCATTGATGGGGTCTCCATCCTCCCTGTCCCCCAAGCTTGCAGCTTGGGCTTCATCTTCGACTCGCACCTACCTTCAAACCCTACATTGACTCCGTTGTCAAATCCTGCTGCTTCTCCCTCCACAACGTTGCCAAGATCCACCCTTTTCTGTCTGTCTCCTCTGCCAAAACTCTCATCCACGCCCTAGTCATCTCACGCCTCGACTACTGTAACCTCCTCCTCGCTGGTCTTCCCCACTCCCACCTTTCTTCCCTTATCTCTGTTCAAAATTCTGCTGCTGTGATCATCCACCTAGCCCGTCGCTTTGACCACGTGCAGCCTCTTCTCTCCTCTCTCCACTGGCTCCCTCTTCCTGAGCGTATTCTGCACAAACTCCTCATCTTCACCTACAAAGCCCTTCACAACCTCGCTCCCCCCAACTCTCTTCCCTGATTTCCCTCTGAACCCCTGCTTGAGCACTCCGCTCCTCTTCCATCCCCTCCCTCACCCTCCCACACCTCCCCTGCTCCCCTAACCACCTTCGTCCTTTCTCCCTCACTGCCCTGCACACCTGGAACTCCCTCCCGGCCCTCGTCCGCCTGGCCCCCACCCTCCACACCTTCAAGTCCCTCCTCAAAACCCACCTCTTCTGCTCTGCCCTTTCTAACTCTTGCTAACCACCCACACTCAGGATTATCCCCCACCTGTTATCTGCAAACTCCCAATTTACTGTAACCAAGCCAAGAACATGTACCTGAGTTCTCGCATCCTCATGAATGTTGCATCCCTTGTCTCTCCCTCTGTTTCCCCTTCCCTGTCTCCTCTCCCCCTGTCTTTAGATTGTAAGCTCTCGGGCAGGGACCGTGTCTATCTTATTCTTTGTAAAGCACCAGGTACATCGCTGGCACTATATAAATGCTAAAAATGCTAATAATGCTAATGCTAATGCTAATGCTAATGCTAATAATAATAATAATAATAATAATAATAATAAATTAAGCTGGCATTTGATCTTCCAGGACATCTGTTCAAAAAAGATTCCAGGTACTGCACTCTCAATTGATCATATAAGTGACAGTGAAATAAAATATGCTCTGTTGATTCTGTAATCTGGGAACCAAAAGGGCAAAGACGCTGTGCATAAGACATTTTTGAGTGGCGGCCCTCCAAAACCATGGAAGGGAGGGAATTAAGCTGAGCACAGAGAAACAAATATTTACTACGAGATGATATTGGAAGGGTTAAGTAGTTTGCCATATGTCCAATTTCTGGGACCCACTGTACGTAACCTGATAAGTAGGTTGTATCCATTATAATCATTATATCCCTCTGTCTATCCAGGTCGCAGATTCTTTGGGAGATCTCTGCTTTAGCTGCTCTCAAAGTGTTGGGATATTGACATAACACTGATTGTGCCCAGTGTTCAGATGTGCCCCATGTTTAGACATGCACTCAGTTAGGAATGCAACGTGTATTCCCCTCCTTACTTTTCTTCAGAACGCAGGCGCAGCTCTGATGGATGGGATTTCTAAGCAGCTGTGAAAGCACCTTCTTCTGTGCTTTGTCTTGTGGAGCAGGTGCTAATGTCCCTGCAGAGGTTGTCACCATGGGGGAAATGCAAACATTGCAGTGGGACTTTATTTCAGGAGTGCTTTCACAGTAAACAAATGAAAAAAAACAAGTTTAAAATTCCCTTTCAACTGACACCTTTAATTATGTTGTTCCCTTTGAGGGAAATAATACTTGTGCTTCAAACAATGAGGATAGAGATGGGCAGGAAGGAGACAGCCAGAGCATACCCGAGTCCCCTCCAGAAAACACAGTACTCTATTGATCTGATAACCGGAACTTGATGCACACACATCATTCGTTATCTTTAAACATTACGGTCCCAATGTGTTTGTGGGGAACATGTGAGTTAAGAAATGCAATCGTGTTCACATCACGGGTTTACCAGGAGCCCAACATGTGGACAAAATGATGTTCAAACTGTTATGCTGCTTTCACGCACTAGGGATGGGCAAACAGAACCTAGTTCGGAAATTTGGTTCGGTTCAAAAATCGAGTTCGGTTCGGAAATTTGGCTCGGCCGACCAAACTGGTCGAGTTCGGTCTGAACTTCTGAACCGCGTTCGCCCATTCCTAACACGCATCGCTAAAACACATGCTGGGGTCATTTGCCACCTGATCAACGTTACATTTAAAGAAGCCCAAATATGTTCTTAAAAATATCTGGCCAGTAAATGTTACATTTTATTTTATGTGGAATTAAAGAAAATCCTGTAGAATGCTACTTATGCAAGATCTCCATTGCTCAGAATTGCCAAGGGAAGGAAATAATAGACTGAAGCTTTCATGCACATTTTAAAGCAGGAGCAAATTTTTAACTTGGGTAATCTTATTGTGACTGCCTCGTGGCAGTTGTCCAAAAGATTACTAAAAACTGAGTATGCCGTGTCAATTTTAAATGCAAGACAGATTTTTAATCAAGTGATAAGAGACCGCTGTTCTGGCAAAAGAAGAGGAAAGTATTCCCACCCCCTCCCCCCCGCTGATAGAAACTAACATAAAATAATCTGCAAGGTTAAAGTGGAAATAGAGAGCAAGTTCCTTGCTCCTTCACTGAGCTTGTGAGTCCTGAACTCCCTTAGAGTTTACACTCCTTTTCCCCTTTCATTAATTGCTGAAAACAGGCCTCATGTGGAAGGTTTTCAAGTGGAAAGAGCCACAGGGAGTTTAAGGCACTCCAAACGTTCCTGTCCATAAATGAACCAGTACCAACATCTTACTGGAGAACGACTATCCAAGTTGAATATCCATTTTATGCCTCCTCTCTTTCACTGCAAGATATCTGCTGCTAGTACCCATGAACGGCAGAGAAAAGAAGCATCTTTCTGCAAACTTTCTTTCCTTACAGGGGAAATACGTGGAAACTGCCACCAGCTTCCCTCCACTAAACAGGCTCTAAAGTAGGGGTGGGGAACCTTTTTCCTCCCAGAGGTCACCTTAAAAATTAGTACATACTCCAAGGGCTGCGCAGAAGTTGAGGATAAGGGTGCTTAAGGTCCCGCCCCCCGCTGTAGAGGAAAGAAAATGCCTCTCCAAGGCAGTCTTCACATGATTATTGTACCTCTCCGATTACTACTCCACAAGATAATTACTCTGGGCAGCAACTAACTCAACTTAGCAAGCCTTCACACAAACATGGAGTGAGGAAAGCTACCTCAAGGGTGCAGTATTGGACATTCTGGAAAGGGTGGGGGAGTCTCTGTGCCAGGTTGACTATGCTTGCTGGTTATCCCCTTAACTGCTTTTGTTCACACAGTTCAAAAGATGCTATGGAGCTGTGCGTTCTGAAATAAGGGACATACATTGCATCCTATAGAGGTTTGAGGTTCTGAAATAAATATGCAACCCTACTCCAATGAAAAAAGCTACCTGACTTTACCTATTGTTTCTTTCAGGTGCTATAACCTCCCCTTTTACTTCCTCACCAATTGTGTGAACAAAGAGAGGATTAAAGGGAGCTAAGAGTTTATTACTGGAAACTGATTGAGTCAACAAGCCCCGAGGTCTATCTCCCTTCTTGAAATACTCATCCTTGGGGGGCCGAAGGAGAGAGGTGTGCACAGAACTTAGTGAACTTGGAGTTCCCATAAACAGTTCCTACATCTCTAAGGGACTGGGAGGAATCAGACAGTAAGGAAGGCTGTTATGCACCCAGAATGGACTTTGAAGACCTAGGTTTAGCTATGGTACCAAGCCTTAAACCTTAAGTCTCTCAAGAAGACTTGCAAGTGATTGCAGAAAGTCTTCGAGAGAGAACCAAACAATCCATCCAAGGATTCCGAAGTTTAAGGATGGGTAAGTTTGTTAGGATCTATTCCTTTTAAACTTATTTTCTTGATTCTGTCTTACATATTACTTGAGACATTTTTTTTATCCCTAAGAAACTGTTGGTTAAACTAAGTTTGTTTGTATTTTGTAAGTAAAATGTTGGTTTATGTGAACTGGCAGTGTAATTGGAGTGCTAGGTATAAAGGCCTCTTCTACTTGAAGAGTTTACCTGGCTTGGGCACAGTCACACCAACCACAAACATTAAAAGAAAATAAAAAGGGGAGAAAGGAGCTAGGTGCCACAATATCCAGTAAGTGTAAATACTTAAAAAGAAATTCTCAAAAGGTTGTACAAAATTTCCTTAATACCGCTCTCATATTATTCATTTTGATCATGCACAGCAATACGTAACATAATGTACTACAAAATTATTATCCACATACTTCAGCTGTTGAACATAGCAGCTGGATGAGGGTAATAACTTAATTCCCACAAATGCATGTTGGTTAACAGTAACAGTACCTTCCCCACACCCCGTTTATTGAAAACATATTTAAATGTTCTCTTACAGCTTTTGAAAGGTTTAAAAGACTAACATACAAAATTCTCTAAGTATGTAACCAAGAAATATGCACTGAAAATAAAATTCCACTCAACTCACTTCCTTATGCCTGTGTGTATAGAGCCAATAAAGACTGTTGAGAAATCTTTGTGAAATAAAAGTATAATAAAAACCAGCATGCCTGCACAAAGTAAGTTATTAAACCCTTATAACATAGTTAAATCAACATGGGTTTTCCCTCAGACCATAGAGAGTTACATCTGTGGTTTGGGACTGTATCTCCAGCAAAATTCACATTTATGCCGCCTTCTGCTGAGGTGTAAGAGATGGTTTTAGGAAAAAAAAGAATTCAATAAATAAATGAATAAACAAACAAACCTAACTATTGCTGGATGTTTTTAGACAAGTTACTCCCTACCCATTACCCACCCATCTGTCATGCAGGTTGCAAGGCTACATAGGGCACCAATGCAGCAGCGGCGGCTGTCCCTCGGCGGTGCTTGGGGGGGCTCTGCCCCAAATTCCCTGGGTGGCCAGCCGCCACTGAATAAGCATGTGGACAAGGGATACCCAGTAGATATAGCGTACTTGGATTTCCAGAAAGCATTTGATAAGGTCCCACATAAAAGACCCTTGAAAAAATTAAAAAGTCATGGGATAGGAGGTAGTGTCTTACTATGGATCGGTAACTGGTTAAAGGATAGGAAGCAAGGAGTAGGACTGAATAGTCAGTTTTCACAATAGAAAGATGTAAAAGGTGGTGTGCACCAGGGATCTGTATTGAGACCGGTGCGGTTTATTGTATTCATTAATGATCTGGGAAAGGGTCTTAAGAGTGAGGTGATCAAAGTTGCAGATGACACCTAGTTATTCAAGGTAGTTAAAACATGAGCATACTGTGAAGAACTGTAACAGGATCTTACAAGACTGGGTGCCTGGGCATCGAAATGGCAGATGAGATTTAATGTGGACAAGTGCAAAGTGATGCACATAGGGAAAAATATTCCAAACTATTAGTACACAATGCTGGGTACTAAGCTAGGAGTTACCACTCAGGAAAAGGATCTGGGAGTGATTGTGGACAATACACTGAAATCCTCAGATCAGTGTGCAGCAGCAGTCAAAAAAGCAA
>QEPC01014892.1:931415-956297 GCA_003113815.1 Sphenodon punctatus | reverse complement strand
CCTTCATCACCTCGAGGCTGGACTACTGCAATGCACTCTACGTGGGGCTGCCCTTGTTCCTGGTTCAGAGGCTGCAGCTAGTGCAGAATGCGGTGGCCTCGTCTCCTGTCAGGGACAGGCTGTCGGGAGCACATAACACCTGTGCTCTGGACTCTGCACTGGCTGCCAATAGCGTCTCGAACCAAGTTCAAGGTATTAGTGTTAATCTATAAGGCCCTTCACAGTCTGGGCCCCTCGTACCTCAGGGACCGCCTCGCCCTCCGCGCCCCAGAGCGGCTCCTTCGGTCTGCTGGGGGTGCCTTCTTGGAGGTCCCCTGTGTTAAGCGGGGGGCCACAATGGAGAGGGCATTCTCAGTGGCCATGTCGCGCCTTTGGAATTCCCCCCTGGAGGAAGCTCGCCTGGCCCCTAGCCTTTTAACATTACGGCGAATTTGCAAGACCTGGCTGTTCGCCCAGGCCTTTGGGAAGGGGGGGAGGGTGGGTTAGGGTTTTTTTATCTCCCGTCACCCTTATTTATTGTATTTTTAGTATTACTCTAGCTGTGTTTTATTGTTGTGATTTTATGAGTATTTTAATATATTTTTATAATTGTATTTTTATGTTTTTTGAAATTGTTAGCCGTCCCAAGCTGTTCTCACGAGGGGCGGGATATAAATTGACAAAATAAATAAATAAATAAAAATAAATGAGACTTCTCGTGCATTATCGCCGCTCGCATATTCTTTTAATAAGCGGGTTAAATACCTCAGTATTTAAAAGAGATATTACAAGAACGCGCGAGCGGTGATAATGTGCAAGAAGTCTTGTCTAAAAGTGGTCTGTGGTAATTTAAAAAGTCACATGATGGCGCGCACTGCTCATCTAAAAGCGGCGTAAATTAAAATCATGAACATCCTACTCATAAAATTGAGATGATTTATTCTATCACTGTGAAATTTGTTAGGAAGGATCGCTTGGGTGAGGAGCTAGTTCGGTTGAGAAACAAGTGAGTTACAGGACTTTGAATTTTGGAAGCAAACTTTTTTCTGGGTTTTTTTTTTAACACTTTTTGTTGACACAGAAAAGTTTGTTTTTAAGTTATCTTTCTGGAGGTGTGGAATGTCAGAAAATTCAAGTGTGCATTGTAGTGAGTTCCTAGGTTTAGATTTTGAAAATCCATCATATAGTTTTTAAGTGATGATATTTTGAATTTTCCATGTAATTCAATGGAGATAGTGAGATTTTTTAATAGGGCTGAAACTTGGTTGAGTTTCACTTGATTCTCCCTGAGAAGCACAGTTCTTGTCTCATTCTAACAAAATAAAACGAGCCAACGACTACCAGCATCTTGCTGCATTCTTGCAGAGAATCTCAAGAAAAGGGGGGAAAGAACTGTGCATGCGCAAATGGCCGCTGGGACTGTTCTGCGCATACACAGCCCTTTTCCAAAATTGCATTGGCAGCATGGCCACCCTTTCGGGAAAGAACAGCCATTCTGTGCATGTGCAGTGGCCATTTTGCATATGTACAGACCAGCTGCCCTTTCCCAAAAAGATGGCGATGCTGCCAGCGCCATTTTTGAAATGGACTGCATATGCGCAGAATGGCCCCAGTGGCCATTTGTCAAATGCACTGTTCTTTTCTTGTTTTTTTTTACAAGGTATCTTACAAGATTTTGTACTGGGGCGGAGATCTAGGCAAGATCTCAGGCCTACCATGAAATGTCATAAGATATCTCACAAGAACAAAAAGGGCTTGTTATTTCAGCCCTAATTTTTTAAGTTATGTTGTGTTGACTTACCCTCCCCATGATGTTATAGTCAGAAGGAACCAGTCCAAAGCAGGTTGACTTGTACCTCCCTGTTCCCAATGCCCAGGAACTGTTAAGAGTTCTGGGTTGGGCAGGGAGTGCCAGTGAGTCCATGGAAAGGACCCAATGCTCTGGAATGAGAAGACAAATCCAGAGTGGGATTACTTGGACCTCCCTGTCCCCAATGCCTGGAGACTGGCATGCCAGACTCCTGGAACCCAGGGTCGGGGAAGGAGTGCAGTCTGGTCCCTTCCACCTGGGACAGGCCCAATGCTCCAGACAGAGGGGCCCGATCCAAAGTGGGTTGACTTATCCATCTCCATGGTTCTCTCCCCAGACACAGGCGGGCTTGGCTCCTGGAGCCCCATGCCATGAAGGGACCAACAGGTCCCTACAGGCAGGGCCCAATTCTACAGGTGGAGGGGCCTGATCCAAAGTGGGTTGACTTATCCCTCCTCATGCCCCTCTCCCCCGGGACAGAAGGGATGACGCCCCTGAGCCCTGGGCTGGGCATGGAGGACAGTTAGGACCACCACCCCAGGAAAGGGCTTGATGCTATGGATATAGGGAACTAATCCAAAGGATCAGTTGGACTGCTGGGCTAGACTCCTGGAATCTCAGGGTGGACAGGTAAGTGCTCCTGGCCAAGGCACCTGATCCAAAACCGGTTTACTTGGTTCCCTGGATAGGACTGAAATTTTCCCGGGTTGGTTAACTTATCCTCCCATGGGAAGGGAGCATCTCTGTCTGGTCTCCTGGATCCTTGAACCAGCCCAGGCAGGCTACCTCACCCCCCATGGGGAGGGCCAGTGTTACTGGCAGAGGAAACCAATCCAAAGCATGACTTGAACCTCCATGTCCTCAATGCCTGAAGACTGCCAGGTCCAGAGCTCTAGGCCAGGTAGGGTTTGCCAGCTAGTCCACCAGGAAGGGTAGAATGCTCTGGGACAAATGGCCTGATCCAGAGCAGGACAACATGGCCCTCCCTGTTCCCAGGAACTGGCAGACTAGAGACCTGGAGCCCAGGGCTGGGCAGGGAGCAGCATATGCTCCCACCCAGCAAGGATCCGTGCTCTGGGCAGACAAGCCAGATGCAAAGCAGATTGACCTATCCCTCCCTATGACCCTCTCCCCAGGGACTGCTGGGTCTCTTTCCCAGACCCCCTGAGTGGCTGGGGAGGACAGGGAGGTCCCCCCTGGGAAAGGTCTGATGCTCTGGGCCAAGGCACCCATTCCAAAATTTGGTTCCCCAAGTGTGACTTCATCATTTTCTTGGGTTGGTTAACTTATCTTCCCCCAGGAAGGGAGTGAAATGGGAAACTCCAGCCGGACTGAAAAAGACTGTGCCCATTTCAGCTGCCTGAAGGCTGTTAAAAAGATACCCCATACTTTGCTGCCTGAGAAAAGGGCTTTGAAAAGACCCTTACTACACAAACATAAGGGTAGTGGAGGGGGAGACACAATCTGCTCAAAAGAATGGAAGAGATGGCAAGGGGTGGGGCACTGAGTGACATGTATATGACTATGGGGAGTAAAATTATGGGGGAGTGGTGGGGGCATATGTTGATGAGTTTTTCAGATTAGAGAGAGCGTATTTGGAGCAAGACGATAGCAACTAAAATTTGCTCTTTGGGCCTTTCTCTACCAGAATTACTGCAGAGGGACGTGAGGTCGGCTAAAGCCGAGATTCATGGTAGACTGGTTGATATTGGTAGACAGGAGGATTGATCTTTGGCCCACTATATCAACTTAAGCCCAAGCCTGCCCAGCCCTGCCGATTACCTAACATTTCGAAGCTCTTTTAGGAAGATCCATCTCTTCCTGCTGGCTAGGCTTAACACTCTCCCTACACGGGTTCTGGAGGGGAGATACGGAGGCCTGCCCTTGCATCAGAGGCTCTGCCTGTTCGACAATCAATCATCTGAAACTGTTGAGCACATTTTCTGTGATTGTCGTCTCTACGATAAAGCTAGGACCGTATGGTTGGCCAAGATTACGGACAGATTGCCAGGCAGAACATTGCAGGAACTAGTGAGGCTATTACTGGTGGATAATAAGTCCAATGTTACGCATGTTGTGATGTCTTTTCTGATAGTGTCAGGGTCCGCGGCGCCGGTGCCCGGCGCCGCGGCACACAGCGGGGAGGTGAGCGGCGGCAGAGGCCGCCAGGCGAAGAAGCCCCCAGCCCCATAGAAGGGATGGCTCCGCTTACACAACCTAAGGCCAGGGAAGAGCGGGGGGAAGCCACACACCCCAGTACGGAGAGAGCGCTCCCCGGCAGTTGTGACAGCACAGGGGGCCCGCCCGCGTCACAGGAGGGCGGGGCCCCTCCACAGACAGCGGAAGCGGCGCCACGCCCAGTGCGCCGCTCCGCACGACTAGCACGCCGGAAAGAGGGCGGGGCAAGCCCTTTATAGACAAGGCCGGCAGGGGCGTTCAGGGCTGGTGATTGAACGCAGACCGGCCGCCTTGAGAGAAGCTAAGTGTGATTCAGAGTGTTTTGTGTATTGTTATTGTGCCCTACTTCCCTGGTGTGAGTGCTTGTGCGAGACAGTGAGAGGGTGTGAGCGAGTGTCAGCCCTGGTTCCTGTGGTACCTCCGCCCCCTCCCTCGGGGTCCCCCGTGTGCGAAACCCCCTACTCCTCCCTTGCAACCCTTGGGGCCTTGTTCACGCCTTCCTCACAGCCCCCCTTCACTGTACCTTCCTCTCCCCCGAGCAAAAGGATAACTGTGGTCGTGGTGCACGGTGAGGGCCTTGCTCTGCCTGTAATCTTGGCGCCCTATGATGATAGGGGCCTAGCCCAGACCTTGTGTCAGAGGCGTTGGCCCACACACTATCCTGACGGGCATTTCTCCTCCCCGGGAGCGCGCCTGCCGTACCCTCAGGCGCAAGGCAACGTTTGGAGTGTGGTGTGCACGTGGCCCCCTTGCCCCCCTACCCCTGACAGATAGATGTATTTCAGGCCAGAGAAAAGTTTCTGACTTTTAAACTATTGTAACTGGTGGGGTGATTTGTATATGTTACTCTGTTGACCCTGCTCATCTCCTTGCAGTAACTGAATTGTGCTACAACTAAGTATCCATGGTTTCGGGTAAAGGGCTGACTATTTTTTGTCAAATTCTTGTGCAGTATTGACGATTTATTATATTCTGTATGCATTCAAATATAATGGAACTATCTGTACTTTTGGGACCACGACATTTGGATATGAGCCACGCCTTTTTGGCTACATGGCCTCGACACTGAGGTTTTCGAAGGCTTCTCTGGTTCCTGTAGTTTAAATTAGCCCAAAAGGCCCAAGGAACCTATTAAGGTAGGCAGGGTTAGTAGTCAAATGTAAAGTTTTATTTTCTGTCAGTGTTTGTATTTAACTAGGGTATTATTTGACTGATTCATTGATTTAAGATTGTGTTGTATGATGTATGAATGCTATGGCCAATGGTCACGCATAATAAATTTAAATTTGAAAAAAAAATTGATTAGAGAGAGTTGGGGATGAAAGACATACTCAGGGCCAGGTGTTTGTGCTGTTAAGTAAGGTGCTATTAAGTAAGGTCCCCAGCAGATAAAACTCACAAGGCTACTGGTCCCACTTTGAAACCAAACTGTCTGGAAAAAAAAGCTTGTACCTGAAAGAAAAACTCTCTCCCCTTCCCACCCCTCTTCCCCCACAATAAAAACATAAAAGCTAGGCATGAAATGAAAACTCACTGCAAAAGGGAAGTAGTTAGAGGAGAGACTGTAAATTATGTATACTGAGAAATTGTACGCGAGTAGGATGGAACTAGACCTGAAAAGAAAAATCTCAGCATGTGCTATTTCCTTCGAAAGCAGGGCATTCACCAAAATTCACATGACACAGAAACTTATTGGCTTTTCCTTTTTTTCGTTTTGTTGTTGCCATTTCCCAATATTTTTTGCATATTGAATGGGGCTGCCACAGGCTAGTCCCAAGCTCCGTTTGTGCTTTGCACGCACCCCCAAGGGGCTATGGAGATGACAACTTGCCGGCTAAGCACTGGGAAACTGCCATAAAACTATCGTAAAAGTCCCAGAAAGTGCTGAAAAATTCCCGGAAAGTCCCAGAAAGTGCCAAAAGTGGTGAAAAATCCAAGAAAGTGCGAAAAAAGACTCAGAAAATACAAAAACTGCTGGGAAAATGGCAGAAGTGAAGAATTGCTGGAAACTGCCAAAATACTGATGGACATTTGCAAGTGCTCCCAAAAGGTTGTTATTTCCCTTCAAAATGGGAACACTTGTTCTCATTGCAGCCCTATATGAAGCTCCTTCTGCTATATAACTTATTAAGTTTGTAGCTGCAAAAGAAATAATCAAATGAGGAATGCTCTCCTAATTAATATGTTCTACTCCTCCTGTTTTTTGCTGTGGAAATTGAAGTTTATTCCCAGAAGGAAAATTCACTGGATGCCTTGCAATAAAACTAACGTTGGTATTGTGGTGGTGGTGGGGTGTATGTGTGTGTGTGTGGGGGGGGGAATGTAGAGTATTCCTTTTTTAAAAACAGGAAAATTCTAAGATCAAAAAACCTTCAGTTCAAGATAGAAGTTAAGGCTCTTACAAATTCACACTTACTCCAAAAATCATGGAAATCATAAGTTAAGGCTCCTGCCTCCACTATGTAAGCAGTAAAAACATTGTACGCTCTCGCATATTGTGCTCACTTACAACTTATGCTCTATGTACCCACGCTTTACCTTGGTCTTACACCCCCAATTTTCTTCCTCTGCAGGTTGGGGGTAGAATTGAAGTTGGGGACAGCAAGCTCCTCCCTAACCCAATATTATGGACTTGATCCTGATCTCCACTGTAGCCACAAATTCTCCTTCTTTTAATGTTGTTTTCTGTAAGTTATTTTGCAATGACCTTTGGTCACGTAAATAAATTAATTGATTGTGATTGTGTTGCCCAATATTGCCCCCAACCTGCAGAGGAAGAGACTGGGGATGAAAGACCAAGGCAAAGTATGGGTGCATGGAGCCTAAATTGTAAGTGAGCATAATATGCGAGACCGTCCAATGTCTTAATGCTTATATGGTGTGCAAGTTAAGGTGGATGTCTTAATGTATGATTTTCATGCTTTTTGGAGCATGAGTGAATTTGTAAGAGTCTTAACTTACAAATTACAACCTAGGTAACCATCATAAAAGGCGTTGCTGCCCAGGGGGGCGTGGATGTCCTGGAAAGGGGGTGGGTTGGTGGCTAAAGCAGCTGGAATCCCCCCCACCTGTGACTCCTCTTCCGTCCCTCCCCCAGGTAACCATCATAAAAGGGGCTGCTGCCCAGGGGGCGGCCAAAGGGTGCAGTCAAAGGGCAGTAGCCCATTAGCGTACCGTTAGTGGGTCAGATTGGCGGTGGTGGCTAGATGGTTTTCACCAGCTCTCCGGACTGTGACACTTATTCACCAGCTCACCTGGTGCTGCTGCTGCCGCTCCCGAAACTGCTGCTGGCAATGCTGATGCCGCTGACGGTGCCTAGACTTGCCGCTGCTTCCCGGCCCCACAGGTAACAACTCCCCCCTCCCCTGTCTGGCGGAGGGGGGTGGGGCCAGGGCACACAGCAGAGACCTTGGGGTTCCAGCGTGGTCAAATGCAGCCGGCCAT
Organism: Sphenodon punctatus; assembly: GCA_003113815.1. NCBI lineage: Eukaryota > Metazoa > Chordata > Lepidosauria > Sphenodontia > Sphenodontidae > Sphenodon > Sphenodon punctatus. The sequence continues at coordinate 948,886 of QEPC01014892.1, read as the reverse complement.
CTTGCACCGCCGCAGATGTGCACTGCAGACAACATGCCCGAGGCGTCCACTCCCAAAGTGCTGACAACGCAGCTCCCCGTGGTATACGGGTGAGCTATGGCAGATGAAGCAGGAAGGGCGACGGTTAGACCGACGGTGGCATCACTCGCGTACTGAAGTGGACCAGCTGCGGCATAGAGTCTGGTTATGTACCTATGCTGTAGCAGTATGGACACAAAAGAAGGTTTTCTTTGCTGCCCGCATTGCGTCCGCTAAATTCTGCCCAGCTGAGCTGTTCTGGGTGGTGAGGGGGCTGGTCAGTCCGACCGACCTCTGCCTGGATGTGGAACCATCAAATGCTCACTGTGATTTGTTTGTGGACTTTTTTGCGGGTAAAATCGCTCAAATTCACCATGGTTTCGATGTGACTTTTTTTTAGCAGAGAATGGGTCTGAGGCAGCGGAAGCCTCGTCTGGTCCTGTTTTGTGGGATGAGTTTCAGATGGTGTCACCCTCAGATGCAGGGAATGCTCTTGGGACTGTTCGAACCACCAATTCTGATTTAGATCAATGCCCATGCTGGTTGGTTAACGCTAGCCGGGAGACATTGGGGACGTTGCTCGCGGGGATAGTCAACACCTCCCTTGGAGAGGGCAGGGTGCTGGGCTGTCTCAAGGAGGCGGTGGTGTGGCCCCTGATCAGGAAGCCATCTTTGGACGTTGATGTCCTTGCCAGTTATCAGCTAGTCTCTAACCTTCCCTTTTTAGGGAAGTTTATTGAACGGGTGGTGGCTCGGCAGCTTCATGGGGCATTTGGACCGGATTAATTTTCTCGATCCCTCACACTTGGGCTTTCGTCCGGGTTATGGCATGGAGACTGCGCTTGTGGCCTTGGTCGACGACCTCTCCCGTGAGTTGGACCAGGGTCGTTCGACCCTGTTGATCTTGTTAGATCTCTCGACTGCATTTGATACCATTGATTATGAGTTGTTGGTGACTCAGCTGTGGGACCGGGCAGGGATTGGCAGGACTGTTCTTGATGGTTCCGCTAATTCCTGGCCAGGAGAACCCAGCGTGTGGTGCTGGGGGACTTTTCATCTTCCCCCGGGGCCTCACGTGTGGCGTGCCACAGGGTTCCATTCTATCTCTCTCCTGCTCAACATGTACATGCAACCTTTGGGGGAGGTTGTTAGGAAGTAAGGAGTGAGTTGTCATCAATATGCTGATGACACCCAGCTATATCTTTCATTTTCCTCCGACTCAGGTCCTGTAGTCTCGATGATTACTCGGTGTTTGTCCACCGTAGGGGATTGGATGAGCGCGAGCCACCTGAGACTAAATCCTGACAAGACTGAGGTGATGGTTGTGGGGAAGGCCGGGGGTGGTGGTGGCCCCCATTATTGATGGGGTCCGCTCCCCCCCCAGTTTCTCAGGTCCAGAGTCTGGGGGTGCTCCTGGACCCACAGCTCTGCCTGGATGCTCAGGTGACGGCTGTGGTGAAAGGACCATTTCGCAAGCTAGATCTGGTGCGTCAGCTTAGACCGTTTGTCTCAGACTCGGATCTGGCCACAGTCATCCATGCTTTTATTACCTCAAGACTGGACTACTGCAATGCACTCTACGTGGGGTTACCCTTGGTATTGATTCGGAAACTGCAACTGGTGCAAAATGCGGCAGCCCGTCTCTTAATGGGGATGGGCCAACGCGAGCATATAACACCGGTGCTTTGCTCTCTGCACTGGCTGCTGGGAAGTTTCTGGGCTCAATTCAAGGTGTTGGTGCTGACCTTTAAAGCCCTAAACGGCTTGGGCCCCACCTACCTGCAGGACCGCCTCACCCTCCGGGTCCTGGATCAGCCCCTGTGGTCGGCTGGGGGCGCCCTCCTCGGGGTCCCCCTGGTGTCTACTATGAGGAGGGTGTTCTCCGTAGCTGCGCCGTGGCTGTGGAACTCCCTCCCATTGGAGATCCACTTGGCTGCCAACCTCCCCTCTTTCTGCAGACAACGTAAGACCTGGCTGTTCCGCCAGGCCTTTCCCGAGGGAGATGGGGTGGGTGGTTTGGGTTAGGGTGGGGGTGGGTTATATTGTTTTAACTGAAATTAATGTGGTTTAATTTCATGTTTTAAATGTTTTAATATATTGTGAGCTGCCCTGAGATGCCTGAGTCAGGAGGGGGCAGCATATAAATTGTAAATTGTATAAATAAATAAATAAATAAATAAATAAACTTCTCTCTTAAACTGAAGGTTTTTTTATTCTAGAATGTATACATTAGTGGGAATGAATATACAAATTATCTGAATTATTTGAACTATGAAACATCTCTAGGCTAAACACATGTGGAAAATTTCAGTCTGGAAGCTAAATATTTGGCCAATACAACCATATACATGTCTATAATTATATAGCACATTTATGGACATATTTCCTTAATTAAAAATAATAATAAAAAGATCCAGCTCCATTTGGGCATCTATGTGAAGTACCTACATTTCCAGGAAGGCAATCAGCACCATGACTATAAAGAATTGTTAATAAAATCTCCTACGTGTTGAGCTCTTATATTTGGCATAAACAGATATTATAGATGGCCTTAGGAGGACACTGAGTTCTAGAAAGGACATGGTTTTGAAGATTGAACTGAATAAGAGTAACTTCAGGTTCATACTCAAAACAAGACAATAGCCCCCACCAGATGAGTGATTGCTTGTCTGTTTATTAGGTGTTTGCCAGATGTTTTCCTGCACCCCCTCCCATCTAGCCCCCACTCACGGCATCATCCAAGGACGTCACAGGTCCACCGTGTGGGCCAATGCTAACGTACATCCACGTTGTTGCATCTCATTAATTAGGTTTTCCCACAACCGTGTCCACACCCAGGTCTGCCAGCACCATAGTGTTGTGCCTACCATGGCTTCTAGAGCAGAGATGTTCTCTCAGCTGACAGGAGGCTTCCTGCACCCCTGCTCTTTGTAATGAGCTGTGAAGCAGCTGTAAGACAAGAGACCTGAGTCGAGAGAAGAAGGTCCTTTCTGCTTCCCCATCCCTCTTCTCTTGCAGCTGCTTCATAGCTGATTGCATGCTTGGGTGGCTGCGAGAGAGTTATCAGGTGTGAAGTGGCTGCAAGCGGAGAGAGCTGGGGCAGGGGGGCAGGAAGGTTCTTCTCCCCTTGCAGCTGCCCGAGCATGCAAGCACTGCTTCTGATCAAAAGGGGAGTCACAGCCAGGGAAGAAGCCTTCCTGACTGCCCCCCCACTTCCCATCAGATCCACGGTTGGGGAGAAAGAAAGCACTGAGTGGTGCTACCAGTGGTGGCTGCCACCAGCATATGAAATGCAGGAAGAGGGCTGCTTATTGATTAGTTCCACATGCTAAAAAATGTGAGTGCAGGCTGAGTGGGGTCTGCTCAGACTGAACTACTGTCATTTGAAAATATCCTTCAAGTCCTATTTTGAGCTAGGTTTTGAGGGTATGTTGGCTAAGTAGTTAAGGCACTACACAGCAAATCTGATGCTCATGGCATGGGTTCAAATCCTGCTTGTTCTCACACTGAAGCTGCCTCCAGACTACTTAGCTGTAAATTCATCATCATATTTATTGCGCAGCAATGCCATTACAACTGTAAAGTGACTTTCTCCAACCCAGTGGATCAGTTATCAAAGTGGTATGGGACATGGTGCTGGTCATATCATCCCCCTGCGTATTCAACCTATAAGGTCTCAGACCCTGTCATGCGCTGACCATGCTGGACTGATGAGTCAATGTGAATGGGGCCACAGCACTTGGGATATACTTTAAAATAAATAGTAGGACCTTTTCATTTAGTGTAGTAGAGGATTTGGATTCAACAACAGTATATCTCTCCACCCTCAAGTCAGAAGCGGTTCATTATCTTTAGACATATGCATCAAGTATTCATGTCTGCTACCTAAAACATATTGCCACTTGACAATAATTATTTTACACATTATGAGTGAATTGCTAGAGGTTACATACCAAAAACAGAGGCAGTCCATATTTATAAATTCATAAAGGATTGCATGACTACAGTGACAGACCAAATATTAGTAGCATCAGTGGGATTCAAGAATCTGGACCTGTTTTTATATGCTTACTGTAGCAGCTATTGGATTAAAAAGAGAGCTAACAAACAATGCTGGGTAAAAAAAGCCATGACAGCAGCACACTGTGTCATGCTTTGGCCCAGATCTCACCTGCATGTCTGTGGTCTGAGGCCACAGCCTGGGCTAAGGCCTGCCAACTGGGTCAAAGAAGGTCACACAGGGATGTGCGAACACAGTTCAGTCGTTGGAGTTTGGACCGAACTCAGCCAGTTCGGATGGCTGAACCGAACGCGGAAACCCCCAAACAGTTCGGCCGCGTTTGGGCAGGGAAAACGTAGCTGGTAGGACTGGTGGGGGTCAGCAGAGGAGCAGACTTCCTGGCACCAGGGGTGGAGAGACTTGGAGTAGCAGCCAGCCTGTCCAATCACCATCCCTCTTTTACTCAGACCACTGGCTTGGCAGTCTGCGATTGGCCATGTGCTAGGCTGCACAGAGCCAATGGGGCTTGTGGTAAGGCAGGTGCAGCAAGTAACAAAAGTCATTGCCCTCCCCTCCCTTCGAATTCGTTCTGAGCTAGGCACTGATCCTGCCAGCAGGCATTTTCAGAACTCTTCCTCTCCCAGCAGTTTCTGTTCCTCCCAATCCATTGCCATCCTCCTCCTATTTCACCCATTTCTACACATTTACCTCATAGTTTCATTTATTAGATTAGATAGATTTAGGTGTTATTTTAATTTTTTTACCCCTCCCTGTGTTCTTTCTCCCTCCCCTCCATTGAATCCTTCCCTCCTCCCTGTATATATTCCATCCTTGATTCCCTTCCCCTGTTTTTGAATTTATTTAGAGTAGGATTTGATTGATTTAGGTTTCATTTCAGTTTTCTACCCTTCCCTGTGTTGTTTGTTGCAAACTGTCTGTGTCCCCCGCCACCATCCCTGGGTGGGTGGGTGGATAGATAGATAGACAGATAGATGTAGGAGTTAGCTTAGTTATTATTATTATTATTATTATTATTATTATTATTATTATTAGACATTTATAAAGCGCCAGTCGCATGACCTGGTGCTGTACAGAACATAGAATTAGACGCGGCCCCTGCCTGTGGCTTACAATCTAAGAGAGATATAGTGTGTATTGATTCAGTTTTAATATTTTATAGTGTGTTTGTAGAACTAGGCCTTTGTAGATATTAGATAATTGCCCCCTGAAACAGGTTGAGTCTCTTACCCACATTTTACTTGATTGCCCTCTTTATGTAGATCTTCGCCAGAGATTTTTACTCCCTTTAATTAACAATAGCCCTGGCAGGTCCAGGGACTCTGTATGTTGTTTTTGTTTAGAGATAGTTGCAAAGGGATTACACTGAAGGTGGCCCATTTTTTATTTTGTGTGTATGTTGTAAAACAGCGGCAGGAATTATAATTTCGCTTATGGGGGTCTCTGTTTTTAGAAAGTTTTAAGTATACTTCTTTTTATCTTTGTATTTTTGGCTGTTATGCCCTTTGTATACAAAACTGTTTATTCTTTTATTTATGTTTGAAATTGTATTTCTTTTTTTTATTTTTGCAACGACCTTTTGGTCTCGCAATAAACTTTATATATATAAATGATAATATTCCATTTAGTTCCATAGGTTTTAGAATAGTTAATAGCAGTTAGAGTTAGTGTAGAGTTAGTGTAGATATAGATTATATTTCAAATTTGAGTAATTTTCTAAAGGTTAATATCAATATTAATATCAATAAATCAAAAGTACTATGTTTTAGTGCACCTCGCTCCACACATAGATGGCTGATAGGTAAACAGAAAATGGTTTCAGTGTTAATTAAACCTACCTAGGCTTAAATTTTGCAGTATCCAGATCTTGGAGGCGTAATAATTAGATTTTACCAGCAAAGGCAATGCAGTCAGTGGGTGGTCTTAGATTATACTATGCATTAGTGATGACCTCGGTAGAGCAAATGCTACATATTTTTACATTAAAAGTACTCCTGCAGCTACTTTACGGGGGAGAAATAACAGCGTTTTATTATAATAATAAGCTAGAGATCCCACAGAACCATTTCCTTCGGAATATTTTAGGAGTATCAAGGGCAGGGCTTCTGGCTATGTTGAGAGCAGAGACAGGAGTTATGCCAGTGTTTTTTCAGTTAAAAATAAGAATTATGTATTTCTGGCTCAAGTTAGTGCAGGGACGAACCTCCACATTGGTGAGAGAATGTTATTATGACCAAAAAAGGCAGCTGGGAGGGATACAATATAACTGGCTGAAGAATATCAGAAACCTAGCTATAGAGATGAAGTTTCAGGTGGATAATAAGGGCATTCCAAGCGATAAAATCACGAAAGAAGAAATAAGGTTAAGAGTCAAAGGACTCGCTCAAAAGAAGGATATGGAAGCATGTCAGAAGAATAAGATCACCCCAATATATCCTTTAATTAAGCACTCTGTCTTTGGAGACCTACTTAATAGTAATGCAAGATTTCAGGCTTAGAAGAACGATGACGCTCTTGAGTTTTGAAATGATTCAGACTGCAGTAGTGAGAGGTCGGAGAGAACAAATTCCGTAGAACAACAGAACCTGCAAACATTGTATACAGGAACTAGACTCTCTGTCCCATGTAATCTTTGACTGCCCTTTATATGAGGATCTTAGATTAGCGTGGATTGACCCGAATTTGGGGGATAATGATTTGCCTACTGAGGGAAGATGCAAAAGTTAGTTACAATATCTGAAACCCCACTAATTATGATAATTGCTTTGTTCCTTATGAAACTGGTCAGAAGGATTAAGGAAGTTTATGATATATCATGATATACCATTATAATGGAGATAAATACTCTGATGCCATGACGTGTAATATTATAGAAACTGATTATTTGCTATTTTTAACTAATGGTGAAGATTTATATGGTTAGGATATTGATATTTTTTGTTTTTTAAATTGTTATAGTGAAAATCTGCTGATACAATAAAGTTATTATGATATATATTTGGGTGGGAGAAATAGAGAAGGGAAGCAAGAGAGGTTGTTCTGCTACCTGTAAGGTAGGCAATCGGGCACGTGGCAGAGGTGGCAGGGGCCGTGCCAGCGAGTGGCAAGCAGCAGCAGCAGCAGCAGCAGCCTGAGCCCATCACCACGCCCCAAACTGCATAGGCCTGATTTTGGGAGACAGGCTTCAGAGGCTCCCAGCAGTGACACTAGGAGTGTGGTTCGGCGTCACCTCCTGCCACCGTCCTCCACTGTCACGCAAAGCACTGGAAGGCCTGCACTCCAGGAGCTGCGGCTGTCTCTGCTGTGGCTTCAGGAGCAGGTGCTTCAGGGTCGGATGTTCATCATGGGCCACCATTATCCCCCATTATTGATGTGGTCCTCAGCAGTCCAGGGCTGGTGGATCCCACCCCAGCTGCTAGAGGCGGGGCTCAATTCCCAGGCAATGGCAGCAGGGAGAGGAGCAGCAGTAGCAGTAGCAGCTATAAGGGGCACAAGGAGAGTGGCAGCAGCATGGGCAGTCGCTCAGCCTCAGGGTCCCAGTACTCCCCTTCGTGGGACATATCCCAGATTGGGGACAGCGAGGCAGATACTAATCCTGTGGAGGAGATGTCTGGTGCTGAGGCGATGGCTGTCCCTCTGAGAGCTGTGTCACCACCATGTTCTGCCCCTCCCATCAGTGCTGTCAGTGGTGTGTCACCCGGTGCGAGCCAGAAGGCAGGAGGGAGCAAAAAATCCTCCGTATGGGCGCATTTTAAGTTGGTGCGGGCGGATGTTCCCAGGGCGGTGCAGTGCAGTTTGTGCCAGAAGGTGGTGAAGCGTGGGCATGTGCTCACCAACCTTGGCACAACTGCCATGGTGAGGCACCTTAAGGCATGCCACAGCACTGTTCTGCTAAGTGGGCAGGCAGGGCCAGTGGACACCAGCAGGTTCCCGACTGCAACGGCCAGTCGTCCGCCTCCATCAGCGGGCAAGCATCCTCCTCGAGCAGCTACTTCTAGCAGCAGCAGCGGTATTGCTGCTAGCAGGGAGCAGCAGCAGCAGCCAGTTGAGACCCAGAAGCATCAGTGCACCATAGAGGAGCTGGGGTGGGAGCTCTCCGCACCACCTGAGACTGGGGGCCAAGTTGGTGGAGCAGTTTCTTTTCATTAAGGTCAACCTTCCGCTGCTGGGATTCCCTGGGTTGCCCCTGGACATGGATTGATGGTGCAGTGGCACATGCCATCCCATGCCAGGGGCAGTCTTTGGATGGGGCTCCTCCTCAATTTGAGCTGCTGCTGCTGAGCTGCTGTCCCTCCCTCCCAATGCCCGGCACCCGCCTTGCCTCTCTCTCTCTCTCTCTCTCACTAGATGGCCTTGGCCAGCCTATCTGACTGACCTCATGATGTTTGGTGGCATTGGGAAGCTGTAAGCCTGCCAGCCAGTCTCTTGCTAGACAATTTCGGCCCACCTATCTGACTGGCTCTCTCTGTCGCTGTACAGTCTTCGCCAGCCTATCTGAGTGCCCTGCCAAGGTCCCAGCCTGCCTTCTCTACTGCCTCTCATGCCATGATGCCTGTCTGCCCACCCTGGTTGCCAAGCTCAAACCCTGCCTCAGCCTGTCTTCCACCGCACATGCCAAGATGCCTGTCTGCCCACCCTGTTTGCCATGATAAAAAAAGTAAGTAACTTTATTATTATGTAGCCAAAGGCCATTGTAAACAATACACCGATAATAACACCATATAAGTAAAAATAGGGAACAATCCCAACATTATCATTCATGCCATGATCAAAGCCTGCCTCCCGCTGCTCATGCCACTGTGTCTGTCTGCCCGCCCAGATTGCCAAGAGCTAAGCCTGCCTCAGCCTGCCTTCTGATGCTCATGCCATGCTGCCTGTCTGCCGGCCCTGATTGCCAACCTCAAACACTGCCTCAGTCTGCCTTCTGCTCATGCCAAAGTGCCTGTCTCCCTGCCCAGTGTGGGAAAAGCTGAAGCCCTGCCCCAGCCTGCCTGCCTCAAATGCCAAGGTGTCCCATCTGCCTGCCCTGGCAACCCTGGGTGATGTGCCCCACTGGCCTGGTAATCTTGCTGCTGCTGTCTGTGGTCCATGGGTGCTCTGCCCTGGCAAATCCAAATGTGCCCAGGCAATCCTGCTGCCGTCTGCAAGCTCCCTGGCAAATCCTACCATCCTGGCTCCATGGGTGCTGCACACAGGCAAATTCTGCTGCTGTCGTCTCTGCTGTTCCACAGGTTCTGTGCACTGGCAATCGAATGTCTGCTGCTGCTGCTGCCAATGCCACCTCTGCTGTTCCATGGGTTCTGCTACCGGGCAATCCAATGTCGTCTGCTGCTGCCGCCAATGCCGCCTCTGCTGTGCTATGGGTTCTGCTACCGGGCAAACCAATGTCTGCCGCTGCTGCCAATGCAGCCTCTGCTGTGCCACGGGTACTGTGCCCGGGCAATCCAATGTCTTCTGCTGCTTCTTCTGCTGCCTCTGTTGTGCCACGGGTACTGTGCCCTGGCAATCCAATGCCTGCTACTGGGTGACCACGTGATTCACCACTGGGCAAGGCTTGAACAATTTGCGGAAGAGCTTGTTGAGATCCGGCGAGTAGGATGCAAGCCTGCAATGCCCGGACAAGTAGGGGTGCCAACCACCAAGCCCTGGCTGGGCCTCTGCCACTACTCCACCGATGCCAGCCAGCCTGCAATGCCCAGTCAAGGATGGGTGCCAGCTGCAGTTACTGTGCCCTGGCAATCCAATGTCTGCTGCTGCTGTACTGTGGGTACAGTAATAGGTACTGTGGCCCAGCAATCTAATCTCTGCTGCTTATGCTGCCAGTGCTGTGCCCCGGGTACTGTGCCCTGCCAATCGAATGTCTGCTGCTGCTGTCTCTGCTGCGCCACGGCTACCGTGTCATGTCAGTTGAATGTCTGCTGCTGCTGCTGAATGCTGCCTCTGCCGTGCCATGCACTCTGTGCCACAGCAATCGAATGTCTGCTGCTACTGAGGCTGCCACTGCTGTGTCATGGGTACTGTGCCGTGGCAATCGAATGTCCACTGCTCCTGCCTCCGCTGATGCCGTCTCTGCTGTGCCACGGGCTCTGTGCCCTGGCAATCTAATGTCTGCTGCTGCTGCTGCTGGTACTGCACATCAGTCATTTGCTCCTTGCTCCTGTAGACAGGCATAGCTCAGATGAGTGTGCTGGCAGGCGGTGGCTGGGTGTCCACAAGATTCACCACTGGGCAAGGCTTGACCAATTTTCAGAAGAGCTTCTTGAGATCCAGCGAGTAGGATGCCAGCCTGCATCACCTGGCCAAGTAGGGGTGCCAGCCACCAAGTCCTGGCTGGGCCTCTGCCGCTGCTCCACCATTGCCTGGCAGGCTGCAACGTCTGGCCAAGTAGGGGTGCCAGCCACCAAGCCCTGGCCGGGCCACTGCCACTGCTCCACTGATGCCTGGCAACCTGCAATGCCCGGTCAAGTAGGGGTACCAGCCACCAAGCCCTGGCCAGTCCTCTGCTGCTACTCCACCGATGCCAGCCTGCAATCCCCGGCCAAGTAGGGGTGCCATACTGGACATACCTCATAACACATACGTGCCATAGTGCAGAGCACCCACTCATGGCCATGCACAGAGCATTTGCTGAAAATTCAGAGTGGTTTGTGCGAGGCAAGCCTAATAGCTCCACCGATGCCAGCCAGCCTAAAACACCCGGCCAAGTAGGGGTGCCAGCCACCAAGCCATTGCTGGGCCTATGCCACTGCTCCACTGATGCCAGACAGCCTGCAACACCCGGCCAAGTAGGGGTTCCAGCTACCAAGCCCTGGCCGGGCCTCTGCTGCTACTCCACCGATGCCAGTCAGTCTGCAATCCTGGCCAAGGACGGGTGCCAGCCGAAGTGGTCTGCTGCCGCTGAACGGCAATCGCAGATTAGAATCTAAGATCAGAATTGATTCCTTGAACAGCTAGAGAATTAACATTCAAGCTGAATTGGGAAGTGTACAGAAATCAGAAAAATGAGAATTAATTAAAACAGGAAGCCATTTTACTGATAAGTCTGGAAAGACCTGCTTAATCAAATGCTACACAGAGAATGGCCACAATGATCCCGTAGCCTGAATGCATTATAAATCTTCACCTGCTTTAAGAAAAATTATATAGGATCAATTGGATGAAATGCAATTCAGTGTCTGCTACTGTGCCCCAGCCATCGAATGTCCACTGCTGCTGCCACTGCTGCCTCTGCTGTGCCACAGGTTCGGTGCCTGGGAAATCCAATGTCTGCTGCTACTGCCTCTGTTGTGCCATTGGTACTGTGCCCTGGCAATCCAATGTCTGCTGTTGCCACTGAATGCAGCCTCTGCTGTGCAGCATCAATCCATCTCCGCACCCCAGAGTGGCTCCTTCGGTCTGCCAGGGATGCCTTCTTGGAGGTCCCCCGTGTTAAGTGGGGGGCCACAATGGAGAGGGCATTCTCAGTGGCAGGGCCATGCCTTTGGAACACCCTCCCAGAGGATGCTCGCCTGGCCCCAAGCCTTTTGACATTTTGGTGAAATTGTAAGACCTGGCTGTTTGCCCAGGCCTTTGGGGAGGGAGTGGGGTGGGTTAGGGGGTGTTTTATCTTTCCCCACCCTTATTTATTTATCATTATCATCCCAGCCTGTTTTATTGTAGTGTTTTTATGGACTGTTTAAAATTGTTTTTATGATGAACTTGTTAGCCGCCCCAAGCTGTTCGCAGGAGGGGCGGCATACAAATTGAAAAAATAAAATATAAATAAAATCTCCAGGGGCAGCTTGGGGAATCCCAGCAGCGGAAGGTTCACCTTGACAGACAGCAACTGCTCCACCAACGTGGCCCCCAGCCTCAGGTGGTGCGGCAAGCAAATGTCCGCTGCCATGGAGAACACCTGTACACTGGGGACACTGGTTGTTGGGCAGGAAAGCAGATACTTGGTCACTATGGACAGAGCCAGCCACACGTTGTTCTTGCCGGCCCAATAGTCAAAGGGATTGCTGCTGGGATCTATGTAGGGCTTACTTCTGCTATCTCCCTTGCTAGACAACACTACTATGCCTCCCGCATTGAGTCCTGTTCTCGGGACCCTCGCCGCCTGTTCTCTACCTTTGACTCCCTCCTCAAGCCTCCCTGTCCTCCCCCTCCTTCTTCCCTTTCTGCTCAGGATCTTGCCTCCTTCTTCACCTCCAAGATAGACAAGATCCGCCTCGACATCGCTTCCCACTCCTCTCTTCCCACTCCCACCCCTCTCCCTCCTCCCCCTCCTTCTCTCATGTCCTCCTTCTCCCCTGCCTCCCTTAAGGAAATCTCCTCTCTGCTCTCCTCCTCCAACCCTTCCACTTGCCCCCTTGATCCCATTCCTTCCCGCCTCCTCACCTCCATTACTCCCACTGTCGCCCCTTCCTTCCTGCACATCATCAACCTCTCCCTCTCTACTGGCTCTTTCCCTTCTGCCTTCAAACATGCCACAGTCTCTCCTATTCTCAAAAAGTCCACTCTTGACCCCTCTGACCCTTCTAGCTATCGTCCTGTCTCACTCCTTCCTTTTGCTTCCAAGCTGCTTGAACGTGTTGTCTACTCCCGCTGCCTTGACTTCCTATCCTCCAACTCCTCCCTTGACCCCCTCCAATCTGGCTTCCGCCCCCTTCATTCTACTGAAACTGCTCTCGCTAAGATCACCAACGATCTTCTGGTGGCTAAATCTAAACGTCTCTATTCCATTCTTGTCCTCCTTGATCTCTCTGCTGCCTTCGATACTGTTGACCACTCACTCTTGCTGGATTCCCTTCACTCCCTTGGCTTTTGTGGCTCTGTCCATAACTGGTTCTCCTCCTACCTCTCTGACCGCTCCTTTAATGTGTCTCTCTCCAACTCCGCCTCCTCCTCCTTCCCCCTCTCAGTTGGTGTTCCTCAAGGCTCTGTTCTTGGCCCTCTCCTCTTCTCGATCTATACCTCATCCTTAGGCAAACTCATTGCCTCCCATGGCTTCCAATACCACCTCTATGCTGATGACACTCAACTCTATCTCTCTACTCCCTCTCTCTCTCCCTCTGTTCAAGCTCGTCTCATCAACTGTCTCTCTGACATCTCTACCTGGATGTCTCAACGTCAACTCAAACTCAACATGGCTAAAACTGAACTCCTTATCTTCCCCCCTCATCCTTCCTCTCCTTCCTCACTGTCAATAACTATTGATGGAGTCACCATCCTGCCTGTCCCCCAAGCCCGTAGCCTAGGCTTCATCTTTGACTCAGCCCTTTCTTTTAAACCCTACATTGACTCTGTTGCTAAATCCTGTCGCTTCTCCCTCCATAACATTGCTAAGATTCGCCCTTTTCTCTCTGTCTCGTCTGCCAAAACTCTTGTTCATGCTCTGGTCATCTCTCGCCTCGATTACTGTAACCTCCTTCTCACTGGCCTTCCCCGGTCTCACCTTTCTCCCCTCATCTCTGTCCAAAACTCTGCTGCCAGGGTCATCTACCTCGCCAGTCGCTTCGACCATGTGCAGCCCCTCCTCTCTTCGCTTCACTGGCTTCCCCTTCCTGAACGAATCCTGCACAAGCTCCTAGTCTTCACCTATAAAGCTCTTCACAACCTTGCTCCCCCCTACCTCTCTGCACTTATCGCCCTCCATACTCCAGCCCGTGCACTTCGCTCCTCCTCTGTCCCTTCTCTCACCCTTCCACGCCTTCCCTGCTCCCCTAAGCGCCTTCGTCCCTTCTCACTTGCTGCCCCCCATGCCTGGAACTCCCTCCCTGTCCACATCCGCCTTGCCCCCTCCCTTCATACCTTCAAATCTCTCCTTAAAACTCACCTCTTTCGCTCTGCTCTGTCTGACTCTTTATCCTGCTGAGCCACTATTCCTATACCTACGATCGGTTTACCCTTATCCTTGCAACATGGACCTGCCTGCTGTCATTCTCATCGTAACCAAGCCAAGTACGTGCACTTGAGACCTCGCATCTTCATGAATGTTAGACCCCTTGTCTCTCCCTCTGTTCCCCTTCCTAAGTCTCTCCCCCAGCTCCTGTCTCTCAGATTGTAAGCCCTAGGGGCAGGGACCGTGTCTATTTTATTACTTTGTAAAGTGCCAGGTACACTGCTGGCGCTATATAAATGTTTGTTAATAATAATAATAATAATAATAATAATAATAGGGCTCCTCCTCCAGCTAGCTCTCCACTGCTGCTGAGGCGCTGTCATACTCCCACACGTAACTGTCTCGTGGAACCACCTCCATCGCTGCCCACAGGGGCAGGGGCTCGGAGGTTGCTAACTGCAATGGAGCTATTCGTCTTGCCTCATACAAAGCACTCTGGATTTTTGGCAAGTGCTCTGTGCATGGCCATGAGTGGGTGCTCTGCGGTATGGCACCTACGCATTATGTGGTATGATCAGTATGGCACCCCTATTTGGCAGGGCATTGCAGGCTGGCATCGGTGGAGCCGCGGCAGAGACCTGGCCAGGGCTTGGTGGCTGGCACCCCTATTTGGCTTGGCATTGCAGACTGCCAGGCATTGGTGGAGCAGTGAAAGAGGCCCGGCCCGGGCTTGGTGGCTGGCACCCCTAGGGGGCCAGGCATTGCAGGCTGGCTGACATCGGTGGAGCAGCGGCAGAGGCCCGGCCAGGGCTTGGTGACTGGCACCCCTACTTGGCCGGGCATTGCAGGCTGACAGGCATTGGTGGAGCAGTGACAGAGGACTGGCCCGTGCTTGGTGGCGGGCACCCCTAGAGGGCCAGGCATTGCAGGCTGGCTGGCATCGGTGGAGCAGCAGCAGAGGCCTGGCCAGGACTTGGTGGCTGGCACCCCTACTTGGCCAGGAATTGCGGGCTGTCAGGCCTCCAGTTCTGCTCACTCTATGTTGGGTTCTCCAGTTCTAGTCACCATCATGGCAAGTGTGACAGGGCTACAGTAGTGCCTGTCAGTGCCCAAAGCGGGTTTGCGCATGTTGTCATGGCCTGCAGGCAGAAACAGGCAGCTTAGGAAAAAATCTGATTTCAGCAGCCTTTGGGTGGGTAGCAGCATTGCTCATTTGTAGGACAGGACAGGAGTGAAGAGACCCCAGTTCTAATTCCTGGTTTGGAAGTCCTTTGACCTCTCTGCATTTCAGCTTTCCCAGTTCTAAACCAGAAGGCTACCATTCTGGGAGCTCACAGGAGAAAGAAGCTGTATGGAAACTAGGCTTGGGGTACGCAGTTCCAATTGCTGTTGCATATCCAGCCTCTTTGCTGGGTAAAGAGGACTCTTAAATGTTTCCCCTTCTTCAGAAGAACTTAGGCTTGGCGCTTGGCCCCTGGGGGTTCCCGCATGATTCCCATCGGGGCATGGCTGACCATCTGAGACCCATTGATGCCTGCCAGTCTGCAATGCCCGGCCAACTATGGGTGCCAGCCACCAAGCCCCAAACCTTCCCGGCTTCTGCTGCTGCTGCCACTGGACCNTGCCTGCCAGTCTGCAATGCCCGGCCAACTATGGGTGCCAGCCACCAAGCCCCAAACCTTCCCGGCTTCTGCTGCTGCTGCCACTGGACCTCATATGGCCAGCCATGCCCCCACGGGAACCCCCAGGGGCCAAGCACTGAGTATGCCTGCCTGGGCAACCCGGGGTGCCAAGCCCCAAGCCTTCCCGCTCTCTGCTGATGCTGCGTCTCAGACGGCCTGCCATGCCCCCACAGGCACCCCTGGAGTGCCCCAAGTCTCCAGGCGGCTGAATTTTCTGAACGTTCGAGGAGGCCCAAACTTTGCGGGACCGAACCCACGAACCCAAACTATGGTTTCAGGCCAAACGGCCAAACATCCAAGCTCCATTCTGTTCGCAAATCCCTAAATCCACAGCGGGCTATCATGTTTGTTGGTGAGCCACCAACCAGGTGCCAGATTGGGTCCACCATGGCTGGCTGTCACTGACTAACATGGCTACATGTCATGGCAGGGTGTGGGGTGTTCAGCGCAGTGGGGGTGGGGCTGGCTGCCACACAGTGGTTCTTCCCACCCTCTCCGGATGCACACACATTTGTTCAGCACCCTGACCTGGACCGTATCCACCACATTTTTCCTCTACGGGCCAGGTCAGGCCATTGCTGTGCAGCCGTCACTTCTGTTTTTATCCACTGTTACTGTTTTGTTTCAGGCTGTAACACTGGGGGGAGGGAGGTGGTAGGGGGAGAGAAAGAATGAAGAATGTTCAATTAAACAGTGTATTTTGGTTCGTTAAGAGAGGACCTTTTTTCAGACAGAGAATTAGAGGTATCTAAAATTTATTTTCTTTGGTGTCTGAGTGCCCTCTACACTTCTTACACAGCACACACCATCAAGCTATAAAAGCACTTTTTTTCCCTCAATTTTTTTTAGCCCTTTCTCCCTCAACCTATTATTTTGTCTTTTGCTGAGCCATGGAAAGAACAAAATTCCCAGGTTGGCTCTCCAGTAATCATAGTCAGATTTTAAGTAAACCCAATTGTCAGCAATATTCTACTTGCCTCTTCATTTAGAGGCAAAATAATAGAGACGTTCTCTACAGAGAACATCTCTGTAATTTGAACTGCTTCTATTCAGTGAGAGTTCTGCCTACACACCCACGCCCCACACTCACATAATCAAAAAGGTTAGACCACATCACAAAAAAGAGAGGGAGAGAGAAAGGTTAGCACAGAAGCTGGGATTGATGCAGAGGAAGGAGAGGTTGGGGTTATGGATGCCCAGTCTGGTCCATCTTTGTGGGATCAAGTTCAGGAAGTGACACTGGCTGATGCCGTGGGTGTCCTGGGGTCTGTTAGGGCCACCTTTTGCGAATTAGATCCATGCCCATTCTGGTAGGTGAAAGCCTCCAGGGAGACGTTGGGGCCGGTGCTGGCGGGGGTGATCAATGGGTGATTTCAGACATGATGCAGTGAGATTCACCACAGTGAATCCCACCCCGGTATCAATTGCATCACCGCGGGTCGCGGTGAGCCACGTGACCCCAACAGATGTGACAGGGGCTGCACCACCACCCGGGGCCAACCGGAGTGAACCCGGGCTGGGGGAACCCTACAAACGTGACGTGGTGGCGAGAACTGCAGTGGGAGCCCCACAAGGCACCAGGGTTGTGTGGACGCAAGCATGGTGGCCAGAGGGCAAACGAAGCCACAGACAGTGGAGGGCCCTGCCTAGGGAAGGGAAACATGAAGGGAGGGGGTGGAGAGAGCTGCAGAGCGAGCAGCGCTCGCAAACAGCGGCCACACGGAAGGCATGCGCCCTTCAAAACGAGAAGCGCACACACACAAATGAAGCAGCACACCCACACAACAAAGGGGAGCTGAGCAGGGGGACAGAGGGAGGCACACACCGGGGGGGACAGGGAACCCCACAGTGGGTCGGAAGCACAGGAGGTGGGGGGGGTGGCAAGGGGCTGACATGGCCAGCCAAGCAGGAGGGGGAGGGGGCAGGAGCC
>QEPC01014892.1:862017-874640 GCA_003113815.1 Sphenodon punctatus | reverse complement strand
AACTGTACCGGAGTGATGGGGTCCATTTATCAGATGCTGGATGTAGCATATATCTTGGGGCCCTGAAACACAGCCTAGCAAAAATCCTTTGAGGTGGTATTTGGCGGTGAACCAGCCAAGCAAAGCTGGCGGTTCTGGTGGCGGTAGGCTGATTTCTGGCCAAGGGTTAAAAGTTTAGAAAAGGTTAACATAGCATAGGGTAGCAACATCTCCTTAAGAGATGGGTATAGGCCATCCATAGCCGCTCAGTGCGGCCCACTGTATGGTCAGCCCAAGGGTGAGAGGCGAGCGGCCGGACCTCCTGGGCGGACCATGTACCAAACAGCAGGTTACGGTGTCCTCATCCTTGTTGTTTAAACCCCCGCCTCGGTGGCGAGAGGGGATAGGGGCGAACAACCTGCTCCGGCCCGGTGAAACCGGGGATTGGGGCAGGGTGTAAGTTGAAGAATTTGGTTAAGGTAGGGCATAGGAGGATTCCACTCGGGCTTAACCCGAAGACGATAGGATGGGCAACTGGCGCACAAGGACAGCGCATGTTACAATAAGGGAACCTCCTGTGGTGGTGGTTAACAGTTAGGAAGAGATTGATAGGACCCCAGTACAAAGGGGGAAGTGGGAGGGTTACCTCTTCCCCCTTTTTTGGCTAACAATAAAGAGTGCGGCCGTTCAAACCCATACAAGTGTCCGCGTTTTCCTTGTGAGGGGTGCGTCGACAATTCATAGGAGTGAAAAGTCTGCACCTTTTGAAAAGTTGAGACTTTAAAAAGTACAGAGTCAAAAGTCTGCAACTTTTCATACCAATTGAAAAGTCTGCAACTTTTCAAAAGCTTCAGACTTTTCACAGAGTCAAAAGTCTGCAAGTTTTCATACAAAGTGAAAAGTCTGCAACTTTTCAAAAGTTGCAGACTTTTATAAGTACGGAGTGAAAAGTGTGCAAGTTTTCATACCAAGTGAAAAGTTTTTTACTTTTGTAAAGGTGCAGACATTTCACTTGTCTTTTTAAAAAGTGGTCCCTCAGAACAAGGAATGGAAAGAAAGAAAGAAAGAAAGAAAGAAAGAAAGAAAGAAAGGGGATAAGGTGGCATGATCCAATCCCTGACAGAGCGTCTTTCCCAAATGCCAACCAAGCATAGTGGAGAGTAGAGGAAAGGAAACAGTTCAGTTTGTTTGGGAGAGGGAGGGTCTGGCTGTAGTGTATACAAGGCTCAATGTTTTGTGAACACTTCCTTGTCTGGCTTTGGGTGGGAGAAAGCAGACTACTAGGCAGAGACAAGCCATTTTGTTCCAGAGACAGTCTCTGAGTGACTAATCTCTTTTTCCACCACCCCCTTCTTTCCTTTTAATTTCTACCACAGCAGTACCCAAATTACTGGGGCAAAGTGATGCCAGTTCTCTGTCAGCAATTCAAAGCGGAGTGTAGGGTACCCCGTTCCCTATATCTCCATGTTAGACTGCTTTCACCCCAGAATGGAGATTATTTGGGGGTACTACCGCTGCCATCTTATTCTCTCTTTGCATCAGCGAATCAGCCTTCTGACTCCAATATCTCTGAATCTCTCCGCATTACACACTGCCTGCTGTCATTCTCAAACTGGGGATTATCTGGATGGAGAACTGCTTTTATAGGGGTACTGCTGCCACCACCAGTTCTTCTCTTTCTGTCAGTGAGTCTAAGTTTTACCAGAGTATAAAGCAGCAAGAGAAAGTGCAAAGAATTTCTAGCAACCAGTTCCAGGAACACACCACTATCTAAGCAAACACCCTTCGCTCAAGTGATGAAGCCTAAATCACTTGCATTCTCCTTGATCAAGTCTAATTTTGTGAAAACTGCACAGTCTACATCTTCTACACTGCCTGGTGCCTGCTGTTAGTTATCAGCACTCAAGTAGTTGTTACTGTCATACTCCAACAAACGCCACCACCATGGATGGGATTAAGAAGGAAAACTGTTTTGAGCACCCATAGTGAAATTCACTCGTGTATAATAAAGCATCGTTTGTCCTCTCCAAGTCCTATCACAAGAGTCTGTGGATGGTGTCTAGGTCTTGTTCTGGCCTGCTGTACAAACATGAAGTTTATTCATGGAGAACAGATTAACCATCACCTAAGGAGACCATACGTCCCCTTTAAAAGAGGGCACTTATGAAAAATACATGTTGCAGGATTGCATTGGTTCCAGTGCAGTCCTGCAGCATGTATTTTTCATAAGCGTCCTCTTTTAAATGGGAAGTATGGTAACCTTACAACCACCTGAACACTAACGTAGGCTTGCATAATCTAGGGGTTGCATTAGACCACGCCATTTTTCAAACTCTGCAACTCTCATGTTAAATTTTGTGCTGCTTTAGAATGTACCCTGAACACGTCTTTAGCACAGCGGGTCATGATGTAAGCCCACAACAGTCCAGATTAAAACCGTAATTAGAAGACACACTTTTATTCATTAAAACCAACCTACCACTGCTGGATTATGATGTGTGATTGACCATCTAAATTTTTTATTTCAGTTAACCCTTTTTACAATTGATAATGGATTTAGCAGCAGTTCTAACAGTGCTTTTCTTTCCTTGCAAGCCTATCAAACTGGCAGAGCTTCATTGTTCTCCTATAAGAACTCCCTGCCTCTTCCCCTAAAAGCACGATACAAATAAACCCAAATACTAGAAACACACATACATACTAATACAAATTATAGACCCTGCACACAGACCTAGTGTGCCTTATCCATGCTCCTTATCCCTGCAGAGCTTTTCCTAAATGTCTTCTGTCATTAGCTGCTTAAACTGTTTAGGTCAGGGTTTCCATTATTTGGATGTTTAGTCAGAATCAGGGGAATTAAATTTGCTGCTTGTAGTCTTCCTTCTTATTGAGGCCTTGTGGTGGCCCGCTTGCAAAAAAATAGCTTCACCCGTAGCTTTGGTTCACTTTTTCATCCACAATTCAAACACTACAGTTAAAATACTTTGCACTGATTTTGTCTGTTGTGCAAACATACCAAATCTACTGTGCATGTCTAGAATATCTTGTGCTCCCCTGATCATGTATCTTGAGAAACCAGAGTTAGCATGAAGCTTGAGAAAAATGATGCTAACTATTTCTGAAGGTCAGTCAGAACAGGGCAACAGATATACTTTAAAGTAAGTACTGGAGACTGAGGACTAAAAATCCTCAGTACTGCAGGAAGAGTTTAACCTTGTTCGTAAAGTGTCAGATATGGATGTTTCAAGATAAATGAATATTTTATGAACACACCTAAAAGTAGAAGTGAGTGAAACGCAGTGGTTTTATTTAGGTGTCCTAGTCCTGTTAGTAATTTGTACATTTCCCCCCCTTTCTTGAAGTCTGGGTAACAGTAGGTGTATTTTGTGTATGTCATTTTGTGTATCATTTTATGTATGATTTTCACAAAGACATTCAGCAATTGTTACTAGTTCTTACAGTAAATGGAGAACGGGAATTGATTCTTTTCTGCTTTGATACATCAGTGAGGTTGTATAATGCATGGCCGTAATAGACCTTGGAATCCAGCGAATGGGAAAACAACTGTGTTGTAACAACTGGAACAGACATAAACATGCTCTACTCTTGGGTGATTGTACTCCAGCTGTTCCCTTCAACAATCCATTCCCAAAATGTCTTTCCTACCATTAATTGTATGAGCTGATTTTTGAGAGTGAGTGAGAGAGAAAGTGTTTGTGGGCAATTGATTTTTAAAGGGCTCCAGAGAGCTTTTTCCCACTGTGTTAAGCTGTTTTGATATTCTTTTACAAGCACAATCTTAAAGTTGCTCTCCCAAATGCATTGTCTTACTAATCATCTTTATGGGGTTCAAGGTCACCATTCAACATTAATTATGCATTATAAGGGTCATAGCTGCTGCTGCTGTTTAAACAGACATTTCAAAAGCTATATTTATAATGCATATGCATCATAAAGCTTTAAATCAAAATATAAATAGCATGCACTAATAAAATAGGCAAAGATCACCATCGAAATAATACATTATGTCCAACTTTGAAACACCTCCAGGTTTTACGGTTTGATACATTCATTTTCAACTCGCTCAAAGTTAACGGAAAGACAGATTGTTCATATTGCTATGACACAAAATGAGAATGGAAGAAACAGAATGATCTAACATGTTTTAAAAGTACCTTGTTTAAAGATTTACTAAGTAAAAGACAAGTGCTAGATTGAGAAATGACTACGCTTGACAGAAAACCTAATTACAGAGAAAATAAGTCTAAATATTTTACTTTCATAATACACTTTTGTGCATGTTTTAAGATCTGCTGTGTGTCATTTTAAAGCTTTTGAAGAGTGGGGCAGACTGGGTAAGCCAAAGCTTGTCACAGTCTGACATTGGCAGAATTGATGTCATCAGAAAAAAAGTCTTTTAAAAGGGCTTATTTAGATTTTGGCATACTGGCTGGGGCAAGCTGCTACAACAGATTCTGCCTTCTCTCTTTTCGGCTGCTCTTATTCCTTAACTTATTAAGGATTCCAAAACAGTTGAGTCCTTGAAACAGAGGAACTAGAGCCAAAAAGTTCTATTAGAAGTCTAATTATACTCCGTTCCCTGCATACATATTATTAAAAACATAGCACTTCTCTTGTTGATGCACAATATACTTGCTTAACTGAACTTTTCTTAATGACAGTCCCATGCTACAGACCTTCTGTTTTCATTTCACATGCCCATGTTTTATAGTTTAAACACAAAATACTTGCTGCCTCCACTCAATCACTTCTATGGTTACAATGTCTCTCCTGACAGCATTTCAGCAATTATTTTTTATCTACAGTTGGAATGTTTTTCTTTCCTTTGTATGTTAATTTAAAAAAAATTTTAAACTTGTTTAGATGAAATATGTTAAGCTGATTTTTGAAAATATGCTTTACAAGGTGCAGGTCACTGCAAGATGTTACTCAATGCTTTCACATTGCAGTTCCGTATCCACTTAAGTGGATCTTGCGATGATTCTCTTGTCAATACAACTGAGTTACCTTTTAAAAAGTAGACACAATTCAACACAAATATTAAGATTGGTGTTTTAATCCTTGTACAAGTGTATTGTTTATTTTCATTTTACAGAAATCTCATTTAAGAATTCTTAAATTCTAAATTTAAGAATTTAAAAGACTGCCATACTTACAAAACTTGCAAACATACATTTTTCTAAAACCACATTAAACTATCATATACTTTATTATTGACTTCACATTGCTGATTGCTAAGTTAGCTGCAAGTAAACAGAAGCTTCCTTCTACTATTATCAGCAACTTCTTTTTGTTTATGCAAATCTGTTTTTCACTACGGAAGTTCAGGAACAAAAAAAAATTAGCTACAAAAAAGGGAAACCGCAATACGGTACATAAAAGATAACTTTCAAAAAGGAATAATGGGTTTTGATCTTTATACCCACATTCTTGTGAAAAAAGGAGTGGCAAATTTTGGCTGAAGAAAACTCATGAAAATGTCATTGTCTCTGCCTTTAAAAAGCTTGTTTGGCACATACAATAACTAGCTCTCTTTGGCTGCTTTCAAGCATCACGCCTTTTGTCTGGATTTATCTTGCTATTTATTATTCTTATTTATTTATTTCAAAAACTTATCACCCCACCCCTCTTGCCACAGGCTTACAACAATAAAAAACAATTAAAACAGTATCCCCTCCCCCTGTCTTTTAGCTTGTGGGCTCTCAGACAGGGACCATGTCTATCTTATTCTCTGTAAAGTGCCAGGTACATCGCTGGCACTATATAAATGCTAATAATAATAATAATAATAATAATAATAATAATAATAATAAACAACCCCCCTATCCCCCCACCCATCACCCCTCTCCTCCGCCAAACGCCTGGTGGAAGGAGGGGAAGTCTGGGGCCAGCCAGGCCCCCACTGGAAGGGAATTCCATAGGCGTGGCACGGCCACCGAGAACACCCTCTCCTGCGTTGCCACCCGAGAAACATGGGGAACCTCGAGCAGGGCATCCCTGGATGACTGCAGGGGCCAATCCAGGATATGGGGAGTGAGGCGGTCTCGCAGATAGGCAGGGCCCAGACCATTTAGGGCTTTATAGGTTGAAACCAACACCTTGAATCGGGCCCGGAAAACCACCGGCAGCCAGTGCAGAGAGCGGAGCACTGGTGTAATATGCTCCCGGCGGCCCAGTCCCACTAGGAGACAGGCCACCGTATTCTGCACCGGCTGCAATTTCAGAGCCGCTACCATGGGTAGCCCCACGTAGAGTGTGCTACAGTAGTCTAGTCGAGAGGTGATGAAAGCATGGATGACTGTGGCCAGGTCAGAGTCCAAAACAAACGACCGAAGCCATCGCACCAGATGCAAGTGGCGGAAAGCACTCCTCGCCACAGCCTCCACCTGGAGATCCAGGCAGAGCTGCGCATCGAGGAGCACCCCTAGACTCCATACCTGGGAGGTCAATGGAGGACAGACCCCATCAATGATGGGGGCCACCAATTCCATCGCCTTACCCACTAACATCACCTCCGTCTTGTCAGGATTTAGCCGCAGTCGATTAGCCCTCATCCAGTCCCCCACAGCCGCCAGGCACCGAGTAAGCACCGAGACTGCCGGGCCTGGGTCTGTTGAAAAACCCAGTTGGGTGTCATCAGCATATTGATCAAACCGTACACCGAATCCCCTAACCATCATTATTATTATTATTATTATTATTATTATTATTGATTGGCAGGTCCTGCCAGAGTGTGCATGTAGGAAGAGAGGAGTAATTTAAGTCTTTGTCAACTTGTAACATCAAGAGCCTCCATTTCTTAAATACATTAATTCTTTCGGGGTTTCAGTGATTGGTTGGCTTTTATTTTTAATTTAAAACATTGTGTAAATTCTGTTCAAGTTCACTATACCATAACAAATGTACTGACAGCTTTTTCTGGAAAAAGGTAGTGTATATCAAACTGGACTAGTCATCATAATGGTCTTACTTGTAGTGTGTATATTAAATAGATGGATCTAAGATAAGCATGGGGATGGAGAATCAAAAGTTCACCATTTTTAAAGTTTTCAATCATCCTGATTTTATCAGGACTGCACTGAAGGATGGAAAAGCTCCTTCTGGATGAAGCTCCTTCTGATCACAAAACTGAACATGAGTAAGAAGTGTGATGCAGCTGCAAAAAAGGCTAATGCAATTTTATGCAGGATTAGAAGCATAGTTTCCAAGTCACAAGACATAATAGTTCCACTCTGTTCTGCACTGGCCAGACCTCACATGGAGTATTGAGATCAGTTCTGAGAACCACACTTTAAGGACACTGACAAATTAGAACGGGTTCAGAGGAGAGCAACAAAGATGGTCAGGGGTCTAGAAATCAAATCCTATGAAGAAAGATTGAAGGAACTGGGTATGAGAAGACTAAGGGTGAAAACAAACAAGATAGTAGCTCACATTAGCCACACAATAGCCTGCAATTCGCCTGCTTGTCTGTTAAGTGGGCCATGAAATGTTTGCCCACTTTCGTCACAGGGTGAACTGGTTGCTACAACCTGCCGTGTCAGCTGGAGAAAGGAGGTGGACACATTACAGCATAAGATTGGCCCAGCTGGGCTGATGTGCTCCCTCTTGTCTATTAGGTCCTGTGCAGCCCTGTCGAGTGGCAAGGTCCGCCAGGACCTTAGAGTTGTGGGCGAAAAGCCTATAGTGTTTAAAGGAGCGACTGCGTCCCTCCCCCTCTCTTTTTGTCTGTTTGGTTCCCTGGCCCAACGCATGAAGTGGGGACAGTGAGATGGCTGTTCGCCCACCTGGATTAACCGCAGGGGCCCTAAATGTTTGTTCTGCTCCACACGCTGGACCAACAAGTTGCAGCTGTGTACTACTCCAGAGGTTGGGCAGGAGATTCGGCTGGCTGCTATCTTGTTTGTTTTCACCATAAGAGAAGACATGATAGTGGTCTTTAAATACCTGCAGAGCTGTCACATAGAAGATGGCAAAGACTGTTTGCCTCCACCTTGCCTCTGTTGCCCTGAGGGTAAGACTAGAAATAATGGGCTCAAATTACAAGAAAGCAGATTTTGGTTAAACATTAGGGAGAACTTCCTAACGGTAAGAGCTGTTTGACAGTGGAACAAATTGCCTCAGGTGGCAGTGGTCTCTCCTTCACTGGAGGTTTTCAAACAGAGGCTGGTGGGTCAGCCATATATCTGTAATGCTGTAGCTTTGGATTTCCTGCCGTGAGCAGGGGTGGACTAGATGACCATCAAGAGCCTTTCCAATTCTAATTCTATAACCTGTTTGTTTTTTAAAATGAAAGACAGCCCAGCAACTGCAGCTGCTTCCAGCCCAAGCTGCTACCAACCAAGCATCCACTAGCTTCTTTGATGTGTGAGCATAAGGATTGCTGGCAACCATGTAATTATTTATTTATATATTTCTTCAATTTGTATCCTGCCCCTCTCGCGCACAGGTGACTCGGGGCTGTGAACATACATGTGATACAAAACAATGATATGTATAAAAACAAAAATAGAAATAATTGTTAATGTGTAATCTCTGTTCTTAAGACAAACAGTTTTGCCTAAAAGAAACTTACTACAATTACAGATTGTTTGTTCCAAATTCTAAATGTTTTCATCAGCATTAAATCCAGGGTATGCCTTCCAAAGGGAAGCTAACAGACATTCTCAGTTTTATGGACATCAAGATAAAAGATCTCAAATTTTATTCTGAATTTTAACAGTGATAAACGGGCAGCTCCAAGAGTTTTCAACTTAATTCTGCCAAAGATTGGTCGAGAGGGCTCCAACACATTACCTATGGCCAAATTCTGCTGCTCCTCTTCACATGGTGCACTCTTACTTCGTGAGTAGTCCTTGGTCCTCAAACTCTTTGCATCTGGTAAAGGGAAAAGGCAAGACTGTGTGTGTGTGTGTGTGTGTGTGTGTACGCGCGTGCATGAGAGAGAGCGAGAGAGATGTCATCTCCCACTAAAACCCCCCAGTTCTAAATGCACAGTTATATGCTAGTTAACAGACACATCCATCAGACCTAAAATTCACAAAAGAACTATATTTGTAATCACAAGCTATTGCTTTTAGAAATCATCCAGTAAGTTCTTCATAAAAAGAGTTCTTAGCAGGTGAGATTATTTCTAAAAATTATTCCATACTACAATCGCAACCATGCTATAAACATTTTGAATGTGTTTCTGGAGTGTGCCATGCTTGAAGCGTATTCTAACCCTTTCAATGTGTTTCTTTTATTCTCCTTTGATTTCTGAAAACATAAAGAGCACTATGTGTGCTCTCATCAAAGAAGAGCTGTGTGGTTCCTTGTCGCTCAGCATGGTGGTCCTGGCTCAAGTGGTTGTGTCTTTTTGTTTTACAATTTATTTATTTATTTATTTTTAAAAGCTGCTTTACTGTACAAACAGCATGGTCTTCTCCCTTTCCCCCACTTCTTTCCTCAACTCAGGAAAAAAGATGGCATTACAGAAAGAGATTAGCCTGTGATTTTCAGGAGAAATTTGAAGATATTTCATTCATATAAAAATCATAAACCATGCACTGAAATAGTTGCGCCACAATTGCAAATATGCACTGCGTGCCAGTGAAATAACATTACCTACCCAATTCCATATATTGGCACTAATCATGCAGAGTATGCAGAGCTCAATTTTCCAGCTCTGCATCCTCCACATGGTTGATGCCAAAGCCACGTAAGCTTTGTTTTCTCACATGACAAAAGCCGCACAGCATTTGCCTCCCTGAGTTTCTCACGGAGACAACCTGTGAGCATTCTGAAAGCGCAAAGATTTAAATAAGCTCATCTGTGGCCTCATCTCATTTGAGATATGCAAGATATAGGGGCCTTGGGATCTCAAGCAACTCTGATAAACTTTTGTTGATCTCCTTTAATTTTATTTACATCCTGTTTTTTTCGCCCTCACGTTACAGGTTCAGATGAATTCCCCAAATATTAAATGAAATCAAATTTAGATTGAAAAGATGCATCCCATAAATGGTTCTTGCTTTCCATCCAAAACTTTAAAGTCCACTCAGGCTCACTGAAAAGGATCTCAAAACTTTCAAACTTGACCAAAAGTTTAAGTTTTGCAATGATAACTGTAATCTAGCAGTAGTGCCTATTCCCACACATCATAAGAGACACAAGACAACTTCAGAACATCACAGTTCTGTGTGGTGGGCAGAACAGCGAATCAGCATAAAAATATGAAGTCAAAAGAACATGTTGATAAACTGCAATTGTTTCCATTGCATGTGACTTATTTACCATAATTTACAATTTTTCCACCACTCTTTTCAAGGTCTGCTTTTGTAAGCCTTCCTCTCCAGGTTTCTCATAATTTTCACTCTTGGAAGATTTGGATAGAGTGGGAAATAATAAATTGCCTTTTTTCTTATTTCAATTTTTAGCTCTACGTATTAGTTTTTCCTTTTCTTTCTCTTCTTCTTATTTTTTTTAATGGGCAGATGTAGAGAAAAGCCTCTGCAGATTTTAAACCTTTTAATCTGTTTAGTTTTGCTAACTCTGGCTATTTAAAATCTCACACACACATATTCTAATGCTCAATGTGGTTACAAGCTGTTTGCTTTTTAATTTCATTTTATTAAAAAGGACCTCTGAATATCAGCAGGGGAGTGTTGGCGACAGAATACGTGGCCTTCCATCTGGCTAAGCAGCTGGCAGAGGAATTCACTACGTACAGCATTTCGCTTTCTCAGGACAACCAGGAGAGCCAGAAAGGCTAGTTGAATAAAATAATTCTTTTTCATGGGCTCAGGGCCGGCCTTACTATAGGGCGACTGCCCCGGACACCACTCTTTCTGAGGGCCCCACAGTGACCTCTATTTTCACCAGGACAGGACATGAGAGCACCACTCCCTCTCAGTGGGGACCCACAATGACCACTTCAGGACACTGCAGAGGTTGTCCCCAAGGGGGATGGGCTGCCCTGCATGGGCTGCCATGACGGTATCTGTTTAAAACGTTGCTTGGAGGACATAGGACAAAAAGGATCCAAGTTGATATGTGAATCATACTGCAGGACTCCCAATACTTTTATTCCTGGCAGCTTGAGGCTGGTTTTCAAGTGACAGCAAAATAAGCGAGAAAATTTTCACAGTAGCTGCTTATACACGATCCATTGGCACAATGCCTGCATACATTCATCTGATGACAGAACCAAACTCTTTTATTGTGTGGCAATCCTAAGTAAATATTTTAGGTAAAGAAACTAATCTAAATATCATTAATTGGATTTGGGCAATGATTCTTCATAAAACGTTTAAAGTGTGTTTAGAAAATTACAAACTGGTGTAAAGCAATACCTCTAATTTGGGACATGGGAAAGGACTCTCCAAAGAGCATTGTGTGGGCAGTCTAAGATGACTCTCCTATTAACTAGAAAGAATGGTTTCCAAAGATTAATGTGTGTTTTGGGAGGATGATCCATACCTGACTCCTAAGTAACTGAACAAGAGATTCGCCTGTAGAATCTGCATCCATGGGAGAGAGAGGGGGAGACATCACTCGGAACACATATAAAAATGTGGTTCTGTTGCTTTAAGGCAGAGCCAGGTTTGTTCTCCCCCCCCAATGATGGGAAGGTGGGACAGGAGGCACAGCTGTGCAGCAGGCGGGAGCCAATGCAAGTCGAGATGAGCTTTGCCAGCTTTCTCACTGTGCTGAGCCTGGATAGTCCCACAAGATGTGAGACCACTCTGACCGTTTTTATACAAACACCATTTTTCCTGCAGTTTAAACATGCAGTGTTGGGAAACCCCTGCCGGGTGGGGTGGGTTGTGTGTGTCTAGATGCTCCTCTGTAAACCAGGAGTCATGCGGGTGCATTAGAAATAGCAGTGCCATGCAACTCCCAGGGTGTTTCAAGACACGGTGTAGATAAGACTCAGTCAAGGGTTGAAATAGTCCCATCCACTGTGCAGTAGGGGTGGGCGAGCAGATCACAGGTTCAGTCGTTCAGTTCGCCCGTTTGGTTCGCCCGTTCACCGCGTTCGGGTTTGGCCATTCGGTTTGATCCTGTTCGGTTCAGTTTGGGCGTTCGGAAAAAGGCTCTCTGTGCGAGGAATGATGGCCCCAGACCCATGACGTTGGGTCCTGGGGCTAGAGCAGCCGCTTCTAGGTATTGGCCACAGCCCTCCCTGCCAGTAACTTGGCCCCAAAACCCTGATGGCAGGTCCTGGGGCTGGAGTGGCTGTTACTTGATGTGGTGAAATGACATCATCTCCGTGCGAGGAATGATGGCCCCAGACCCATGACGGCGGGTCCTGGGGCTAGAGTGGCAGCTTCTAGGTATTCGCCATAGCCCTCCCTGCCTGTAACTTGGCCCCAGAAACCTGACGGTGGGTCCCAGGGCTGGAGTGACTGTTTCTTGATGCTTTGGAAAATTGGCTCTTTGTGCGAGGAATGATGGCCCGAGACCCGTGATGCTGGGTCCTGGGGCTAGAGTGGCAGCTCCTGGATATTGGCCACAGCCCTCCCTGCCTGTAACTTGGCCCCAGAACCCTGGCAGTGGGTCCTGGGGCTGGAGTGGCTGTTTCTTGGTGTGTTGGAATGACATCGCCTCTGTGCGAGGAATGATGGCCCCAGACCCATGAC
>QEPC01014892.1:847010-860966 GCA_003113815.1 Sphenodon punctatus | reverse complement strand
AGGGAACACAGGGAGGGGTAAAAACAAAAAATAACACCTAAATCTATCTAAGCTAAGCTAAATAAATGATAATATGGAGGTAGATGGGTTGGATGGGTGAAATAGGAGGAGGATTGCAATGAATAGAGGAGAACAAAACTGCTGGGAGAGGCAGCCTTCTTAAATGCCTGCTGTTCAGGAACAGTGACTACCTCAGAAGGTTTTGCGAAGGGGGGAAGCAATCAGTCTTGTTTCTTGCTGTGCCCGCCTCACCGCAAGCCCAACTGGCTCTGTGCAGCCTAGCCCGTGGCCAATCGCAGACTGCAAAGCCAGTGGTCTGAGGCGAAAAGGGATGGTGAATGGGCAGGCTGGCTGTTACTCCACACCTCTCCACCCTGGTGCCTGGAAGTCTGCTCCTCAGCTGACTCCCCTTCCCTGTCACGTTTTGCCTTCCAGTGACACGTTTTTGGCCCCCGAAGTCACCCGAATGCGATCCGAACTGACTGAACTGTTCGGTCATTTCGACGTTGGAATTGAGTTCGGTTCAGTCAGTTCATGTTCGTATTCGGGTTCGGTCATCCGAACAGGCCGAGTTCGGGCCGAACTCCGAACTTCCAAACCACGTTTGCCCATCCCTACTGTGCAGGAGTCGCAGGCTCCGAGGCAGGCAAGTGGGGTGGAAGCCCATTCACCAACCCACCCTTAGGGACTTATACTGCGTGTCTGATGAGCTGCTGCCTTGGGGCTGGGAAGTCACCATCAGCAGTGACTGGCCTTAAGTGGCCATGAGTTTTCTCCATCCCAACAGTGCCCTTCGATTTGTATGTGTGCTGGTTAGCGCATTCATCAGGTCGAGTCTGCTTTTGGTGGTGGGGCAATAGCTAGTTGTAGCAGTCCTATTAGCAGTGGGTCCGGTGCTTGAAGCATGTAATTTTGTCCAGAGCAGATAGAATTCATCCCATTGTGACCTGAGTGGGTGGGGGTTTAGTGGGTTTATCGGCCCAGGGCCGCAGATCTCCTGGAGGAGAGAGAGCGGTTACATCTTACCTTAAGCTGGGTGGCCTAGGCCATGTGCTGTCACCTCCTTCTGCCTCCCCACCCCCATGCCTGCTAGTGGCAAAGGGGTGGTCCAGTGAGATGGATGAAACACCGGATGGGGTCAGGCTTGGCCTCTGGGTGCTCTGGACTGGGGAGTGATCCCCAGGTCAAGTCAGTACAAGTTTGCCTCCAATGGGACTGGAACCTGTTCGCCTTGAAGAACTATTGTTTTGTTTAATAAAAAGGGTTGCTGGCATTACACCCAACTTACTGTGTTTGCCTCTGTCTCACGAGCTCCATTTGGAGAATATATTGTAGCTATTTGTTTTCAGGATTAAACACGCATTCGGGTGTTGTGTCCATTTGTGCTAGCGTGCCTCTCGCTACTCTAACATGGATTGGAATATGAAAAATTTCAGGTGCAGACAACAGGTAGCTGAGTGGGGATATGGGGGGTGGGGCTGGGAGTCAGGACTCTTCTCTCTAGGGAGGCAATGGGGTCTAGTGGGTAAGTGGAGGGCTGTGAGCCATTACTCAGTTGTCCCATTCTCCCCAACCCAAATGAAAGCAGATAGAAAAAGGAGGGGGTCTCCTGTCCCCAGCTTCAGTGTTGTCCCAGAGCTGCAGAGGAAGAGGATTGGGGCTGAAAGATCTTCCCCCCTCATCCTTCCTCTCCTTCCTCACTGTCAATAACTATTGATGGAGTCACCATCCTGCCTGTCCCCCAAGCCCGTAGCCTAGGCTTCATCTTTGACTCACCCCTTTCTTTTAAACCCTACATTGACTCTGTTGCTAAATCCTGTCGCTTCTCCCTCCATAACATTGCTAAGATTCGCCCTTTTCTCTCTGTCTCGTCTGCCAAAACTCTTGTTCATGCTCTGGTCATCTCTCGCCTCGATTACTGTAACCTCCTTCTCACTGGCCTTCCCCGGTCTCACCTTTCTCCCCTCATCTCTGTCCAAAACTCTGCTGCCAGGGTCATCTACCTCGCCAGTCGCTTCGACCATGTGCAGCCCCTCCTCTCTTCGCTTCACTGGCTTCCCCTTCCTGAACGAATCCTGCACAAGCTCCTAGTCTTCACCTATAAAGCTCTTCACAACCTTGCTCCCCCCTACCTCTCTGCACTTATCGCCCTCCATACTCCAGCCCGTGCACTTCGCTCCTCCTCTGTCCCTTCTCTCACCCTTCCACGCCTTCCCTGCTCCCCTAAGCGCCTTCGTCCCTTCTCACTTGCTGCCCCCCATGCCTGGAACTCCCTCCCTGTCCACATCCGCCTTGCCCCCTCCCTTCATACCTTCAAATCTCTCCTTAAAACTCACCTCTTTCGCTCTGCTCTGTCTGACTCTTTATCCTGCTGAGCCACTATTCCTATACCTACGATCGGTTTACCCTTATCCTTGCAACATGGACCTGCCTGCTGTCATTCTCATCGTAACCAAGCCAAGTACGTGCACTTGAGACCTCGCATCTTCATGAATGTTAGACCCCTTGTCTCTCCCTCTGTTCCCCTTCCTAAGTCTCTCCCCCAGCTCCTGTCTCTCAGATTGTAAGCCCTAGGGGCAGGGACCGTGTCTATTTTATTACTTTGTAAAGTGCCAGGTACACTGCTGGCGCTATATAAATGTTTGTTAATAATAATAATAATAAAGGCAAAGCGTGGATGCATGGAGCCTAAGTTGTAAGTGAGCACAATGTGTGAAACCGTACAATGTCTTTGCTGTTAATATGGCACAGAAGTTAACACAAGAGCTTTAACTTATGATTTCCATGCTTTTGGAACATGATTGAATTTGTAAGAGCCTTAACTTCCCCCTAAAACCAAAGGTTGTTTTTTTTAGTATAGACTACAGGTAACCACTTTCTTGTGGTCTGTGGAAGTCCAAGAGCCCTGTGGTGTGCAACTGCCCAGCCCAACCGGTCATAGATTTTTCTGTGTCTCTCCTGGCTATTCTCTCTCTCTCTGCTGGAGGGAGGGGGAGGTGTTTTTCTCCTATAGTACTCGCTGTGGGCGCCCCCATCACCAGTCACAGATGTTGTTTTGGGGAATTAGCTCCCAGTGATGGGTAGTCCCAGCCATGGGACTCCACTCTCCCCATGGTGCTCTGGCTTCCACCTGAGCAAAGTCCTTAACACAGTCCATTGTCCCCCTAACAAAGGGATGTTCTTGCTGCTCCTGAGTAAGACAGTCAGAGTTCTAGGCCACTGGGATATCGCCTCTCAAGATCCCCCCAGTCCGGTGCCTAGTCATATTTCAGCCCTTCAGCTTGACACTGGTGCCTTGAGGGTCCCTAGCCTCCCAAGGTTCTCCTTCCCATCACCCTAACAGCTAGCCCCATCTTTCTAGTCTGACCTCATTGGGGATTCCAGGCTACTCCTTTTTAGCTCAGCCCTGTCTCTAGAGCCCCACTGCCCTGGGTAATTCCCTTTGCCTTGTGTCCCCTTGCCCAGTCAATTGGCGCCCTTGACGGTCCTGTGTGTCCCCCCCTTTATGCCCCTCCACTGGGTGGGAAATGATCTGGCTACTATCTTCTGCTCCCCTCCAGGATTGCTTACACATTGGTCCCCCTCCACTCTGCGCCCATGCTCTCAGAGCATGCAGGTGGAAATCACCAGCCTCATCACTGAACTGCCCTTGGGCCCCACCTTGAGCCTTGCTGGTATGCTACCCAAGCCCCCCTTGGTGGGGCTGCCCCCTAGTTTCAGGCAGGCTATCAGCGAGGGGCTTCCCAGATGGCTTGGTTGCTCCCTAGTAGTCCCCGTGGTTCCAACACCTGCCCTGGCCTAAGGCCCTTCCCTCCAGGGCCTTTCTGAACCTTTTGCCCATCCTCGGTCGAAGTGAATGTTCCCCCCTACCTTCCCAGCAAGGTGGTTCCAGCCAGCTTTGAGCACCCTACCCTGCTGTCTCTAAGCTAACACTCCCTAAGGCTTGGCTAACACTCCCTATATAGCCCCAGCACAAATCATGTGAACCACCAGTCTGGTCACATGATTTCTTTTGACCCTGAGTTAACTTCTTCCTCCCTGGTACAGGCCAGCAAATGGTGAGGCTCTACCTATCTGTGGGTCTGCTCCTACAGCTACGTGCCCACAATGCTTCACCAGTCAGAAGCCCACAGAAACATGGTATTATCTGGGCAACAGCTGACGGGAGGAGACTCGTGTATCCTCTAGAACGTGCAATACCATAAATGTCTGTAGGAGCAGCACCAGGGGCAGAATAATATCTGTGATTTCAATGAACAGTGGTTTTTCCAAGGTTTTATGGTTAATCATTCAACAGATATACTCTTTGTCGAGACAGAGATCAAACTCCAGTCTTCAAAATTCATAGTTAAGTTTTCCAAATGTGTGAAAAACATTCCTGTTCCTTTTTGACACTTTTAGGCTAGATTCATCCAATCTTTTTAAGAGAATGAGTGTAAATGCTTCAGTGTTTGTTTACAAGTCAACAGAATCATGTTCTGTACTTATTACTATGACACTGAAATTAGTCAAAGTCCATCCCAACTTTCTTAGCTTGTCCATATTGGCTGGTTTGGTTAAGGCACCCCAGTTTCATGTGGCCTACAGTGCACAAAAGAGGGATGCGATCATCACCATGTTTATTTATACTATTTATACTACAATTTAATATCCCGCCTCTTTCTACCCATGGCAGCTCGAGGTGGCTGGCAAATAAAACCACCACCATAAAATCAATACAATAAACTTTAAAATACATACAAATACAGTTCCACATTTACCCCGAAGCAGTCTATGAGCTAAAAACAACCTCCCTCCTTCTCCCCATCTCCCCCAACAAAAGCCGGTCAAAACAACCAGGTCTTACACTGATGATGGAAGGAGGGGAGATTTGAGGACAGCCAGATCACCAGGGAGTTCCACAGCCACGGTGTCACCACCGAGAACGCCCTCTCCAACGTCGCCATCCATGATACATGGGGGACCTCAAGAAGGACATTCCCGGCCGACCACTCCAGAACCCGGGAGATGAGGCAGTCCCTGCAGGTAAGTTGGTCTGCCTTTGATTTTCTGCAATCCAGTAGATCAGGTACCCAGTCACAGCAGGGTGGACTGAAGTATGAGCCCAAGCACAACTTGAGTCCAGAACCTTCAGAAATGTCAGTCAAGTGCCTTAACCACTCAGCCACCATGCCTTATTATACTTAATACTAAAAGATAGGGCTGAGATGAGAGCATGTGTTTGAAGGGAAATACCAACCTTTTTGTCACTTTGAGACTTTTGTGACAGTTTTACAACACTTTTTGGCAATTTCCAGCACTTCCCCGGTGCTTGGTCACTATGGGTGAAAACAGACATGACGCTAACCACCATTTAACCACCCTTGGTGGTTATTTATGCATGTTGCAGGGCTGTATTGGTCCCCTATGCAGCCCTGAAACATGCATAAATGACCACCAAGGGTGGTTAAAGGGTGGTTGGCGTTATGTCTGTTTTCACCCTATGTTTTCATCTCCACAGTCTCCGGGGGTGTGTGCAGAGCATACATGGGACTTGGGACTGGCCTGTAGTAACCCCATTCAACTTGCAAAAAATAACAGAAAATGGTGAAAACAGCAGGAATGCTGGCAAATTTCTGCTTTGCATAAAACTTGGGAATGCCCTTCTTCCGATGGAAACAGCATTCACCAAGATTTCTCGTTTCACGCCTTACAAAAAGATTAGTTTAAGAAGAAATTATTTCTATGGTGCATTTTCCTATGGTGCTCTCCCAACGTCCATACAACACACACACACAGACAGACAGACAGACAGACACAGAGAGACACACAAATATATCTTATTTTCTGACCCAAGTTATGTGCGGAACATGCCAACACACCCATGCTTCTGATGGCAGCAATCCCAGACTTTTTTTTCAGGCATGCTGCCATCAAGGCTCTCCAGGTCTGTTTGCTGTACATTAAGCCAAGAAGAGACAGTGCTGAATAGAATGGAATCATTACCTCAGCTGATTTGAAAACAATGCTCCGGTAATGTAACCAAAAACTGCATTAGCCTTTTTTGCAGCCACATCACATTGATGATTGGGGGTTATGATCAACCCCAATCCCTAGATCCTTTTCACACATGCTCCTGCCAAGCCAGGTTTCCTCCATTTTACAGCTGTCTGTTTGATTTGTCTTTCATAAATGCAGAACCGTGCATCTCTCATTTGAATTTCATTTTATTAATTTCAGTCCACATCGCCACCCTATCATCTTTCAATGTGTTAGCTAGCCCTCCCAGTTTTGTGTCATCTGTAAACTTCATAATTACTCACTTGACTCTTTCACCCAAGTCATGAATAAAGATGCTGAATACATAGCACCTGCCCGAGGACAGAGTCCTGCAGGACCCCATTTGATACCCCACTCCAGTCTGATGATGAACCACTGAAGATTACTCTTTGTTAAACAAGTTAAAGGCTGCATAAGCTGCAGAGTCAAGCACTCAAGAGTAGAGCTGAAACAGATCTGCCATTCCATATTTGCAGAGATTTTCCACAGATATGGAACAGTCATCAGATACCTGATGTGACAGATCTCTGTCAATCTGTTTCAATAAGGGAGAGGGTGAGCAAGCTGGAACCTGCTTTGGATTCCCCACCCCCTGCACAATGCCATTTCGCGAATACACAATGCCATTTTTGCATATGTAAAAAACATCAGGCAAAAACAGACATGAAGGTGGCAAGGCGCTTCCCCAGTCCAACCTGGGGTGAACCACTGCAGCCGCCAATCCTCGAGTTGGCAGGGAGGACTGTTCAAATGTGCAGCCCTCAAGCTCAGGCATGGGGGCTGCCAGCACAGGTCCCTCCACATCCCAGGGCAGCCTAAAGAACTGGGTCAGTGTGGCACAACAGGATTGGGCCCCAGGAAGAGCTGCCTCCAAACACCCCCGAGCTGTTACGGTGCATGACGCATGCCCACCAAACAGCTGGGGGGGGGGCACTCCTGAGAGAAGTGCCAGCTGGTCGTGCAAACTGACAGCTAACTTGCCCCAGTCGTTGTCATGGAGCCACCTGGCTGTCACTCTGCAACTCCAGGCACAGTCCCCCTGCCTCCAGGGTTAGATGGGTGAAAATAAACGTGACATTGGCCTGCCGTGGCCTGGGACTCACCTACATGTTTGTTCCTTCATCGTCAGATGTTGGGGCTACAGACATTCTGGGGGAGGGGGTAAGTGGCTGCTATGGGACACATAGACCAGAAAATCTTGGAAGACCATCCCAGGCCAAAGGCCACCTACCCTGGCTGATGCAAGACAATGTGGGCCCGCACATTTGTTAAGCCTGTCCAGCACTTCTGTGAGGAGGCGTCTATGAATTGGGCCCAAATGAACATGCTCACCTGGCCCCTCTGATCAACTGTTAGGTGCCCGGGGTGAGCGCACGCCTCTTGCCCCCTCCCCCCCATGAGCTATTTGGTGCACAGCACCTGCCTGCCAAATAGCTGATGAGGGCAATGCTCCTGAAGGAAGCACCAGAAAGCCATGCAAATTGACAGCCAGCTGGATCAGGCTGCTATCATGAAACCACCTGACTGTCACACTGCAGGTCCAGGTGCAGCTCCAGCTGGGAGGCACTGGAGAGAGGTGAATGGCCGTGCAAAGCTGGGAGGCGCCGGAGAAGGGAAGCTGGACCCAGACCTGTAGAGCAACAGCCAGGCGGCTTTGTAGCAGTGGCCAGCTGACTGCCACTTTGCACGGTTACTCCCCTCTTTCCAGAGCCTCCCAGATACGCAGCCCAACATCTGACAGTGAGGGAACAAACATGCCGGTGAGTTTTGGGCCTAGGTGGGCCATAGCAGGAGCTGCCAATCCAGATATCTGGTAGAATGAGAACCAGACTGGAGCTGGTTTCCGTCCTGCAGGACACAGATCAGAGTGGGAGGATAAGATAGAATCCACTTTCAGACGTTACGTTGTCTGAAATCACCTCAGTCAACCGTGGTGTGTGTGTGTGTGCGTGTGTGTGTGTGTGTGTGAACGGAGGTGAACGTATGTTTGTGCGCATCCAGATGTTCACATCAGTCAACCACCCCCCGCAGTGAACCTAACCACTGCTTTGTTCTCCCGCACCAAGGCGGCAAATAAAGCGTGGTTAGGGGGAATCCGGAACGCGGTGAAGGAAAAGTAACATCTGTTGTCTTACCTTCCCCGTGTTCCGGAGTCCTGGCGGCAGGCGGTGGGCAGCGGCAGTGGCCAGATAGGCCGCTGTGGCTGCCTGTGTCGAGGAGGGCGGGCAGCCGGGGAGCGCAGGGGGCAGGGCCGTGCAGACGCACACTGCGTCACGCGGCCCCACCCCCTCCGGGAGGGGGCGTTGCCCAACAGACGTGACGGGCGGCAGCACTGACCCTGGGCTGTGGTTCGGTGGTCCCCACGGCTGGGGACAAAGGGGCGAATGTCTGTTGGCGCACCCCTTCACCCCCGCCCATGGTCCGAACCACCCCATGGCCCAGGGTCAGTACTGCTGACCGTCACGTCTGAAATCACCCTATGTTCCAGCCCTAACTTTGAGATATGAAAAGTTGTTAGGTGTGCAATTTTAAGACTGCCCCCTACAGCATCTATCTTGAAAGAGGATGGAGTTCTGTGGAAAAGAAGTGGAATTTCTCTCTATAAGACCATCATTTAATGCACAAGGTGGCAGAAGTAAAGTTGCAAGGACAGTTGTAAATCAGCCATTATCTAAACTTTCAATAAGTTTAGTTTGCAACTTAATGTTTTCAGGGCAATTTGTTTGCTGTCGCTGCTGTTGTTTTAAAAAGAGGGTATGTGAATACAAATTCTTGTTATGCACTACTATAAAATCACCTTAATACAAAGCCACATTTGACACTTGAGGTTTGAACCTCAAACCTTCTGTTGCAGTGTAGTCAGCTACTATTTGAGCTACAGGATTAATGACTTCAGCTAGAAACAGGAAAAGGCTTTTTTCCACAGAAAGAGAGATGGCTCACAAGGTGCAGTTCAAGGTGGTTGTGGAGGAAAGATGAGGTGTCTTACCCTTGTTCATCCACTTTCCCTCCAAAATGGTAAATGGACCACTAAGGCCATCTATGAGTTGTACAGAGATAAGTACTCTAGCTCTCCTCCCTTCTTCTGCTCCATTGTTTTCCCTACTAGCTCCCAGATGTCCCCATAGCACAGTGAACTGCTGTTATATCTGCCTAAATATTCTTTAAAAGTCCATATGACATTTCCTTTATTTCACTGTTATATACTTTATATTTCAGTTAAATCTGAATGAAATTTCTTGGCACAGAAAAAGGCACTGCTGAAGTATGGGCAAGACTCCTCCCACTGAATACTAAAAGTCTTCTGCAAATAATGGAGGCATGAGTGGTCTGCGAAAGGGACAGACCAATCAGTTACAATGGGAAGTTAGGCAAGCTTAATGTAGGCTCCCCTCTCATGGGTGAAGGTCATGTAGGGATTCAAGAATAATGTCCATGCTCAAGATAAGGGAAAGGAGAAACTTACATTGCCCACAGAGTTGGTTTGTGCTTACTTTCATATGTAAAGCAAAACAGGTGGCTGTGCAAAGCAGACAGAAGTAGCAGCTTTGCAGACAGAAGTAGATCAAGATTTTTTTTTACTAGGCCTTTCACTATGGTGTCCATGAAAAAAAAGCTCTGATGAAGACTGCATAAATGTCACTTGAAAGCCTGCTTTTTTCTAAAGTGGCCCTTTATCTGTTTGCAAATTCTTATCCCACAAGCTAAGTTAGTTTACTCATATGTCGTTTATAATATTGCAACAACACTTATAATTGCTGTAGGAAATGAGAAGTCACCGAAATAAACACATTCAATCTGCTAATTATGCTTCCATTTTCTGAAGTGACATCATACAGCTTCTTTTTAAAGCTTTCTTGAAAAAACAGAAATTTCCTGTGTT
The DNA here is from genome assembly GCA_003113815.1 of Sphenodon punctatus. Classification (NCBI taxonomy): domain Eukaryota; kingdom Metazoa; phylum Chordata; class Lepidosauria; order Sphenodontia; family Sphenodontidae; genus Sphenodon; species Sphenodon punctatus. Next base: position 851,044 of record QEPC01014892.1, on the reverse strand, counting down.
TGTTTTGCCTTCTCTTCTCATTTCAGACAAGGCTTTTGATTTGAAACAGGAGATGTGATCTTCTGCAAGACAAACATTTGACTGTATTAAAGAAATTGTAGTTGGGTTGCTCCTTACTTCAGAAATAAAGGATTCAGCCAGACGAGCTGCAGCGGCCCAATCCCCATGCAGCCTCATGGCAGGCAATTGCCACCACCATGCAGTGGGGTCAGCACAGGGAGACGGGCAGATGATTGCTGGGAAGCCGGGCGGGCCACCCGCAGGCAGAGTGGGCTGCAACGCCAGCCACACAAGAAAGTGCCCAGCCCTGCCCTGTGTCCCTACCCCGACCCGACCAACATCTCGCCCCCAGCCATGACGTAGCCACGTACGACGGGTGAGAGCACCTGTCACTCAAGGCCCCACAGTGGTGTTTCTAGTGTGGTGCGGCAAGTGCAGCCTGGGCACACGAGCTGCCCCGTCTTGGGCAGCCTTACCCCAGTTGGGATAAGGCTGCTCTATGATGCATCCTCGGCTGCTGTTAGTAAAGGACACCTGCATGCCCCCCGCCCACCGCATTGCGTGGCCTGGCTGCCCAGAGTGGGATAAGGCTACCCAAAGCATGGTAGTCTCCCCACTCTGTCTCATGTGGCTTCACCCAAAGTGTCCCTTGATTTTTACTACCTTCATACATGTGCCATACAAGTAACATTGCACATATTGCTATGACTTCCAGAAAACAGACTTTTGAGAATCTTTTTCCATGCTTAAAATAAAACAGCTCATTACTTACGATGACAATAATTTATCCTAACTGACTCAAAGCTTCCTACAGCTAGTAGAAGGAAGTCCATACACCCATACAATGGATCTTTCCTCATTGTACCTTCTGGGAATCAGAAACTAGATCTGCTATGAAGGCAAGATGGGAGCATCTTCTGAAGTAATTTCATATACTTATGACTATGTACAGGAAAACACATGCAGGATGGTTAGAACTAACATGAACGCTCACTACTGCATAGCAGCTTCAATTTCAGCTAACACCAACAACAAAAAAATTGCCAGAAGAAACAGAAGAATCAGCGGGCAACAGCTACCTCAACTTACACCAGGGTGGGACACTTCAGGACCAGGGGCTAAATGTGGCCCATGCTTGGATTTTATTTGGCCCCTTTCCAATTCCTACCCCCAAGCACTGAAAGACTGCGCTCGGGGTAAGGGAGCAGAGATAAGTCCATAGTCCACATATCCGGGCCCGCATATTCAGGCCATCTGTGATCTGGTCCCTCTTCTTCCTGAGTGCAGCCCTTAATTATTCCCATCCACAACTTTCAAGTAGCCTTCATATCCTGTAATTCATTTTCAAAGTGGCCCCCGCAAAGAAAAAGGTTCCTTGCCACTGACTTAAATAAAGGTGGGCAGTTCGGATTTGGATTTATCCATAACGGCTTGTAAAGGGCCATTATGGATTAATTTGTACTGAACCGCAACAGTGGCAAGATGCCTGATGCAGTTCAGTTTGAAATCTATGGAAAAATAATATATATTTTTTAAAAGAACAAAAACCCCATTTCACATGCACAAAATGGCAACCAGGCCGTTCTATGCAGGAGCACCCTTTTTCAAAATGGCAGTGTCAGCATCGCCACCATTTTAGAAAAGGGTAGCCGGTGTGTACATGCATAGCGACCACTTTGTGCATGCGCAGACCGGCTGCCCTTTTCCAAAATGGCAGCAATACTGCCACCACCATTTTATAAAAGGGCACACATGCGCAGAATGGTCTGGTGGCTATTTTGCGCATGTGCAATGTTTTATTATTATTATTTTATATTTTATTGATTTAAATATGGATCTGTAATACAAATCCATATTTAAATTCACAAATTGCAGATATGGATCTGAATTTGCAATTTAAACCCAATGGGCGTCTGAAGTGTTGGATTTTTGCACTTTCTTTAGTAAAAGAATGAACATTTTTCTTAAGTCAGGACAATGATTCTCAAACTGTTTTTAACCAAACTCCCCTTTTCTCCTTGTCTGCGATAGTTGAGGACTCTCCTCCCTGCCCTCCCTTAGGGGTGTGCATGATGGTGGGTCCTGGGGCTAGAGTGGAAGCTTCTAGTTATTGGCCACAACTCTCCTTGCCAGTAACTTGGCCCCAGAACTCTGATTGTGCATCCGAGGGCTGAAGCAGCTGTTTCTTGATGCGGTGGGAAGACAATGTCTCTGTGTGAGGAATTATGGCCCCCGGCCCATGACGGTAGGTCCTGGGGCTAGAGTGGCAGCTTCTAGATACTGGGCACAGCCCTCGCTGCCTGCAACGTGGCCCCAGAACCCTGATGGCGGGTCCTGGGGCTGGAGTGGCTGTTTCCTGATGCGGTGGAAAGACATTGCCTCTATGTGAGGAATGATGGCCCCAGACCCATGACGGTAAGTCCTGGGGCTAGAGTGGCAGCTTAAAGATATTGGCCATCGCCCTCCCTGCCAGTAACGTAGGCCCCAGAACCCTGATGGTGGGTCCTGGAGCTGGAGTGGCTGTTTCTTGATGCAGTTAAAAACTGGCTCTCTGTGTGAGGAATGACGGGTCCCAGACCCATGACAGTGGGTCCTGGGGCTAGAGTGGCAGCTTAAAGATATTGGCCACAGCCCTCCCTGCCTGTAATTTGGTCCCAGAACCCTGACGGCGGGTCCTGGGGCTGGAGTGGCTGTTTCTTGATGCCGTGGAATGACAGCGCAATGTGCGAGGAATGATGGCCCCAGACCCATGATGGCGGGTCCTGGGGCTAGAGTGGCAGCTTCTAGATACATAGCGGCCAAAGCCCTCCCTGCCTGTAACTTGGCCCCAGAAGCCTGGCCACGGGTCCTGGGACTGGAGTGGCTGTTTCTTGATGCTGTGGAATGACAGCGCCATGTGCAAGGAATGATGGCCCCAGACCCATGACGGTGGGTCCTGGGGCTAGAGTGGAAGCTTCTAGATATTGGCCACAGTCCTCCCTGCTGGTAACTTAGCCCCAGAACCTGGCTGCAGGTCCTGGGGCTGGAGTGGCTGTTTCTTGATGCAGTGGAATGACATCGCCTCTGTGCGAGGAATGACGGGCCCCAGAACCCGTGGAACAGACAGTATGGGCGGCATTGGCAGCAGCAGCAGACATTGGTTGCTAGGGTACAGAACCTTTGGCACAGATGCCATATAGGCTTGGCCTGGGGGCCATTGGCACCAGCAGACAGTAGGTTGCCAGGGTACAGAACCCTTTGCACAGGCAGCATATTGGCACTAGCAGCAGCAGACATAGCTTGCTGGGGCAAGCAGTCAGGTGGCGTGGCATGAGCAGCAGTCAGGCAGACTGAGGCAGGGTTCGAGCTTTGCAACCTGGGCAGGCAGGCAGCGTGGCATGAGAAGCAGTGGGGCAGGAGGGCTTGGGCAGGATTTGAGCTAGGCAACCTGGGTGGAGAGACAGGCACTTTAGCATGGGAGGCAGGAAGGTGGACTGAGGCATGTTTTGAGCTTGGCAGTAAGCTGGGCGGGCAGATAGGCAGCATGGCATGGGAGGCAGTAGGGCAGGCAGGCTGGGACATTGGCAGCAGGGAACTCTGATAGGTTTGCAAAGACCGTGCAGCGCGAGAGCGCGAGAGCCAGTCAGCGTCACATAGGCGGGCCAAGATCTTGTATGCATAGGACGACTGGCAGGCTTACAGTTTGTTTCCCAATTCCACCCTGCATCATGAGGTCAGACATATAAGGCGACCGTGGCTGTCTAGTATGAGAGAGGGGGAGAGAGAGAGAGGCAGGGCAGGTGGCAGGCATTGGGAGGGAGGGACAGCACCTCAGCAGCACAGGAGCAGTAGCCCTAGCCCAGATTGAGGAGGAGGAGGAGGAGCCCCGTCCCGACTGCCCCTGGCATGGGATGGCGTGTGCCACTGTACCATTACTCCTTGTCTAGGGCCAGCTCGGGGAATCCCAGCAGTGGAAAGTACACCTTCAAGAAGAGTAACTGCTCCACCAACTTGGCCCCCAGTCTCAGGCGGTGTGGGGAGCAAATGTCCCCCGC
>QEPC01014892.1:824300-841040 GCA_003113815.1 Sphenodon punctatus | reverse complement strand
GGCTTTAGCCACCGCCTCCACCTGCCGATCCAGATGGAGGCCCGAATCCAAAACCACCCCCAGACTCTGAACCTGAAGAGCAACAGCCAGGCGAACCCTCCCTATCAGGGGGGCCAGCACCTCCTCAGCCCTTCCCACCACCATCACCTCCATCTTATTGGGATTGAGCTTCAATCTGTTCTGCCGCATCCAATCCACCATGACCTCCAAACATTGGGAGAGTAACAAGACAGCAGGACCTGTGTCAGTTGAAAATGAGAGGTACAGCTGAGTATCATCAGCATATTGGTGACATAGCACCCCGAACCCTCTCACGATCTCCCCCAGGGGCTGCATATACACATTGAACAACAGTGGAGACAGAATGGAACTCTGCGGAACGCCGCAGATCAAGGGCCGGGGGCTAGATGTTTCAGCGCCCAGCACCACCTGCTGGCTTCTACACGAGAGGAATGAGTGGAACCATCCAAGTACAGTCCCGTCCAGACCCCCCAAGTCTCACAGCCATCTCAACAGCAGCCCATGGTCCACAGTATCAATGATCGAGAGATCTAGCAGGATCAAAAAGGTTGAACATCCTGCATCCATCTCCCGGTGGAGATCATCCACATCCAAAGATGGCTTCTTCAGCAGGGGGCGCACCACAGCCTCCTTGAGACTGGGTGACAACCTCCCCTGCTGAAGGACGCGTTCACTACCCTCACCATCACCATCACCATCCCCAAAGTCTCCCTGGAGGCTTTCACCAACCAGGACGGGCCTGGATCTAATTCACAACTTGTGGCTCTAACAGACCCCAGGACATCCACCGCATCGGCCGGCGTCACTTCCTGAAACTCATCCCAGAAAGATCGATCATAACCTCGTGCCCCTCGCTTACTGTTTCCAATCCAGTGTCAAACTTATTCTGGATCTGAGAGATCTTGTCTGCAAAGTAGGTGGCAAACTCCTCACAGTTCCCGTCCAGGCGGAGAGAGGCTGGACTGACCAGCCCCCGCACCACCCAGAACAACTCCGCTGGACGCGACTTCGCAGACACTATGAGGGCAGCAAAGAATTCCTTCTTTGCTGTCCTCACAGCCTCAACATAGGACCACAAGTGGGTCCTATGGAGAACTTGGTCAGATTCAGAGCGAGTCCAACACCAGCGTCGCTCTAGTCTCCTACCTACTTGTTTCATACACTGCAGCCCCTCAGTAAACCAAGGGGCCCTGCAGTGACGAGACGGAAGGAGAAGACATCTCGGAGCCACCCTGTCGATGCCCCCTGCCCAACAAGATGTTCCAATGCCGGACAAGTTCATCCACAGAGTGGCCGTCCGGGTCTAACATTAATTCCATCAAAGCCTCCTGGAACCACTGAGGTTCCATCAGCCTCTGAGGGCAGACCAACCTAACTGGTCCATTCCCCTTCTGGAGGAGGTGTGCTGAGAGACTGGGCTGTAGGAGATAATGATCCGTCCATGACAAGGGCATGACCCTCACATCCCCGACTAACGGATCACCCGCCTCAAGGTCAGAACAAAAGATCAGGTCGAGAGTATGCCCCCCCCCGCACATGGGTTGGGCAGTTGACCACTTGGGACAAGTTCATGGTTGCCATGGCGGCCATGAACTCACGCTCCGCTCCTACAAGGCCGGCATCGGCATGGGCGTTGAAGTCCCCCAGGACCAAGGTCCTGGAGGAGTTCAGCACCACCTCCAAGGCCAGCTCTGCTAGAGCGGCAAGGGATGCTGCCGGACAGGAAGGGGCCCGGTATACCAGCAGCACCCCAAGCTTGCCCCCAGCCAAATCAAACACCACATGGAGGGCTTCAATACCTGAAATCTTCCGAACTGGATATCTCCTAACTGGCCATCCCTCTCTAAAAATAATAGCTACACCTCCCCCCCAGCCCCCCGTGTGGGTCTGGTGCTGAACAGCATACCCGGCTGGAACGAGGTCTGCTAAAACTGGCCCTGCCCCCTCGTCCAGCCAGGTTTCTGTGATACATGCAAGGTCCACTGCCCCATCCAGGATCAAATCCCGGATCACTGGGGCCTTATTCTCTACGGACCTCACATTCAACAGCAGCAGCCCTTTACAGGTGGACCTTAGACCCTAATCCTCTCTCACCCTCAGTGGGGGGGTGGTTCTCTTAACCTCCACCAGGGACCTTGGTCCCCTGGGAGGACGAGTCACCCGTCCCCTTGGACCATACCGTCCACGCCCCATAACCACCCCTATAGCCGTTCCCCCCACTCCCGTCTGCTCCATCCTGACCCCTAACCCTTGGCTGTTCACCCTTCCTCCAGAGTTTCCCCCCCTCCTCACTCCCACTTCCCCTATCCCCCCCATTTCTCCTCCCCCCCTCAACCCCACCTTCCCTTCCCCCCCTGTGCTCTCACCACAGTAGTTACCCCTGACCTCCCTAACCCACTCCCCCCAACCTCCCACCCCGTTCCCTGGAACTCCTCCTCTCTCACTGGGAGTTCCCTTGAGCCATGCCCCCCCATCTCACCGGGGGGGCACGGCCAATCTCCCTGGGACTCCCCCTCTCACAAGGAGTCCCCCCAACCCTCCCCAAGGGCCACCTCCCCTCCTCTCACCAGGGGGGTAGGCCCTATCCACCCTAACCCACTCCCCGTGCCCCCCACCCTCAAATCACACCCACTGCATCCCTCCCAAACCCCTTAAAACCACAAATTAAAAACCAGATAAAAGCCGCCCCCAGCAACAGCAATAGCAGCAGTGATATTAGCGGGGGTATATGGAGAATATGGAGGTATATGGGAATATGGAGGTAAATGGGTTGGATGGGTGAAGTAGGAGGAGGATGGCAATGGATTAGGAATAGGAAGGAACAAAAACTGCTGGGAGAGGGAATCACAGACTGCGAAGCCAGTGGTCTGAGGCGAAAAGGGATGGTGATTGGGCAGGCTGGCTGCTACTCCAAGCCTCTCCACCCCTGGTGACTGGAAGTTTGCTCCTCAGCTAACTCCCCCTCCTTGTCACATTTTGCCTTACAGTGACACATTTTTGCCACCCGAATTCACCCGAACGCGATCCGAACTGACCAAACTGTTCGGTCATTTCGACATTCGGAATTGAGTTCGGTTCGGTCAGTTCGGGTTCGGTCGTCCGAACAGGCTGAGTTCGGGCCAAACTCAGAACATCCGAACCGCATTCACCCATCCCTAATTATAATGTTCTAATTCTATAGATTCCCTTGCCCAGGGTTCTTGGAGCAAAATAATTTGAAACTGTTCTATAAATGAAGTAAAATCACTATTCTTTAAATGAGATAACCAACCCGAAGAATTCTAAGAACATATATTCAACAAACTTGAATCATGACACTGAGTAGATCAAGTACTACCTAATGGAACCACATCCTTAAATAACGTAATTGACCGCAAGGAGGAACATAACATTAGATCAGCATCAGAACTCGCCACCCCTCCCTCAGCCCCCTTAACATTAACAGGAATCAACAAATCTTTAGGAGTAGGGGAAAGTAAAGAAATGGCCAAATCTGGAACTGCTAAGTCCATCATATCTATATTTGAAGCATCCAGATACTTAGATTGTAGACAAGTCACCACTTTAGGTGGATTATGAACAAAGGGGCCAGGAGGTACACTAGTATCCATTGCCAGACTTAATAGCCTGGAATTTATAGGAACTGTACTAGAGGGTTTCCTTTTCACAACAGAATGGTTATGTGAGTCTGCAGTAGATTTAGAATGCCGCCATAAATTACTATTGCCTTTTGCAGGAGGTAAATTGGGACTAACTGAAGTCAAAGATTGCCTTACAGAATTAGCATAAACCTCACCCAATTGTATGCCCCATGAAAGAAATAAGTTAAACAAGGCATAAAGCCTTGCTGCCAATACCGCAGAACGAAAATGTATAATTATTCTCTGCAAATTACTGGGAGCTGGCAAAATTTGAAAAAATCTGATTTGCCACATTTCAATAGATTGACCAGTAATATATGTTAAATGCCGGCATATGGCAAATTTAGAATTCCAAAGAGGAAATAACCCATTTCTCAAAGGGGAAATTCCAAATGAGATAGCTTTATCATTCAATGTAAGATGATAAGCTAACAAGTTACTACACTTCCTGTATGGGGTCTGAGACCGAGTATAATTAATATTACTATTAGAGTGAGTATTGGTGGCAACATTTACACCTTTGGGCTGCTGGGGAGATACAACCCTTAATTGTGCAGGGGTCAATGCAGCTTTAAATAATTTCTGGGCCTCCTTCCCAGTATTACCAGCCTTATTCTCAGCCAGAGTATCCATAACCGTTCCCAATTATTTATTTTGTGTCTCCAATAATGTAGTTATTGGAGACACAAAATAAACAATTACACAATTAACTTTTTAATTAGATCATCAATTTTAAAAAAACTGGTTACCCAATAATTCTAATGGGGAAGGATCAACCCTATCCGAGCACTGGAGGCTCTCAGCAAGAGATGACTCATCCCTAAAAGAAGGAATGTAAGGAATCAAGGGTGGAGACAACAGAGGTATTTCATAAGCGGTGGAACTTTCCATTAGATATGGGTAGGACTTCAGAGGAGCCAATAGGCTGGGAGGGAGGAGCCGATGAAGAGGACATAACTCCCCCCCCTCCCCTTCCAGACCAGAAACTACAAATTAATCCAGTTTTAGTTGTTTAGAAAGGGACTGGCTGGGAGCCAAGGCCACTGCCCCCTGCCGCCTTCTTTTCATGGTCATAGATCCCACTGGGTGCCACCACCTAAGAGCAAGACAATTGCACAATTAACTTTTTAATTAGATCACCAATTAAAAAACATTGGTTACCCAATAATTCTAACGGGGAAGGATCAACCCTATCTGAACACGGGAGGCTCTCGGCAAGAGATGACTCATCCCTAAAAGACTGTAAGGGATCAAGGGTGGAGACAACAGAAGTATTTGATAAGCGGTGGAACTTGCCATTAGATATGGATAGGACTTCAGAGGAGCCAATAGGCTGGGAAGGAGGAGTCAATGAAGAGGACATAACTCCCCCCCTCCCCTTCCGGACCAGAAACTACAAACGAGTCCAGTTTTGTTTAGAAAGGGACTGGCCAGAAGCCGAGGCCACTGCCCCCTGCCTCCTTCTTTTCCTGGTCATAGATCCCACTGGGAGCCACCACCTAAAAGCAAGACTCTAATATCCCAGCCTCTCGCCAAAGAGCACTATCCAGATCCTATACAGATACCAGTCCACAGGCAACCCAGGAGCAATCACAAAATATATCAAACACAAGAAATGCAAATGATCAAGTCCAACCCCGACGGGGGGTTTACAAATGGGGGGCTTAGCCCCTGTAAAGATAGAACTAACACCACTTTTAAACGAGGCACTGAAAAGTGCCTCCTGAGCCCCGCGTTGAGAGAAAAGCCGCGTGGGGAGTGTTGACAAGCTCCCCATGCTGCCGGAAGTGACGTGCTCCCTGTTGCCGGCAGCAGCAGCGGCTGGAGATGTGGTGTTTTGAAGAGGTGCGTTCTGAAAGCCTGCACTTTTCAGGCTTTCAGAACGCGCCTCTTCAAGGCACTGCATCTCCAGCCACTGCCAACAATGGGGAGCACATTACTTCCGACAGTGCGGGGAGTGTGTAAACACTCCCCATGGGGCTCAGGAGGCGCCTCTCAGCGCTTCGTTTAAAAGTGGCCTAAGTCCTACCCCTTTGCGGGGTTTGCATGCGGAGAGCTTGGCCCCTGTAAAGATGGAAACAGTCCCACCCCTTTGCGGGGTTTGCCTGTGGAGAGCTTGGCCCCTGTAAAGATGGAAACAGTCCTACCCCTTTGCAGGGTTTGCCTGCGGATAGCTTGGCCCCTGTAAAGATGGAAAAAGTCCTACCCCTTGGGTTTGCCTGCGGAGAGCTTGGCCCTGGAGGATGGAAATGTCCTACTCCTTTGCAGGGATAGACCGGCAGAAGACACGTCCCCAAAGGGGGACAATACTAATCAACTCCTTACACCGCCCCTATGCCCCACCGGCGCACAAGGGCACGCCCTTGCGCATGACGCTCAAGGGTGCATGCTGATGGCGCTGCCTGAGGCGCCGGGCTCGCCTTTAAAGTCCCGCAGTCAGAAGTGCCGAGGCAGGGCTCCACAGGAGATCAGCCACCCAGCTGGGGATCATCAGTCTCTTGTGGGGGCAGTGGGCAAAAACCACACCAGGGGAGTCCCTTATCACTCTCCTCCTGTCATACGGAGTCCTGTTGGGCACGACGTGCAGGCAGCGGCTTCAGCATGGTCCCAGTCACCCGTAGCCATTCTCCCGCACCCCTCTGCACCTAACCTATCTGTCAAGGACTCTGAAAATACCCATCTTGTTACAAATGATGTCAAAAACAACCACCTATATAGAAGGAATGTGAGCACACTTTGGTAAATTGTCTACAGCACTGATCTCTCATTTTTAGGGTCCTCACTCCCATTAACTTACAATCAGATGTATGCTCATAATGTACAAAACACTTCTGAAAATTGTTATCCTGTATGTCTATAACTGGTCGTCGGGGAGAAGGTAAGGGGGATAGGAGAAAAGTGCCAATACTTAAATTAAAATGTTGAACTCTTGAAACAAAAGATGCAACAGTATTTTTTATAAAAAACAACCAAATTCCAACTTTTACTAGACATTATTTACAACTTTAGGAAACCAGCTTACTTTCAACTAATATATTTTACACATTTAGTATTATTTCTTATTTCTACTATAGTAGGGTTAAAAGGTTGTAACTGGGGCCCTGTGCCACCACACTTCTAACACACTGGAAAACAACACCTGCCCCAATGATTTTACAGTTCAAGGTTGCCTTCTAACTCTACATTGTGTAATGTGCTTGCAGGATGCAGCAACCATGATTTCAGTGAGTCTCCATGCTATCATAATAGTTTGCCTGACAACAAGAATCTGTAGGACTTGGCAGGGAAGGGTTTAGTTAAACATCATATGCAACAAACCATGGTGAGTACAGTAGGTGACTGGTAACTCTTGGTGGGAGGTGCAGGCAAGGTTTCCACAGCGTTTCCAAAACTCTGGGGGCACATGCCCCCTGTCTCTCCCCACCCCGCAAGAGTCACCTATGTCAGGTAGGAGGGGAAATGAGGATAACTAATAAAATTGCTGACTACAGAAGCCAGCCATGTGCATATCTTGGTGACAAGTCTTGTGGCTTTCACTGAATGCTGAAAGACTGAGATGCATTTCCTTCTGTGCTAGGATGTTCTCAGAAGTAGATCCAATGTACTGTACTATAAATGAAAATGTCAAAGTTTCACACAGGGCAAGCCACTCCCACAGTACTTCAGAAATGAATGGGTCTGTGTGTGAAATAAATGGATAGCTGATATGGACTAAAACATAGTTTTACTATCATGTGCATATCATGGGAAACCTCAACATCTATGCATACAGTTATAAATGTCTTTCACATTCAGAACATTTGTGAAGTACAGTTTTTACTGTGCTTGTCCTTAATCAACTGCAAAGGCTGTAAAAGGACTTGCCACAAAGCTTCAGAAGAAAAATGCTCCTTCTCACACAAAGTATAAAGATGACCCAGACAAACGAAGCACAGAACAGCATTTGAATTGGAGCACTTTTCATTCTCCAGCTAGTACAGAACATTTAAAAAAGATAATCAGTGACCAGGGAGCAGCGTTTCGTAGAGCAGTGAACAGTTAAGCTCAGTTCGAAACAACATCTGGTATTGTGTGTACTGGAGGAAAGCATGGGCCAGGACATTGGGCTTATTCCAAATCCATTAAAATGAACTATAAAGTTCTTTAGCACACACCTGCCACCAAAGACTGTCAGAAAAGAAAACAGCTTAAAATTGTCCACATAGGACAATATTTTTAAGGAGCATCACTCAAGCTTTAAACCAAATATCTTACAAGAGGTCTCATTAAATTAGATTAGATAATAAAAATGATCTATAAAATAATAGATTTATTATCTAATCTAAAATATTAAAATTATATTATTAATAAATAATACAATTAAAACAGATTAGTATCTGAATGCTACTACTACGGGTACGGAGTTCCGTGGTTGTTTTCCCAACATACTGCACGTGGAATTTAGAACGTTTGCATTCTATCACATATATTACATTGGTAGACTTGCAGGTGATGTTCTCTGAACCTGAACCTGCTCTGAACATCACCTGCAAGTCTAGCAATGTAACATACGTGATAGAATGCAAACGCCCTGGATGCCACATGAAGCAGGGAAAACAACTACAGACCTCCATACCCAGTTCAGAAACCACAAGACAGCTATTGTGACAAAGAAGCTGGAACAACCTGTTGCAAGACGCTAACTCAGCAGAACACGCCCTCTCTGATTTAGAAATCTTTCCAAAAGAAAAACCATCCAATCCTGGGTTGCTAGAAGCTAGAGAAAACTTCTGGATTTACAGGCTTGACACCCTAACACCCAATGGTCTCAACTTAGAGGATAATACATGAACTTTAATCTCTGCTTGTATTGTTTATAGCATTCTGGTAACTACATATCAGATGTCGCCTACCTGAGAACTCCCTCCATCCTCAGGGTTCTTAGAACTGTCACTTTGGTTTACAGTTACCCCATTTAAAAATCAACTGGGTTACTGATGAAGGCAGAAGCTGAAACGTCTAACTAAACTATCTTAAACTTATCTCAGTTTTCACAGTCATTTATTCTTATATTTATTCCAGTGACTGTCTGCATCCCTCAAGGATCCAGAACTTCCTTAACTGCAGTGCTATATATGTAATTTTTCTATTTAGTCCACAATAGTGATCTAGTGCAGTGTGGGTAGTGTCTTAACTTCCACTGAGCCTTCCTTAAAATGGTATGCTAAAACCAGTTGCTTAATTTGTGTAAAATATATATATACATATACATACTCCTCACGTGTGGAGTCCTGCAAGGTTCCATCTTATTCTCTCTCCTGTTCAACGTGTATGTGCAGCCTTTGGGAGAGATCATCAGAGAATTCGGCATACGGTGGTCATCAATATGCTGATGACACCCAACTGTACCTGTCTTTTTCAGCTGACCCAGGCCCAGCAGTCTCGGTACTTACCCGGTGTTTGGCAGCTGTGGGGGACTGGATGAGGCCGAGCCACCTGAAGTTGAATCCCAACAAGATGGAGGTGATGCTTGTGGGGGGTGCTGAGGGAGTGGTGGCCCCCCCATCATAGATGGGGTCCGTCCTCCACTGGTACCCCAAGTCTGTAGTCTGGGGGTGCTCCTGGACCCACAGCTCCGGCTGGATGTCCAGGTGGCAACTGCAGCGAAGTCTCCATTTTGCCAGTTACATCTGGCGCAATGGCTTAAGCCGTATGTCTCAGATGCAGACCTGGCCACTATCATCCATGCTTTTATCACCTCAAGATTAGATTACTGTAACACGCTCTATGTGGGGCTACCCCTGGTGACAGTCCGGAAACTGCATCTGGTGTAGAATGCTGCAGCCCGGCTCCTTAGGGGGCTGGGTCATCACGAGCACATTACACTGGGGCTCCACACTCTGCGCTGGTTGCCAATAGTTTTCTGGGCCCAATTCAAGGTGTTGGTTTTGACCTTTAAAGCCCTAAAAGGCCTGGGCCTCACCTATCTACAGGATCGCCTCACTCCCCGGGTTTTGGATCGACCCCTACGGTCAGCTGGGAGCGCCCTCCTTGAGGTCCCCCGGGTTTGCCAGGGGTCAACAATAAGGAGGGTGTTCTTGGTGGCTGCACCGCAGCTGTGGAACTCCTTCCCATCAGAGGTCCACCTGGCCCCGAACCTCTCCTCTTTCCAATGATATTGTAAGACCTGGCTGTTCCACCAGGCCTTTGGTGAGGTAGACGGGTGATGGGTGGAGGGTTGGTTATGGGGGAGATTTTTTTTTTAGCTTTACTATTGGTTGTTTTTAATGTTTTTATGTATTTATTAATAGGTTTTAAATGTTGTGAGCCACCCTGAGCTGCGAAGGCAGGAGGAAGCAGCAAGAAATATAATAATAATAATAATAATAATAATAATAATTAATAATACACAAATTAAGCAACTGGTTTTGGCTTACCATTTTAAGGAAGGCTCAGGGAAAGTTAAGCCACTACGTGCATTGCACTAGATCACTATTGTGGACTAAACAGAAAAATAAGAGTTTCAGATAAAAAGCTGAATGTTAACAAAAAAATTACATGAAGTAACAAACAGCATGATTTCAGTTATCAGGACAGCTGCTCTACTATACAATTGGAGTTGTTGCTTTGTCTGCCATTTATTCCTAAAACTATACGCACTGAGGTCAAAAGGCCTGTTTTAACCTCAGCTGTCTTCCTTCCTCCCTAGAAGTGCACATCAGAGGGGCAACAGTTCAGGGAACATATAAAATAAGGATGAAATGAACAAGCCATTGCATATTTGCAAATGTAATTTTTTGGCCACAGGACCAAAAGGTCCAAATTATCTTCACCATGTATGCAATATTTGCTAATTCATTAGTTCAATAGATTCGTTAACCTAGGGCCAAATCCTAAGCCCACAAGCATGAGGGTTGTGCATGATGTGAGCACATTGTGCTCACATTGCACACACCTTTGTCCTGATCTAAGGTTCAGGCATGCACGCAGACCAAACCTACATCCTGTGCGTGCATGCAAACAGGGTGCATGTGCATAGTGCCCCAGTCAAAGCCCCTTGCCTCCCGACTATGCTGCCATTCGACAGAGGGAGATGCAAGAGTACAGTGACAGATGTGAGTGGTAGGGATGGGACACCAGGGAGAATACCAGATACATCGGTATCGGATCTCCCTGGTATTGGGTTTACCAGTATCGGCATTCCAGATTTTTAACATTGGCCGCTTTACCGGTTTTTTTACTTCAATGGCCGCAATGTAAAAAAACCAGTAAAGCGGCCAATGTTAAAAATCCGGTATGCCGATACCGGTGATTATCGGATTAATCCGATATACCTGATTATCAGGTGTATCAGATTTATTCGATACTGATATTCCCACCCCTAGTGAGTGGTAGCACAGTTGGGAGGCGGGGGACATTGACAGGGCACTATGCATGCTCATTCTGTGTGCGCCCATGCAGGGGGTAGGATTAGTCCTTAGATTGGGGCCTTTGTGCATGCACCACATTCTTTGCACAGAGGTTGCACACATGTTGTGTGCACATTGCACATGTACGCTTCTCCACGGGGTTTCAGATCAGGCTGTTAGTTATTTGGTACGTGATTAACCTCGGTCGAATTATTTAGTACTATAAATAGCTAAAATATCTAAAGTGAAATAAGTTAATGAAATGTATTAAATAGAAATTAATGTTCAATTTGTTTAATGAAGCAGGACATGAATATTGTTTCCCATAAACTTTCTTTAAGTGGAGATAAATATGCCAAAATTGATTAATTTGGTATTTGTCAAAAATATTTGTTTTAACCCTACAAATAAATCTACAAATAAATCATTTAATGGCACACTCAAGATGATGGTAAAGCCAATGCAAAATAAGCAAATTCTTCCCAAGACAAGCATGCCTTTGTGGTTGCTTCTTTTCCTCTTCTAGTTGGGGTAGAGCAGATGTAAGATATTCCTTGAGAAATCTCATAACTTTCCAGTCTGCCCCATTTCTTCAAAAATTCACAGACAAATTAAACTTAAAAGAGGAAACCTCAAAACTGTAAAGGAGGCAGGAAAGACCATGAAACAACCATTCTTTGCCTATTTACTGTTAGTGGAAAAACTTGAGAAAAAAATAAAAGAAGAGTTTTCTCTAAACACAAGTTTTGTGTTATGTTCTGCTTCAGCGACAATCCTAGCAGCTAGCTCCCCTTCTTGTTTATAAAGTCACAAACTCTGGTTCCACCTATGCTTGAGAAAGCAAGCAGTTCACTTATCAGAGGGATCAAGTAACACAAATGCCACACTTACCACACATAGTCTTACATTCCTATATAATATGTATGCAGGCAAACTCATTAAAATGTATTGACTTAAATTATTTTGCCGCCCTTCCCAAAGGCTCAGGGGTGGCTTACAAACAAATAAAAATATGAAAACTTATACAAAAACATCCTTAAACCCCCAACCCTCCCACAATCCCCTCCAAACCCACTCAATAACACCTCCCAATTCCTCACACCCAACTCCGCTCAGCAAACCCACCCCATCCCTGCCCATCAAATGCTTTTTCAAATGAAAAGGTCTTACACTGCCTTCTGAAGATGCACATGCCTGAGCTCAAATGAACCTCCAGGAGAAGGGAGTTCCATAACACTGGGGCAGTGACTGAGAATGCCCCCATGTGAGCCCCCGTCATATGGACAAGGCAAACAAATGGAACCCACAGCAGGGTGTTCCCAGCCAATGGCAGGGGCCACAATGGAGCATGGAAGGATAGTCAGTCTGTCTTTCAGATATGTGGGGTCCAGACCGTTTAAGGATTTAAAGGTCCAAAACACTAACAGCACTTAGAATTGTGCCCAGAAAGTTATAGGCAGCCAGTGCAGACTTTGGAGCACCAGACAGAGTTGGTAAAAAGCACTCCTGGCCACCGCTGCAACCTGACAATCCAGGTGCAGCAGGGGGTCCAGAAGCACTCTATGACTGCGAACCTGTTTGACCAGAGGGGGCTGGACTCCATCAATAACAGGAGTCCCAATCCCCTCCAGGTCCCAGGGCCAGCCAACCATCATCACCTCAGTCTTGTCTGGATTCAGCTTCAATTGGTTCACTGTCATCCAGTTCTCAACAGCATGCAGGCATTGGATAAGCACAGAGACCGCAGGACCTGGGTCAGATGAAAAAGACGTAGAGCTGGGCATCGTCAGCATACTAATGACACTTCACTCCAAACCTCTGAGTGACCTCACCCACCAGCCTCATATACAGATTGAAAAAGAGGGGAGACAGAATAGAACTCTGTGGGACCCTACATGGGAGGTCCTGAGACGACGACGAGCAATTGCACATCAACATCACCACTCTCTCTGGGACCTTTCCGACAAGAAGGAGCAGAACCACTCAAGAGCGTTCCCGCACACCCCCACCAGGTCTTGCAATCATCTCAACAAACACCTCATGGTCAAGTGTATCAAAGGCCACTGAAAGATCTAACAAGATCAACAGGGTAGAATTCCCCTTGTCAATCTCCAGGCACAGTTCATCGACCAATGCCACAAGTGCAGTATCCATGTCATACCCAGAACAAAAGCCTGACTAAAACAGGCCCAGGAATCTGACAGCATCAAGATGAACCCAGAGCTGTTAGACATCCTTCCGTTTAATAACCTTCCCTAAAAGGGGAAGTTTAGAGACAGGCTAATAGCTGTTTGGGGTGTCAGCATCCAAGCTTGGTTTCTTAAGAAGGGGCCAGACAACTACAGTTTTAAGGGCATCCAACACCCCATGCTCCCAAAGGGAGGCATTGACAACTCCATCCAGCAACGGCCCCAACATCTCTCAGCTGGCTTTCACCAGCCAGGATGGGCAAGTTCACAACTGGTTACCTTCAATGCTCCAAGCACCTCTCCACACATCAGTGGGTGATACTAATTGAAACTGATCCAAACTAACAGGACAGGACTGGGCTTCCATTATCCCAAACTCTGACTCTGCCACGAAAATGGCAGCACCCACGTTATGGTGAATATGAGTGATTTTATCTGCAAAGTAAAAGTGACTGCAGTATTTTGAAAGCACAACAGTAATAGGTTGCTTACACATAATACTTGGTATCAAAAACATCATTAAACCAAGATCGGTATAAAAGTCTGTTATGGTGGTGGAGCTGCTGTGGGGGCTGGGATTGCTTGCTATCTGCACCTGGGTTTGCCTGTCTTCCATCTCTGATAAGGGAACCTTCCTGACTAAAGCTGCAGTGGCTAGCACATTTGCTACCCACAGGTAACACTTGAATTTGGGGGGCATCCCAGTGGGTACCTGATGGGTTGCCACCCCACTTCAGGTGTCTGAATGCCCCCCAAATGTGGGTCTTTCCAGAATGCCGATCCTGGCTCCTGTTCCCATTTGTGCACTCCCTGAGAGGACTCACCTGGTTGCTCCTCCAAGCTGCTGCTCCTCCTCAGCCAGTGCTCAGCAGAGCCAGGTTCTTCCTGCTCAAAATTTCTGAAGCGGGGAGGGGGCAAGGAGGCCTCTCTTGGCACTGCAGTCCCCATAGCAGAGGTGTGCGTGTGGGCTGTGTGAAAGCATTGCTTGCGTGATCCCATGTGTATCCCTACTATGGGGACTGTAGTGCGCTGCCCGACCAGAAACCAGGGGTTGGCATGCTGGGAGAGGCCTCCTCAATCCTACCTGCTCAGAAAATACAAGTGGGAAGAACCGGCTCAGCTGAGCAGCAGCTGTAAGGAGCAGCAGTGACCAGGCGAGTCAGTTCGAGGAGCGTGCGGGTTGGCTGTTGGGTTGTGTTCGGGCGCCAATCTGTGCCCAAACATGGACAGTCTGAGGGGAGCACTCCAGATTCAATGGGGTGCCCATTTTTGCAAGTGCCCATTTTTGCAGGTGCCTGGTTGCACCTCTACTCCTGTCCCTGGTTGAGGAGAGGTGGAGCTGCTGTGGGGGATTGCTGTTGGTACAGCTTACCTGCACCTGAATTGCTCAAAGTATCATAGCTGAATTAGGAAATTAAGGCTACTTTCCCTGTCACCACGGTTCTTTGAGATGGTTCAGTGTCTATTTGCACCGATGGATTGCTCCTGAACAGCCTGAGGTGATGGAGGGGGAAGAAGCACTACTGCCTCATTTCCTTCCAAGCTCCTACCCAGAGCGTGGGACTCTGAGAAAGAGAGGAAGTCAGGCAGTAGAAGCCAATGGACAGAGACATCTCTAATAGCTTTAGGTACAGGTAAGAAACCTATATTTCTCCTTCAGGTGGCTCATAGGTTTGTGCCAATAGGGCATAGAAAACAGCACTCCTCCAATTTGTGAGATGTGGGAGCAGTGCTAGTTGAAGTGGGGGTGAGCTACTGCTGTCCTGCAGCCAGTCTCGGATGTCACAAGCATAAAGTCTTGAAAAGTAGGGATGTGCGAACGCGGTTCGGATGTTTCGAGTTCAGGCCGAACTCAGCCTGTTCGGACGACCAAACCGAACGTCCAAACAGAACATTCGAATGGCCGAACAGTTCGGAAAAGGTCGGATGAGTTCAAGGGCGGGAAAAACGTGACTTTGGGTGGGAAAAACTTGTCTGGAAGGGGGAGGCAGCTGAGGAGCAGACTTCCTGGGACCAGGGATGGAGACCAGGGGTGGTTTCAGAGCCATATGATACCGATATGGGGGGAAAAAATGATTTCAGTATCGATAGCACTATTTTCGGACGTTCAGCCGAGTTTGGCCGAACCAAACTCCGCCGAACCGAACAACCGAACTCTGCTTTTGAACCAAACGACCAAACATCTGAACCGCATTCTGTTCACACATTCTTACTGAAAAGGAGTATGCTGACTGAAACTTTGCTGCCTTCCAAATTTCCAAAACTGGAAACACTACTGCTAACTTATCTGAAGAAGGCTTCCAAAGAGCACTAGTGGAATGGGTTGGGAGAACCTGTGGTAGAATGCTATAATGAAATGCATGCCCGCAATTTTGTTGAGAGCCGAGGCAGGAGTCTGTCGCATAGCAGTGCTAGCTAAGCTGGCCACGCTGAAATTTTGGCTTAGGCTTAATATGATAGAATCTGATTCACTAGCTCGGCAGATTGTCCGTACAGCGGTTGGTAAATGGCACACAAAGGTTTTGGAATTTCTTCACGCTATGGGTTTTTCCCCTACTTATATTTTGTTCAGGCCTATTCTCCATGCTTGGGTTGAAATTAAACAAAGGATGAGAGATCAGGAGGGCCAGTATATTCAAGAGTTTATTGACTTCTAAATGGTAGTCCACATATATGCAAGGATGCTGATTCCAGCTGAAGGGGCTACTTATTTGTTCGACCCTAGGATTGGGGAAGCTAGGGTCGCTTTAACCTTAGCAAGATTTAATGTTTTCCCCTCAGACTTCTCTGAGGGCAGGCTGAGAGGTACAACCAGACGGAGAGGATTTGCCAACATTGTCAAAGTATAGGGTTACAAGCACCTCAGGAGACGGTGATACATATTTTGCTGGATTGCCCTGCCTATGCTACCTGAAGGCAGTTTTATATTGATCCGATTATGCTAGGGGAAAGGTTGCTCCCCACTCAGCTTGAGTTAATACTCTTGTGGGATGTCTACTCTAAAATTTCAGTTAACATGGCCAGATTCCTTTTCCATGTGTTTAAAACTAAGTCGGCCACTTGGAATGAGCAGAACTTAGGGGCTATCCTATGTAATTGGATAACCCCAGCAAGTAAAGGTGCATGGGTTTTGGTTCTGCCCTATGTTTTCTAAAATGATTGTAAAAGCTCTACGTTGATTTTCAGTTTTTATTTCTAACTTTACCAATGTAAGTTGATTGGAATTATATAATGTATTAATGCGTTTATTAATATGTTTTTATGATGGCCTCTGGCTAAGTAAATAAAACTTTGATGATGATGATGATGATGATGATGATGACGATAGAATGAACAAATCGCTATAAGAACATAAAAAGTGCCATACTGGGTCAGACCAATGCTCCATCTAGCCCAGCATCCTGTCTCCGACAGTGGCCAATCATGGTGGCTTGGGAGAAGCACCCAACAGGTCACAATGGGGGATCCATTCCCTGTTGTTTTCCCCCAGCTCCCGTCATG
>QEPC01014892.1:778061-823588 GCA_003113815.1 Sphenodon punctatus | reverse complement strand
CCTGTTGCAGTTCCTCACAGTCTGCTCATATTTTAACTACCTTGAATAACTTGGTGTTGTCTGCAAATTTGATCACCTCACTCTTAACACCCTTTTCCAAATCATTAATGAATACATTAAACAGCACCGGTCCCAATACAGATCCCTGAGGCACACTACTTTTTACATGTCTCCATTGTGAAAACTGACCATTTAGTCCTACCCTTTGCTTTCTCTCTTTTAACCAGATTCTGATCTATAGTAAAACACTATCTCCTATCCCATGACTTTTTAATTTTCTCAAGAGTCTCTCATGAGGGATCTTATGCATTATACCAGCCATTGGATGTCATTTCAGATGAAATTGTCTGCCCCTTATTTGCTCCACCGAAGGCTAGGAACTGGGCTTTTCTAAACGGCTGTGTCCTATCTGTATGGTAAGCTGAGCTCCTCTTTACATTCAGTGAGTGTGTGAGGCTGCCTCCCCTGCCTGGTTTAAATGAAATTGTCACCTTAACCCTGCATTGAAGCTCAACGTAATTTTCCAAACTACTTTATCAACATGGAAAGTTAAAAAGGGCAGTCTGCACATGAAAGCAACTAGTTCACTTGCTATTCTGGTTGATGTGACAAAGAAAACTTTGAAGGAAACAGCATCTACGGAACTCTCCCCTCTCCCTCCTCATTCACATCTGGCACAAAGTCTTTGGGTTTTAATATACATGACACTGGCCAGGTCCACCCATTATGGTCCGCCTTGACCAGCGCGGCCTCACTTCATGCATCTGTTTCCGGGTCGCTAGATGTGGGCCTGGTACGTAGGCAGCTGATCCAGAAACGTGGGCCCAGAATGAACTGGGCCCAAGGGTCACCCAGGTGGGCCATAGCATGCTGAATCAGACAGGCACGTTTCTTTCCACACTAACCCAGCCTGGCATGGGGGTTGCCATGGCTGCCCGTCATGGTGGGGTGGGACCGGTCACATGTCTCTCCCTGCCTTCCATCCCTGGCAGAGTCAGGCTGAAGAAATGTTTATTCTGTTCCCCAATTTGTCCCAGCCGGGGACAGCTCCCCCTCCCTGGGAAGTGCAGCCGGTGCACCAGCTGCGTGTTTATTTTTACCCTTTGTCCTCACCTTCAGAGCTCTTGACAGTCTTACTCTCCATCTTTCTTTTCTCATTTCCTCCTAAGTTCCTACCAGAGAAACTTAACACCTGCCCCACCTCCCTCACCTTCTTTCACCCTCACGCACCACAAAGACTTCTGCTCTATAAATTGTCTTTGCCCTCTCTCTTACGCTGGCCCCTACTCCTCGTACTTCCTCGCAGAATACACACACTCTGCTTCCTCCTTCCCAACCGTCAAATCCCTCCTGAAAACCCAACACTTCTGTCAAGCTTTCCCTAGCTCCTCACCTCTATAGATTGCTCATTTATGCTTCTCCTCATCCTGTCTCATCTTTCAGAGTCCCCATTTTCCTGTGTAATTAAGCTAAGCATGTGCACCAGCAACTTCTCAGCTTCATGAATGTGTCTCTCTCTCTATGTGCCCCTCCCCATGTCCCTTATAGACTGTAAGGTCCTCAGGGCAGGGTCCTGTCTCTAATCACAACTGTTCGTTACCATGTACATTTTTGGAACTATATATAAAACAAACAAACAAACACTGACAGATATTCAAATAATGGGCCCATGAGCTTTCTTAGAATGAGGTTGAGATACCAAGGAGACATAAGATCTTGAATGTCAGGAAATAGGTTAAGACCCTTCAAAAACTGCTTCCGGAGAGGATGAGAGAATAAAAGCATGGTTGTCAGTACAAGAATGAGAAGTTAGGGTTACAACACTTCAAACACATAAGAACTTCGACTAACAACAACTTAGGTCTCACTTCTACTTTTTCAGTCAATCTAAATGTTTTTCAATTTGGGGGTGGGGAGGGATACCTCTATAAAGTTTAGGAATTCAACCTAAAGAGACGCTTATGTCTTTATTCTCTGTTTTTGTTCGTGTGTTCTGTGTTTTATATGTCTCTTTTTCATGCTAGTGAATCATGTCTTTCTGTCACAGCTGATTCCATTTATCTATCCTGGGAGAAAACAAACACTAAAAATAACTCATTTGGGGTTTCTGCTGGGTTTGCACGAGAAGTGACTAAATACATTCATTCCATGCCTCTGTGTCAATGTTTTGCTTTATCTTTGTCAGGGCTGGAGTTAACCAGCACCATGTTAGCAAAAGGGAAAAAGAAAAAAGAGAAACTAATATGATACAAAGCACAAGCAGCACTACTGAGATTTTACTTGCAATTTGATTAGGTTGTTTTTTTAATATAATGAATAAAGTTCAAGTTCTACCAAACTACAGTGGACGCAATCCAGAACTCCCACGCATGCATGTTCCATGGGATTTCTGCGTGCACTATGGTCCCTGTAATGGGGGTGCACGCGGGTTGCATGCAAATCTACATGCGCTGGGTTTGGGATCGGCCTCATTGGCTGTAGTTAAAGTGTCCTCTACTTTGAAAGATCCTACACATTTTAAAGACAGTCACTATAACTATAAGTAAAACAAGGACCATCATTGGCACCAGTAAAAACAAAACAAAAATTATGCTGGATTCCTGTAGTTTACAACTGGAATTAAAATTACTGAAACAATTTTTTTAAGGGTGTGCATGGAAGAGAAATAATTTGAGTGATACAGACCACAAAGTCTCAAAAGGCACACTTAAACACACAGAATTTTGGATGTTTCATTGAATTTTATCTCATCTATCTACCTGAAACTGAAAAGAAATCTTGCCAAAACCTGTAGCTGCAAGATTTCTGTTGCTGTTTTTGTCAGTTTGGGTTGGATAAACCTCACTAGTTCATGTGAAAACTGCCTCACATGAAGTATTTAGATACTTCTGACTTGATCTGTACAAGGCATGGGTTGGCTGGGCTAACAGAGTTAGGGACTCAGTTCAGGTCAGTATTTTATCTGATTTATTTCATTCACCCATCCATAAATTGACAGTATTCTTCAGCCTGAACATAACAGGAGAATATAAACTCCTTCCCCATGCTCTCCCTGTAACAGAAGTCAATATGGGTGGAGTGCAACTTGTGCTGATTTCCACTGCTTGGGGAAGCCGCAAAGCACTCTAAAAAGGGAGGAGAATGGAGAATCCAGAAAGTTAGACAGGGTGTTTTCAGACGTGACACTGCCACACATTCCCCCCCACCCCATGGTAAAACTCGTGTCACGTGTGTTGCCCAGCTCCGGGTTGTTGGCCACGCTCCCACCCGAACTGGGGTAGCCTGTACCATGCTTCCAGAGCTAAGAAAATAGTGAGGAGAGGTACTGTGGTTCCAGCGGCCACCGATATGGGAAAGTGGGGCTAGGCCCGGTGTCACGTCAGTTTGGCACCCACTGAAGCGTGGCCAGATAGCTCCACCCAGAAAGGGGGAGAACATGCTGAACATCATTGCCAGGCAACCAAACTGCGTCAGGCTTGCGCCCGGGATATTCAAAAGGCTGCCTCACACTCAGACCTAACTCGCTGAACCTCAGAAGGTCCCCACCTCATCCACATCGGGGCCACCGGCACCTCTGTCACTGCCACTGGGCTAGCGTTGCCTGGTAGGGATGGGCGAACAGTTCGCGGTTCGGGTTCGACTGTTCGGTTCAGTTCCATTCGTTTCTGGCGTTCGGGTTGTTTGCCGAGTTTGGGTTCGTCCGTTCTGTTCGGCCGTTCGGAAAAAGTATTGCGAGAGCCCGTGATGGCACCAGAAACCGGAAATTCGAGTGTGTGTGGGTGAGTGTGTGTGTGTGTGTGGCTGTTTGGTTCGTGTGCTCTGTGTTTGGTTTGGCTGGCTGTGTTTGTTTGGCGTGTTGTTGGTGAGTGTTGGTGTGGTGGATTGACTGTGTTTGTGTGGCTGGTGGTGGTGGTTGCTTGTTTTAAAAAATAATTTAAAAATGAAGAAGGCTGCAGTGATGATTCCCCGGCTGGGGGCCAACTTTGTGCTCGAGGAAGAGGAGGAGGAGGTCGCTGCCTCTAGACCTCCGGTGGTGGTGCCCGGTTCCTCGGATGAGGAGCAAGTGACGGGCTCAGGAGGTGCTGCCAGGTTTGTAAACTTTTTTAAAAATTTGAGGACAAGAAAGACTCTATCCGTTAGAGTGAGCTCACTGGCGTGCGGGTGGGTGCGTGGGTGGTGGGCATCAGTCAGGCACAAACAGTGGGCATCAGCGGGTGGCAGCGGATGTCTGCCANATTAACCCAAAGATGTGCGGTGCCAGCAGCAGGGTCTCAACTTGCAGACAGCCCCCCAGGAGGTGCAGGGCTTGTGTTTGTGTGGGTGGGTGTGACCGAGAGACAGGCTCCTTGGCAGCGGGCAGCGGGAGCTTGTGGTCGGAGGGGCTTTTATTTCCAGCAGCTTCAGCGGGCATCCATGGGTGGTTACGGAGGAGTAGGCCGTTGGGGAGGGTAGGCTGGCGTGCGGGCACCGGGATTCTGGATGCAGTGGAATGGAATGCAGCCCCCAGTGACTGGAATGATGGTCTGAGAATCTAGTTATTGGTTTCTGGGATGGGCGGGCATGACTGATTCAGGGATAGTGGAATGACAGCCTAAAGCCTATCAGGCACACTTCATTCAATCATGCGATACGCTGTAGCAGCAGGTACAGGAACGCAGGCAGGCAGGCAGGCACATATAATACATTGTGTTATATTCCATCTCATTATGGTAGGTTTGCTGCATGCTGGATGTGGGCAATGGAGTTCTTCCTGGTTCTGGCAGGTGGCACCCAGGGTAGCTGGATACATCTACCTCTCCCCCTCCAACTCCCATCTCTCTCGTTCTAGCTGGGAACCAACCTCCCTCTCTCTCTCTGGCCATATAGTGCAGGTGACAGCATGGGTGGGATCGTGTCTGTCTCTCCTAGCAGTGGGGAGACTTTCTCATTCTCTTATTTCTCTCTCTTTCTCGCCATGAACAGCAGGTTGCATAAAGAAGAGGTGGAATGACAGTGCCCCGTGAGTGGAATGACAGGGCATAAGAACTCTGAGGGTAGGTCCTGGGGCTGGGGTGGCAGCTTCTAGATATTGGCCACAGCCCTTCCTGCCAGTAACGTAGGCCCCAGAACCCTGATGGTGGGCCCTGGGGCTGGAGTGGCTGTTTCTTGATGCAGTTGAAAATTGGCTCTCTGTGCAAGGAATGACGGCACTAGACCCATGACATTGGGTCCTGGGGCTGGAGCAGCAGCTTCTAGATATTAGCCACAGCCCTCCCTGCCAGTAACGTAGCCCCAGAACCCTGACGGTGGGTCCTGGGACTGGAGTGGCTGTTTCTTGATGCGGTGGAATGACATCGCCTCTGTGTGAAGAATGTTGTCCCCAGACCCATAACGGTGGGTTCTGGGGCTAGAGTGGCAGCTTCTAGATACATATTGGCCACAGCCCTCCCTGCCTGTAACTTGGTCCCAGAATCCTGATGGCAAGGTCCTGGGGCTGGAGTGGCTGTTTCTTCGTGTGGTGGAATGACATCGCCTCTGTGCGAGAAATGATGGCCCCAGACCCATGACGGTGGGTCCTGAGGCTAGAGTGGCAGCTTCTAGATACATATTGGGCACAGCCCTCCCTGCCTGTAACTTGGTCCCAGAATCCTGATGGCAAGGTCCTGGGGCTGGAGTGGCTGTTTCTTCGTGTGGTGGAATGACATCGCCTCTGTGCGAGAAATGATGGCCCCAGACCCATGATGGTGGGTCCTGAGGCTAGAGTGGCAGCTTCTAGATACATATTGGCCACAGCCCTCCCTGCCAGTAACGTAGTCCCCAGAACCCTGACAGTGGGTCCTGGGGCTGGAGTGGCTGTTTCTATCTATCTATCTATCTATACACTAAATCTAACTGCTATTAACTATTCTAAAACCTATTGAACTAAATGGAATATCCTAATAATTAACTATAAAGGCCTTGTCCTACAAACACACTGTATCTCTATCTCTATAAGTAAGCTAACTGCTATGTATATCTATCTAGTAACTATCTATCTAATAACTATCTATCTATATATACAATATTACACAGGGGGGGAAAACAAAGAACACAGAGAGGGGTACAAAACTGAAATGAAAATCAATTTAATAATAATCCTACTCTAAATAAATCCAAAACTTAAAACAGGGGAAGAGAATCACGGATGGAATAAGAGGGAAAGGATTAAATGGAGAAGGGAGGGAGGAAGACTGAACAGAGGGAACACAGGGAGGGAAAACAAAAAATAACACCTACATCTATCTAATATAATCTAAATAAATGATAATATGGAGGTAAATTGGTTGGATGGGTGAAATAGGAGGAGGATGGCAATGGATTAGGAATAGAAAGGAACAAAAACTGCTGGGAGAGAAGGAGCCTTCTGAAACGCCTGCTGTTCAGGAACAGTGACTAGCTCAGAAGGTGTTGGGAAGGGGGGAGGAAAAGGCAATCAGTTTTGTTTCTTGTTGCATCCGCCTCACTGCAAGCCCCAATGGCTCCGTGCAGCCTAGCCCGTGGCCAATCGCAGACTGCGAAGCCAGTGGTCTGAGGCGAAAAGGGATGGTGATTGGGCAGGCTGGCTGTTACTCCAAGGCTCTCCACCTCTGGTGCCTGGAAGTCTGCTCTTCAGCTGACTCCCCCTCCCTGTCACGTTTTGCCTTCCAGTGACATGTTTTTGCCACCTGAACGCGATCCGAACTGACCAAACTGTTCGGTCATTTCGACGTTCGGAATCTAGTTCGGTTTGGTCAGTTCGTGTTCGGATTCAGCTTCGGTCGTCCGAACAGGCCGAGTTCAGGCCGAACTCCAAACTTCCGAACCGCGTTCACACATCCTTATTGCCTGGACCCGCACCACCTCATGCTCCACCTCCATGTGCCCCATTTGATCCTCCCCCCCAGTACGCCAGTATCGTCAGCTAGAAGCATGTGGGCCCATCTCTCAAATCCAGTCCCTGCTCAGTGTCTGGAGGCAGCCATACCCTCCACCAGTCAGCAGGCAACCCGCCCGCAGGCACTGCCCTTGACCATGGTTGTAAGTGGAAGGCAGCTGAATGCACCTGGTGCGCCTAATGATATGGAGGGCCACGAGATATCTCCCTCTCCTCCGGCACCAAGCCGCAAGAGAGGGCGCCCAAAGAAATCTGAGGGTGGCAGAGGGAAAGGAAAGCGATACTAAGCTCCACCTCAATAAAAAAGTTACCTGCATCAATGCGCTCTATATGGAAATCATCAGATGTGGTACTTTAACATGATGGCACAGCACTGGGTCACAATTCCCGCCCCAAGCCCCTGCTAGAAAGGTAAATCCTGGCTGTCGCCCACCAATCCTTTGCCCTCCCCCCCCAAATCTCTGGCTGCTCTATCCCCATCCCAATTACAGTGTTCCTGTGTATGGTCCTGCCCCATAACCCATGATGGACGTTCGGCTCCTTGGAGCTTGTTAATGGGTGCTGGTATTGAAGGCTGTTCAGTCTGGGGAGCGGGAGTGTCCAATATGATTGGTTACTGCCAGGTAAGTCTTGTACTGAGGGGCGTGTCGGTAACCAGAACAGTTTCTAGACCACTTGGGCTCTGGGTGCAATTACAGAGCACAAATGGATGCAAATTGTGTAAGTGGGGCATGGGAGGTATTTGGCAATGTTATTCTGTTGCCCATCAAAGAGACACCTACACGCGATCCAAGCATGAGACATGTCGGCTAAGCGCTGCCCGTATCCGCTTGGCATAGCAGTACTCGCGTGGAGTTGTCCTGTCTGTAGAGGGGCACCGGGTTGTCAAGAGCTGCCCCATTTGTCTCACATACATTGTGTAGCACACAACTGGCCCCAATCATGAAAGTGACGGTCTCTACCTTGAAGTCGAGCCATGTGGCCAGGCATCTCCAGCGCCTCAAACAACCTCTGCACTACAGTGCGGGCAGCGCATAGACGGTTGTTTTAAAGCATTTGCACAGGGGTTTGGGTCACATAGAAGACCTTCATGAGCCATCTGAAGAGCTGGTAGGCAGGGTCCCCGATGACGACTGGGGGACATTGCCACCTCCTGGATGAGGGTCATTGTGGGATCCCCAAGCTCCCCCATGTACATGCGGGCATAAAAAGGAGAGATGGCCAGGATCCGTGCATCATGGCTACGTCCGAAGTGCATGATGATGTCAGTGAAGCAGCCTCTGTCATCGACAACCACCTGGAGCTGTAGGGAGCGATATCCATGGCAATTGATTAACTTGGCTGCGTCATTGTTGGGGGGCAGAGGATCTCGATGTGGGTGCCATCTATCACCCCGATGCAGTTTGGAAAGTCCACTACTTGGAACTCGGCCATGACCCGGCACTGGTCCATGAGCTGGATCACCTGGTCAAGGAGCACCGCTTCCACAGTCTCACGGAAGTCAAGGATGATGGTAGACACTGTTCTGATCCCCACTCCAAACTGCTGTGCAATGGATCTATGGGAGTCCGGGATGGCCAAGGACCATAGGATGATGACACAATGCTGTACCATGGGGATGGGTACCCGCATATTTGTGCGGCTTCGCTCAAGGCATGGGGAGAGGTGGTGCACGATCCTCATGAATACAGCATGTTCCATTTGGAAGTTCACACACCATGCTTCATCAACTCATGCATTTAGCACCCTCAACCACCATTGGCTGACTCGGGGAATGATACAGTGGCGCAATCAATGGGCATGGCCAGGTAGATCCTGATGGTAGCTGCTGCCATGCACCACTGCAGGCTCCAGATGATCATCCGCAGCCGGCCATTGTTCCGATGCTGCAAAGAGAGGACCCGCCTCACGGAGCAGAGTTGGGTCAGGGCTAGGAGGCCGGTCATGTGCTGCCTGCCCCTAAAGGAGCTGTGGAACAATGTGCCCTGTTGCTCGGACAGGGTCAGGAGGAGCACACAGGATCGCTTGTGGAGCTCGACACCAGCTATCATGAGGAGCTCGTGCTGCTGGAACCACTCCGCGATGTAGTGGAGTAGGAGCCACCAGGCGGCTACCTGCCCCACATCTATGGTACAGCTCACAACAAAAGGGAACAGTCAGTCTAACTCGACCACAAGGGCTTTGTATACCATTCTGTTCGGAGGCAAACTTTGGCCGATATGCCTGATGCCGGTCTAATACAGGCACTCCCTGGTAACGAGCCATTGTCATGATTGCACCAATCATTGCTCACAGGTGTTCGGGATCCTACCTATTGGGCAGACTCCAGGAACCCAGCATGTGTCAGTTTGCATTTGCGTCTTTGCACAAGGCTCCTTGTGGCCAGCCAGTGGGGCCTTGGTTCCCTGGATGCGCTTCTATCAAGCCCATGCTTCATTGCATATCCCTAGCCCTTGACCTGACCCTCATTGTCTATGTATTCAGCACGTAGGCTTGTGGGGGTGCAGCAGCCCTCTCCATAGAAATGCGCTTGAAGGAATTGCCATGGCCCATACGTGCCTCCATCCCTTGCATAGCTTCACCATTGAATTAGCCGCTCCTACTCTCCTCACACATTCCCTGAGACTGCCTTTGATGTCTTCATAACACCCTTATCATCCGACCTTTGGGGGAGTGCTGCGAATCTCTGTCTGGCTCCAATTCCCACCGATGCACTTGGTCCCATTCATTCCTTACTTCTTGGAGTGATCCAGCCATGACTGCTAGTGGCTCCGTCTCAGTTACTCCTTTCCTGGACTAACCTGGCACCTGTGCGTGGAGTGTCAGGACCACCATGTCCCTGGTGGACATGTGGCACAGATGTGACATTCAGCTGTAGCTGGGTGCTCTGGATGGAGCATGGACTGGGTATGACCTCTTGAGCTCTGAGGTCCTGTCACTTGGTCATCCTGCAAGCATTCCAGAGTGCTGGGTCTGGGCCCAGGAGTTGGGGCTCCAGACCTTGCTCAATGCTGTTCCACCCCCCCACCCCCCATCCACAGTGCAGGCACTCCTTGGAGCGCGGCTGACACCTTGGCTTTATGGGAGATCTGTGGACTACCTGACTTCTGCCAGTGCCTTGTGATGGAGGGGCCCTCTCTTGGCCTCTCATTCGCCCAAGCAATCTTTGGGGCCCGTGGACATGGTCGATCTCGCAGCACCAGTGTGAGCAGGATCTACTTGAAGCCCCCCCCTCCCCCTCCTGCAGGTCATATCTGCGGGAGGAGCCTTCTGGTGCCGAGCTCAAGATGTTCTATGACGTGCGGACTCACCGTGACATGTAGGTGGGCCTGGTCTTTGGGGATCCGTTCAAGCACTATTACCTGACCACATGCCATATGGGAGAGCAGGGGTACAGGAGGGAAATGTGCCAGTGGCCCTCTTAGGCTGCGTTCCCGCTTGTGGCAGCAGTGGTGGCAGCGGGAAGGGTGAGGGAAGACAAGGAAGCATGGAGGAGCTGGCCGACGGGAAAAGAGCCAGTGGGAATAGGGATCTGCTGCAGCTTCTCTCGCGCATGTCAGGGTGCAAAATCCTGCCCTGACATGCGCGAGAGAACCCATGGCAGATCCCCATTCACACCGGCTCTTTTCCTGTCTGCCGGCTCCTCCTCGCTGCCGCAACTTCACTCGCCCCTCCCGCTGCCGCCATTGCCGCCGCAGGTGGGAACACAGCCTTATGGGGAGCATGTGGGACTGCCAACACACTCTCCCCCCATGCACAGTCGCCCTGGAACTAACTGCTGCAGGCTTTTTGCAGCAGCGCTCTCCATGGTAATGGGCCATATGGGACCCACAGCAAATCTCCACCTGATATTCCTCCCGATACTGGTGGCTCCTCAAGCACTGTGGACTGATTGTGACGCGCAACTGCGGCTCAGCTCCTGAGTAGTCTTGCAGACGTTTGGTTGGTTGTCTTCCCTATCCCCCCAGTCCTCTATATCTAAGGTTTATACTCTCTATGGTCATGTTTGTTGGGGGCAATGTTGTGCTTAATGAAACTTCCAACTGGGACACTGGTTTTCTGGGTGATTGCTGCACTGTATACCAAGTTTTCAAATAAAGCACCCCTTGCTATAGTGGTTTCCTTCTTTGTGCTTCACAGGGTACCGATCAGCTGCCCTGGGGCTCAGGCATGCGCTGATTGCAGCTTTTTGCAACAGGCTTCCCCTCCTACCCCATGCCCGGCTGTCGGCATGGCCACGCAGCGGCCAGACTTCATTTGCCCTTGAGCTGCCATGACTGCACGCCACCATGGGGGTTGTGGCTTGGGGATGGATTTCCCACAGCAGGGAGACGTCATCACGTTTGTTACACCACCACGGACCGGGGGGATCCTCTTCGTCCCGTGCCAGGGTTCAGGCCTTGTCACATTTGTTCAGTCTTAAGTGCCACCGCACCATGTCGGCCACACCCCAGAGCGTGACAATGCGTGGTGGCCCCACCCTGGCATAACATCTGATAACATCCAGTGTCAGCCTGGCTCAAATACCTGGGAAGATACTAGAGCAGATTATAAAGTGACCTTGGTGGACGATCTCTGCCGGGAGATGGATGCAGGATGTTCAACACTTCTGTTCCTGCTAGATCTCTCAGCCGCTTTTGACACACTGGACCATGGGCTGCTGTTGAGATTATTGCGAGCCCTGGGGGGTCTGGACGGGATTGTTCTTGAATGGTTCTGTTCATTCCTCTCAGGAAGAAGCTAGCAGGTTGTCCTGGGGGCTGAATCTTCCAGCCCCCAGGCCCTGGATTGTGGCGTTCCGCAAGGTTCTATTCTGTCTCTGTTATTGTTTATGTTTAATGTATATATGCAGCCCTTGGGGCAGATCGTGAGAGGTTTTGGTGTGCATTGCCACCAATATGCTGATGACACCCAGCTTTAGGGATGTCCGAACGTGGTCCGGATGTTCAGAGTTCGGGACAAACTTGGCCTGTTCGGATGACCGAAACATCCAAACCGAACGTTCAAATGGCCGAACAGTTCGGAAAAGTTCTGATGAGTTTGGGGGTGCAAAAAAGTGACTTTGGGTGGAAAAAACGTGTCTGGAAGAGGGAGGCAGCTGAAGAGCAGACTTCCTGGCACCAGGGATGGTTTCAGGGCCAAATGATACCGATTTCTGAAAAAAGAATTTGATATCGGTATCGATAGTGCTATTTTCGGATGTTCGAACCGAACTCCGCCGAACTGAACAACCGAACCTGAACTCGGGTTTCAAACTGAATGAAATATCCGAACTGTGTTCTGTTTGCACATCCCTACCCAGCTTTACCTCTCTTTTTCAACTGACCCAGGTCCTGACGTCTCAGTACTGTCTCAATGTTTGGAGGCCGTGGCGGATTGGTTGCAGCAGAGCAGACTGAGGCTCAATCCTGATAAGACTGAGGTAATGGCAGTGGGTAGGGCGAAGGAGGTGTCGGCTTCCCTCATAGAGGGGATCCGCCCTCCCGTAGGCCAGCAGGTTCAGAGTCTGGGAGTATTGTTGGACTCAGATCTCTGCCTGGATCAGCAGGTGGAGGCGGTGGCTAAAGCTGCCTTCCACCAGCTGTATCTGGTGCAGAGGCTGCATCCATATATTTCCAGACCCGACCTGGCCACCCTCATCTATGCCTTCATCACCTTGAGGCTGGACTACTGTAACGCTCTACGTGGGGCTTCCCTTGATGCTGGTCCGGAGGCTGCAGCTAGTGTAGAATGCGGTGGCTCGTCTCCTTATGGGGACAAGCTGACGAGAGCATATTACTCCTGTGCTCTGCGTGCTGCACTGGCTGCCTATAGTGTACTGAGCCAGATTCAAGGTGTTGGTTTTGGCCTACAAGGCCCTACATGGTCTTGGCCTGTCATATGTCAGGGACCGCCTCACCCTCCATGCCCCAGAGCGACCCCTTCGGTCCGCCAGGGGAACCTTTTTGCAGGTCCCCCGTGTAAAATGGGGGGCCACAATGGAGAGGGCGTTCTCGGTGGCCGTGCCGTGTTTATGGAACTTCCTCCTGGAGAAAGCCCGTCTGGCCACAAGTTTATTGGTTTTCCACCGGGCCTGCAAAATCTGGCTGTTCTCCCAGGCCTTTGGGGGACGGGAGGGTGGACTGGGTTAAAACTTTGGGAGTGGTTGTTTTTAGAGGGGTTTCAAAGTTGATATTCTTGTGTTTTATTGTTATTTTAGATTATGGTTTATGTTGTACGCCGCTCCGAGATGCCTTAGGCATGAGGGGACGGCTAATAAATATAAATAAATAAATAAATAAATAAAATAAAACAGGCAGTATGTAAGCTTCACCTTGATAGCAATGATTAATAGATTTCTCAGGAAGTCGTGCCAGACTAATCTTGCCTTGGTCTTTGATAGAGCAGCTCGTTTAGTGGATGAAGGGAATGCTGTGGATATAATATATCTTGATTTCAGTAAAGCATTAGGCAAAGTTTCACACAAAATCCTCATTGACAAACTTGCAAAGTGTGGGCTGGGAGATGCTACAGTAAGAAGGATTCACAGCTGGTTGAAGAGACATCTTTAACGAGTGATCATCAATGGTCTAGCATCAAATTGGAGGGAGGTATCAAGTAGGGTAGCTTTTATAGCATCCTTAAACTGGCAAGAGATTGCTGGTGTGGTCTCTGACTTGGTCCTTGTGAATCTAATCAAGTAGAAGATCTTCTGAATTTACTACACTGTAGGCAGGGACCCAGGTTCACTACATTTTCCCTGCTGGCAGCAATGGGAGAAATGCAGTGAATGTGGATCCCTCTTGGTAAGATATATATGGCAACATACACGGGGGCAGAAAGTGTGTAGAAGCTACTCAGACAAATTTCCCCAGACAAACAAGTACAATCGATTACCCTCAGCAACCTTCATCCATCCTCTGGAAAGAAGGTCTGCAACCCTGCTTCACGTGTGTCATGCTGTCTTTTGGGGTTTGATTGTATTGGCTGGACAGTCCAATTCTCTGTTGTTTTTGTGGGGGAAGTTACCAAGAAGCCAACTGCTTTTCATTCCTTGACCAAACATGTTTTGGAGCATCAACAGATTGCCGACACCCAATTCAACAGCAACAGCCTGTCCATAAAGTGTACTTGATGCGGAGGAAGGTCAAGAGAGTGTCAACAGGTTTCCTTACTGCCATTTCAAAAGATGACAAAACCAGAAGAATAGTTTGCAAAGAAAACAGGGCACCACCTTCCAAACCCTATTCTAGAAAGTGTCTACATACAAGGGATATAATTCTTTGGTTTATGTGAGCAGCCCAAAGAGAAGCGGTGTTGAAAAGACATCATTTCCATTATGAAACCAATTACTTTTGCCAGAGTTACTGTTTTCTCTTTGGAAATTTTTGGTTCGTATGATGAAAAAAAAATGGACTGTGAACCCACACAATTCCAACCTGCAAGTTCTAGAAACAAAAGAGATGCAAAATGATGGGGGTCTATACATCCATTAAGTTCAGTTTAGAAGGCTCTGCCTGTACTAAACATATCAAGACAGACACCATGAAGCATGGAAGGATTTCAAAACTACTTCCCGGATACAATATTCAGCACATGCAAGGAAAAGCTACTTTGTAAGTCACTTGGCATAATCATCCATGATATCACCACATTCCATGTCTCTTACACTGAGAGAGTTGGAAACATTTAGGTTCATGAACTCCTGCCTCTCACCAGTCACTCATAGTATAGTTATTCTAACCAGGGTCACAAAGTACTTCTCAGAAATATTCCAAACCCATTCTGAAAGTAAATGCCCATTTCCCAGGGTCAAGCTTAATCTTCATGGAACTTGGAAATTTTATAATTGCTCTGTTCGGAGTAATATAATTTTTAGTACATGAAGGAGTAGCTAATTCTAGGATCAAAAAACCTTTGGTTTACAAGACAAGTTAAGACTCTTACAATTCAACTATGTTCCAGAAGGCATAGAAATTGTAAGTTAAGGCTCCTACCTTAACTTGCACCCCATGCAACTAGATGTTGTAGAGGGTGTTTTTACACAAGCTAACCCCATCCATTACCATGATCCATGGGTGCATCATCCATGTTGCATGGCTACATAGGGCGCCAATGGACATTTTCTGACAAGACACTCTCCACCCACTACCCACCCACCCACCACCAATCCATTATACATGTTCCAGGACTTTATTGTTGCCTTATGGGTGCTATG
This sequence comes from Sphenodon punctatus, assembly GCA_003113815.1. Taxonomy (NCBI): domain Eukaryota; kingdom Metazoa; phylum Chordata; class Lepidosauria; order Sphenodontia; family Sphenodontidae; genus Sphenodon; species Sphenodon punctatus. The sequence continues at coordinate 808,499 of QEPC01014892.1, read as the reverse complement.
TAAAATGCATAGTGGGTGGAGAGTGTCTTGTCTGAAAACATCCAATGTGGCCCTGCAACATACATGATGGGTGTGTGGTGGGTGGGGAGGCACTTGTCTAAAAACACCCATAGCCCATTTTTAAATGGACATGGCTGAGGGACAGGTCCATGGGGAATGGGTGAAGTAACCATGCACCACACACCCACCTCGAGTGAGTGGGGAGGGATACAAATGGGTGCCAGCCATGCAGGTCACCAAAGGTTGCAGCACCCACCCACACACCTGGCCCTCCGCGCTCACTGTTTACACGGACGGCCGCTCCACCAGTTTGGGGAGGGCCACCCCCCACCGCATGATATGGCAGCATTTATTTATTTAAAATTTTACACCGCCCTTCCCAAATGGCTGAGGGTGGCTTACCAAACAGATAAAAACAATACATATAAAACAGCCAGAGGATGCCCAGGCTCAGATGAGCCTCCAGGGGAAGGGAATTCCATAGCATTGGGGCAGCAACCGAAAACGTCTCCTCGCGAGCCTTCACCGTGGTGAACTAAAGGCAAGTGAAGCCACAGCCACCGTTTCCGACCATCCCCAGCTGGGCACTGAGTGGGTGGGGGAGGAGGGACGGGGGAAGGCACAGTAGAGAAACACAAGCAGCGCCCGAGCCTCCAGACACCTGCAAGACTGCCGGGCGCCAAGAAGCCCAATCACCCTTGGCACAGCATGCAACCCATGGGCAGCACAAGAACAAAAGGGAAGGCAGCAGGGAGTCCGAGGGCACAAAAGACGTACTGATGGGGCAAAACAGCAGTACCCCTTTGCCCGGAAGACAGGCCAGTCCAAAATGCACATGGACACATCAGGTGAGAACAGACGTAACACTAAATCCACCGTAACATCATCGCAACACCACTGTACCATGTGCAATGCATGGTGCAGGGATGCCAAGGGCACCAGTACAGTCTCGCAACATGCAAAGTAGTGCCACAGTGGTCCGAAGAACGTGTACCTGAGTTCTCGCATGCTCGTGAATGTTGCATCCCTTGTCTTTCCCTCTGTTCCCCCTTCCCTGTCTCCCCTCCCCCTGTCTTTAGATTGTAAGCTCTCAGGCAGGTACCATGTCTATCTTATTCTCTGGCGCTATATATAAATGCTTATAATAATAATAATTATTATTATTATTATTATTTTGTAAAACTCTTCATGTATATTCTTAGCTGTAACTTCTTTGCCTCACATTCAATGAAGATGAAACTTAGCAAGTTTATACCCCTTCCTATACTTACTATCTCTGCCAACGTTCAGAAGGATTGGATAAAGGGCCCTGGTGGTATAATCAATCAACTTATAAATGTATGTCTGAATGTAACATCTTTGTAGTCCAAAAAGTGTACATGAAATTTGGCAGGGCTGTGTCTCATGCTTTCAGAATCATCTATGACACATATCAGAAAGATGTGCTAAAGGGTCTCAATTTTATATGCCTGCACAGCATATGCAGAGAAGGAGCCTATGCCGAGGATTCTCTTATGTGTCACTGTAGTATAAGATCAGTTTGTGATGCCAATTGGTCAGCAGAAATGTCAACCAAATATCCTCATTCTGTGCTGTCACCATTCCAACATCTTGCCCCCACTTGTCACTGGGAACTCAGAAGCATCTGTTTAGGAAAGAACCAATAGAGATTATCTTACGTCCTCTGTCAGAGTGCTGCAGGATATGATTGTGATGATAATTGGCCAGCCTGGAGGTGTAAACTATGTCTCCTGATTGCTAGGATGCTAACCCCAAAGTCCCAGTTATGTCCCTTTTATGCTCGCCTGAGGGCTGCCCCCTATGCCTGCCTCAAAGCCACTACCGATTGGTCTTGTAAAGCTGGAAGCATGCAGTAATTGGCCAGTGACTGTCTGTCAGTTTTTTGGGTTGCTCCACATCCCCACTGCCATGCCAGGTATCTGCCTCTGACTGGCACTGCTTGTGCTGCTATTTATCTGAATAATGGTCTTCAAGGGGACAACTTCAATTGCTTATAGAATTTTATCCCTTTATCAAATTGTCCTGTAGTTTGGCAGGGATGACATGGATAGTATGTGATACATTCCTGCCTAATGTCTTGTAAACAGGATGGAATATAAAAATGTTACAGCTGGAAATATATGTTCAAGTTAATGTCTTATACCATCAGGACCCTTTATCCAATCTTTCTGGAAATTGGCAGGAGTGGTAAGCTTGTGGAGGGACATAATATTCCCAGGTTTCATGCAAAGTGGATGGAAGATAAAGTCGTTTGTAGCCATGAATGTGTGTTGATCTTTTCTAAAAATCACAACATTCAATTGCTTCAAAAAATTGGTTACCTTTATCTAATCTTTTCGTAAACTGGTACACTAGTACACTCCATTGGGGGTACAATCTCCCCAGGTTTCATCAGAATTGAAGAAGAATAAAAAAAGGTATATCCAGAAATACGTTTTTCATTTTTTTCCCTTCATTTCATAAACAAAAAAGTCATTTTCATTTCTTTTTTCGTTATTTTATGTCATCTTTGTTATTACAATAACAACAAGACAATTTTCAGTATCATTATTGTAATAACAAAAATGACATGCACACCCCTAATTTTGTCCAGGAATACCCAAACTGCCCTGATGAGAGCTGACCTTGGTCTCTTTAGCCAAATTATTTATTTTAAATTATTTATTTATTTTAGTTGCATCTAAGTTTTTGCAAGTATGATCATCTTTGATCGCTCTGCCCTCCTTTTGCTAGTTTCAGGACCCTGGGAAAACTGCATTGCACTTTTATCATTGCGTTTAGGCTTCTCTAAAACTTATTTGTTCTCCATATCTTACTGTAAAGCTCTTAGTTTGATTAAATGTTGAATTAGCGACCAGGAAAAGCAATTCCTCAGTGCAGCGATATGCTCTCAAAGGATCTCAGAGGTATATAAATACTTGCCAATTCAGTCAAAGGGAGTTCTAATCTATCCACGTTACTGAATTTGTCTAGGAGGACTGCATTCACTTTGGCAATACTTAGTATCTTACCCTCTGCAGTGATCAAGGGCAGAATGACAAAAGTCCCCTATGAGCTGAGATACTGCAGATGTTGCTCACAATGGGTAGTGGAGTCATTGGCACGTGTTCTTTTCAATTGCCAATTGTATAAAGAACCATGTCTTGAAATTCTCAAACCAATTAATTTGGGCCTGGGGGTGTGCAGCCAGCAGGATGCGATGGTGTCCCTGTTGAGCAATTCTGATCCTACTATAATCTCCCGAGTTACAAAAATCGGCGCTGTAGCTATTAAAATTAGAAAGACAGCTCTGGAGAACGTGTTTACTTTTCTTGGCTATTTCTGTACTTGGTTTTGTCTTGTTTATGATATGTGGTAATATGTCTGTTTTAGTGTTGACTTTGTGCTATCATGATGGATGGCTGGATGGTGATGATGATCTGTTGTGGGAGGGAGAAGGGATTGCATTTTTACACCTGTGCTCCGTACTCCCCCCTCCCCTTGCCCATGATCCCTGAGCCTAGTATTCAACCTAGTGGTCCATTGTGCCTTGGGTGGGAATGCCCTGGCAGAACTCTATGGGTGGCTTAATATGATGCACGTAGCGACAAGAGGGATTCTGAAAATGGTATGGTGGTCACGATCTCCCTGTCTGCGCAGAAGATCCAATCTACCTCACCATGGAACGGCACTGTGTGCAAGGCCAACCTGTAGGATGTGGTAGAGGTGAAAGCAGAGCTGGTGCTCGCCTGTGACGAGAAGACATAACTGTGAGCTATCATCTGTCTCTCTCTCTCTAAGGTTGATTTGTAGGGCACCATCCCCCGGGCTCCCGCTGGCTTAACTGGCTGTCAGAGGGGAGTGTGGCCCACCTGGTTCTTGAGGTGGTGGTGATGGTGGTGGAGGCACCTGTGCTGGTGTTCACCTGTCAAGGGACATGGTAACTATCAGCTGTCATTTTGCTCCCCCTCTGTGGCTGCTTTGGGAAGTGTCCCCCCATCCCTGCCAGGGGTGCTGTGTGCTTACCTTGCTATCGCCGTGTCTATTCATGGTGCTGGCTCTTTTCTTTTTCAGGGTTGGGGCCATCTTCAAGCACATTTCCTTTAAGGTCTCTTGGCTGGGTTGGGAACGTTTCATGAAAGGGGGTGTTGGTTGTTGACCAGGCGCTGTACCTCTCTAGTCCTCAAGTGGTTTTTCCATCACGGTGGTGCAGGACCTGTCCCAACGGTGGGTGTGCTGCCCTGTGCTGTGCACACAGGCCAGTGAGGGGTGAACACCCATCCCACCCATGTCCCCGCATGGAGCAACCAGGCTTTTTTCCGGTTTGTGTGAGAAGGTAGGCGTGGGTACGTCGGTCATGGAAGCGCATGCCCACTCACCACCACTTTTACATGGGCGTTTGACCTTGTGATGGATGGGTGGACCTTCATGTTAGCATCTCGTTTAAAAAGGGCCAAAGTCTTACATATTGAGCTCGCTTACAATTTAGGCTACACGCACCCACACTTTGTCTTTATCTTTCAGCCTCAATCCTCTTGGCATGGTGGTAGTCAGTGGAGGTTGCGGGGGTGGGCCCGGGGAAGGCCCGCCCTGCACCCCATAAGCCTCTACGGGGTACACAGCATCCACCAATGCTCCACTAGGGAAGCCTAGTAGGTCGCTCATGCTGCTTTCTGGCCCTGGAGGAGGGAATAGTATCTGAGCAGGTGGTGTACTTTTTATGACAGGTCTCTCTACTGTCTGACGAGTCCATCATATTCCGCCTGCAGCCCATCCATTGCCTCATGTGCAATCCAAATTCCCTCCTGGATCTGCATTAAGGCACAGAGTAGGGATGGTGCCGCTCCTGGACTATGCTGTGGAAGAATGGGTGGTGACTGCTGTGCTCAACAGGTGAAGGGGCTTTGGCCCTTCTGCTAGCCCCAACAGTCTACATGGATGAGCATTCCTACTTCTGGTCCCAGTGGCACCTTTCCAAAACCACTGCCCATTCCGTGTCATGGTGCAGCCTCCAACGAGATGGTAGCATAAGGCAGAGGTGCCATGATCTGCCCCCCTGTGCACCACTGCAGAGCAGCAGGTGCACTGTGCTTCTTCCAGGACCATTTCAGAGGGATGAATGCAGTAATTCCAGACTTGGGATGAGTGCTTCCCTCTGCCCTTCCTGTCCACCATGGCCACAAACCTGGTCCTCTCAAGAGTTAATATCCTCCCTCAATTCTCCGTGTCCCAGGTCCAGAACACCCCACTAAATCTCAATCGATCTGTTGCTGCCCAACGCAAATGAACAGTTTTGGTGCTGCTAACACTGCTAACTACTATGGTTTACATACTGGCTAAGTGGCATAAAATTGACAGAAACTGACAAAAAGTGCTGGAAATTACAAAAATGATGAAAAATGACAGAAAAAATGAATGATAAATGCCTGCAAGTAACTCCCACGGCTCCACACACATAGAGCAATTGCCTTCTCTATGACGGATGTGTAGGAGAATTTATGTATAACCACCTCTCCACATATATCTTATGCAAAGATGCCTATTCTCTTTTCTATGAAAAGGTAGAGAGACACATATATAAAAGGTATGCATGTTTGTTGTAGGTATAATCCCACATCCATCCTGACAACTTTAAAATATCTCACTCTCTTCATTGGATAACATGGGAACATCAAAATATAACAAAAAGTACATGACAAATTTTCAAAATCTAAACTCAGGAATGCACTACAATGCACAGTTTGCACACTTGAATTTTTTTCTGACATCTCTACACCTCCAGACAGATAATGTAAAACAAACTTTTCTTTGTCAACAAAAAGCATCACACAAGACAGAAAAAAACTGTTCTGCCTAAGCTGTTTTTCAACTGATCTGGCTGAACTTTGGATACCTTCTATCCATCTCTGAAGGGAGCATCCCTACAAAATTTCACAGTGATGGGATAAATCATTGTAATATTATAATGATTAGAATGTTTGTAATTTTAATGGAGTGATGCAGTCACCTTAACTACAGAGCCACTCCCATGGCTCTATAATTTGCATCATTGTAATGGGGCAGTGGATAGTACGGTTTATTTCCAAATGAGCAAATGTAATCTGAAAGTCTTCAGCGACATAAGCAACGTGCAACCCTGATGTCACTTTTACGAGTACTGTACAAGTCACAACTTCAACATAATAAAAGTCTTTGTCAGGCAAATTTTCCTCACAAACAGAAATGCTTAGGCAGCTCTTTCACAACCCAGAATTCAGAATACCAAAAGAATAAAAAGGATTAGTCAAATTAATAGAAGCTATTAGCCAACAGCAAAGATATTCAAGGGATGTAACCTCATGCTCAGTGTGTTCCTAAGCTTCTGACTTCCAGAAGTTGGAGTGAATGACAGGGTATGTATCACTTTATAATTGCTTATTTCTTGAACACTTAACTCTGAAGCTTTCAGTATTAGCTACTGTTAGATACAGGAGGATACTGGGTTAAATATGCTAGTTGAATTAACTAGTATGCCAGTTCTCTGTTCTTACAAATTCAATTTTAGCCTGGTGGGCTCCAGTAGCCTGGTGGTCTCCAGTTTTGGCCGCTTTATTCACTGGGATAAATCAGACTGGAGATTTTCCTCCGTTTTGGGAACAAGCTGAGATTGTCCCTATTTATAAAAAGGGCCCTTCTAAGAAGCCAAGCAATTACAGGCCTATTAGCCTCCTTTGTGTGGCTAGCAAGTTGTACGCCAGATTTCTTCTCAGGAGGCTGGAAGCTTGGTTGGAGCAAGAGAAGTTCCTCTATGAAGAAGAGAATGGGTTCAGGTCAGGTCATTCTACAACTGACCATTGCTTTATCCTCAACCATTTAGCCAATAAGTACCGCCATAGTACCGGGCTATTTGCAGCGTTTGTTGATTTGCGCTCAGCCTTCGATTTGGTCTCACAAAATCATTTGTGGGGAAAATTAGCTTTAACAGCTATTGACCCGAGACTTCTGTGCCTCATTCGGAGGTTGTATACCAATACTTTCCTCCATATTAGGCTGGATAACAGGGGTACCCTGTCTGAGGTGATCAGGGCTGAGTGTGGGGTCAAGCAGGGCTGCGTGCTAGCTCCCACGCTCTTCAATATATATTTAAACGACCTGATACCGGTATCTCTTTGGAGAGTTTAGCTGGCCTCGGATATGCTAGTGCAAGGAGGCTAGTGAGGCAGAGGGTACTGGACATCAGTAGGCAGGAGGAAATAGCAGAGATGCAGGGTAAGAGGTCTTTGGAAAGTTTTGTGGACCTGTATGAATCGGTCTATCCTCCTGTTCCTTACCTGCAATTTAACTTGGCCCTGCAAGTTAGGAGATGCCTCACTATGGCGAGGATGAATATTTTCCCTACAGCTACCACGGAAGGACGGTTTTGGGGGTTGCACTCCTCTCTTTGATTTTGTGACTGTTCGGTGGGACCAATACATCTAGTGGGTTCACTAGAACACATTCTCCTCTCTTGTGTAAGGGTCCAGGACCTTCAAGCCAGGTGGTTGGCCCCCTGTACTAATAACCTCCTTCCTAAACAGATGCTTCTGTACTAATAACCTCCCCAGTGTCATGCCCCCTTGGCTAAAGTTTTTGAGTGGACAACAGGAGGAAACAGCAAAAGGGGTTGCCCTCTTTTTGTATAATGTATTGTTGTTTAAAGGGTCAGACAGGACTTAATACATTGGTAACGGGACTTGGAGGAACCCTGATCTCAGTTTAGTTTTGATGTATTGTGATGTTTTAGTTTTTTATGTGTCTGTTTCTGTGTTTGGGTGTTTTTTTATTTGTCTTGTTTTTACGTTATGTTATGCTATGTTATGGCTTTGCTAATACATTAATAAATTACTATGACTATGACTAAATTCAATTTGATGTTGCAGATTGGGAAATAAACTTAACAGAGAAGTTAAGTGACTTGCTCCACTGACAGAGCCATTTTAAACATTTGCTTGGATATATATTTTCTCTTTGTTTTCTTGATTTATCTGTTAGAAGAATGCTGAAGTAATATTTACACTTTGATAAGATGTTAAATTTAATTTAGGAGGAGGCCACTCATTGTATTCCTCTCCACCCCCACCCTTACAATGATGGAGCCCTCAGTGTTATACCTTATCTTTCCTTATACCTTTTATTTTACCTTTTCCCTTCCCTTGTCTGTCTCCCCCTGTACATATATAGATAGATAGATATCAGTTTATGTATATAGATTAGATAGATATAGATTACAGATATAGATAATGTAGAGATTAGATAGATATACCCTATATTTTTTCCTTTCCCCTTCCCCTGTCCATATTATAGATAGCTAGACAGACTAGGCTTTTTAGGATAGATAGATGATTAGAACACATGGCAGATAGAAGTTTATTGATATATAGGAATATATTGCATATATTTGGTGTAGGTTAGACATGCATATTAGTAATTTTTCATATTCTCACTGTGCACTTATTACTACTTTATTATAATGAGAGAGGGAAGAAGGAGTTCATTTTCTGAGAAGTCTGGGGCATGTGTCTGCTAGGGATGGGCGAACAGAACGGAGTTCGGAAATTTGATTCGGTTCGGTTCAGTTCGGTTTGAAATTTGAGTTCGGAAATTCGGTTTGGTTTGGTTCGGTTTGAAATTCGAGTTCGGTTCAGAAGTTCAGTTTGGTCGACCGAACAGACCAAGTTCAGTCGAATTCCGAACTTCCGAACCAAGTTCAGCCATTCAAAACCAGTTTTTTTGGTGTGTGCTGCCACTAGGGATGGGCGAACAGAAAGGAGTTCGGAAATTCGGTTTGGTTTGAAATTCGAGTTCGGTTTGGAAGTTCGGTTCGGTCGACCGAACAGACTGAGTTCGGTCCGAACTTCCGAACCGCGTTCGCCCATCCCTAGTGTCTGCTGGCACTTCTGCGCCTGGTGGCAGCCCACAACAGAAGTGATACCAAAAACAATCTCTTTGTTGTCACTCGAAATCGATACCAATACCGACATCAACAACAAAAAACAAAATTTTGTTAATAATGAAAAACAAAAAATGACATGGGTCCCTGGTGCACACGAACAAACAACTGTATTCCGGTGTTCAATACAATCCCCCTCCTCCAGAACACACTGGACAGAAAAAAAAGAAAAGAAGAGGAGGGGGAAAAAATAGAGAGAGTGTATTTAATCTCACCTCAGGGAGCTGGGCTTTTCGTTCGAGTTCTTTCAGGGGAGGCGACTGCAGGACATTAGGTCAGTGGTCATCCAGAGAATTCAGGATATGGCCTGGCAGGAGGCTCTAGGTAGGATTTCCCAGTGGAAAGTGGCACCGGGGCTGAAGCAAATTAAACTCTCCTTTGGTTTTGAGAAGTACCTGGATCTACTGATCAACCCAGAGTTGTGCAGATGCTATATGAATTTAAGATTCCACTTGGTAAGTTCTGTTACTGCTGAGGGTAGGTACAGGCGTATCCCTCACGACCAGCGCCTCTGTTCATGTAGCCTGCACGAAGTGGATACTATTAATCATTTTTTGTCACGTATGTCCTCAGCTTAATGCACTTAGAGCAGTATGGCTGACCCCGATGTTAGTTGGCAATGGTGGTCCTAACCGGAGTGATACCTATAAAGCATTGCTGAGAATGGAGGATAGGCACGCGATACTACCCATTGCAGTTTTCGTTAGGTTGGCACTCAAACACAGAGAGCTAATCCATTCTAGACAGGTCAAACTTGCAGTTACCCCATTGCCACACTAGCCAGAACTGGTTTATGGTTTCGAGGGTCTTATGAGGGGTATTTTTAAATGTTTTCTGCCCCTCTTTTGTGTGAGGAGAGATGGCAATTTAATTTATCGATCTTAAGATTTACAGTATTATAGTGTAGTTGTGTACTACTATTGTTACAATTGCCATATTTGTACTAATTATTGTTATATATTTACAATTTCGGCTATGGCGAGAGCTAATTGCCGAATATTATTATTAAACTAAAAAAAACACAAAAACTGATAATCCCACATATCCCACATCATTGATTCTGCACTTTAATACCTATTCTTGCATATGAATTCACTCTACCATCTCTTCCCAGGACAATTCACAAACTGTAAATATCTCCTTTTTGACTAGGGGCAACAAGTATTGCACCAAGTTAGACCCTTATACAAAATGGTATGTTCCTATAAAAAAAAAAGGGGGAGAGGGGAGGAATGAGGGGGAAGGAGTTTTAACAAAACTCTTTGTTAAAACCAATTCAGGCAGTTGCATCAAAAACTGAGTGCAAAGGAAGTAAGGTGGATCTCTCTGGTTCAAAGTGTGTTCAATTATTTCCAATGTTTCATCTTGTGGAATATTTGTATATTTGTATACAATGAGGCCAGATCCATGGTAACTAAAATGAGACTATCACCCAAACCCCCTAGTTCGCTTCAGATTGGATGTCAAAAGCCATCGACAGAGGAGAGGGGCTTTTTGGATTTATACTTTGAATACTTTGGTCTCCAATGGGCTGAATAAAGAGAATACATGGTCTGTATTTTTGTACGCTGTTTGAATGTTTTTGACAGCTCACTTCACAGTCATGGGTCCTCTTTTTGTATCCTGGTGTTCTGTTTGTAGCATGGCAGCATAGCCTATGCTTTTAATAATTGAATTTTTATTATATATCTTTTATGTGGGTTATTTCATTTCATTTCATTTTGCTTTATGGATGAGTGCGGAGCACTACTATATTGTGATCCTGAATTGGCTATTTTGATTACTTGGACTTCTTGGCAGTGGTTATTTCGAGACAGACGCTGTACAATATACAGTAGCCCACACCTGAGAGCATTGGAGGACAACACACAGATACCATTGCGCACTAATTTGGGGGATTCATTGGCCATCAAGGAGGTGATCATGAAGGAAGGTGGATTGCTTTTACCCTACTAAGAGATAGCTGCGAGTGTGGGAATAATCATCAGACCTCGTGGAGTGAACACAAGAAGGATAAGGAGAGAAGAGACCTCATTGGGAACTTGGAATTGGCTATTGATGGACAACACCCGTGTGGGGATGTTTTTTCAATTGATAGACAATAACCGTGTGGGGATGTGTCTTCAATGATCATTGGGTAATTTCAGATGTGACGGGCCCAGAAGCCTGCCACGCTGAACCCTGGACCGGGATCCGTCTCGTGATCAGGCTAGCCGTCCTTTAGACGTTCCAGCCGGATCCCTGAGGAGAATCGGAGAGGGGGAGGGACTGCGCAGAGAGGAGGAGGAGCTGCACGGCACAACATGCGGCCACTCAGCCCCACCCTCCTCGGTCAGTCGCCCGCCCATGGGGAGATGGACGGGCAGGCGCAGCAACCAATGAGGTCACTGCGCCTGACCCCATTCCATGTTGGGGACCTGATTCCAGGCCGGGGCTGGCGAGCAGACGTGCAGCGCCGCCATCACCGCCCCGGATTGTGGCCACTCTAACTAGGGTTCTTGACCTCTGGCCGGCCGGTGGTTGAGAACCATGGTCAAGCTTAATCCCGGCCAGGGGTTCACCATGGTCAACATCTGGCCGGGACCAAACAAATGTTCTCAGAAATGCCACCACCACAGGGGATCCACTGTGATGAAAGGTGTTTTCGTAATGTCTGAAATTACCCACTGATTAAGACCATGGGAGGCTATAAGAGGGTGTGGGAAAGGAGACCTTTAACATGATGAGGAGTGTTAGGATTGTATATGTTTCAATTCCATTGTTAGGTGGGTATTGCCTGTATTTTAAGGAGGAAAAGGGGTTTTTGTCTCTTGTGTTTTTTCCCTCCTTTCCTTCTCCTTCCCCCGCCCTTTCCCCCCTCCTTCCCCCCCCCCTCTTTTTGTATAGGAACATACCATCTTGTATAAGGGTCTAACTTGGTGCATTACTTGTTGCTCCTTGTCAAAAAGGAGATAATTCACAGTTTGTGAATTGTCCTGGGAAGAGTTGGTAGAGTGAATTCATATGCAAGAATATGGCATGAAAGTGCAGAATCACTGAATATACAGTGGTAAGGATGCATATATGAATAGTAAGCAATAACTGTATTTGAGAAATAAGTTTTTACATATGGCAATAACAATTGTTTTTGTCCACAGACAGCATCCATTAATATTATTTTTGTTAATGCATGGTTGCAAATTAGTATTGTTATATAATTTTATATTACCCATTGAGAAAAGGGGTTAGGAGTTTTTTATTGTCTTTATGTATGGTGTTTTTATGTCAGAGGGAGACTAGCTTGTTCATGGTCTGTATATGTATTTTTTAGCATGAACAATAGGTGCTAGCAGTCTCCATCTATTATTTATTAAAGCTGTTATCCATGATATGTGGGATTATTAATAAAATCAATTGAGTTGGCTGTAGCACCCTATATATTTTTTCCCTTCCTCTTCTTTTATTTTTTTCTGTCCCTGGTGCACACCCCTAGTGTCCAAATTTGCTCTGATCCAGTCCAGAGTGTATTAGGAGAAAAAACTGAAGTGAAGGCAGTTACACCACTTGTCACCTTGCAAGTCTACATACAGAAATTTGAATCCCGAGATTCTTTGAAGCAGGTTCACAATAGCCACATTTTTTCTTTTAATGTAGTGAATATATTCAAGAGTTAAAGATAATTGTTTTTTCTTTTGTTCCAAGCATGCAATGCAACCTCACTTTTTGCTTTGTTTTTCAGTTGCATAGTTACAACTTTTCTGTAGTAGTTTACAAAAGCAAAGCCACAATCTCTGTGTATATATGTATTCAGTTACTGAATGCCTACGTGGCATCTGTCCTGGTGTAGAAGAGGGGAAATGTAGAAACAGAGCCAGACAGCACATACTAGTCAAGTGGCCATATGTTTCTACAGTTCACAGACCTCAGATGTTATTTTTACTGGCAAGTCAGCAAACATGTACCATTCTACCATAATTTGCTTGGATTTTTGTCAATACTTGAAACTCTTTTTTCTCATTAAAAGAAAACATAACATAATTTGCTACTACTCCTAAAATACTTATAGTACAACATTATAGGCATATTTTCAGCAGTTTTGCTTTTTGAAAACATCATTGCCTCCAGCAGTATAAACTTCAGATGCTTTTTTCCTTGCTGGAAAGATAGTCTTAAATCAGTGCTGACTGACTAAAAACAGATAGATATAAACAAGAACCTTCCTTAAGATGAGGGTTGTTTATTGTCTTTATCATAATAAATTTTTTACTGGCTACAGGTGAGTATCTGAGTAAACCCATAGCCATGAGCCTTTACAACCTCAACTCCTCGGGGAACATATGACTATAACACTGTTTGGAAAATCAGTTGACTGTGCTAAAAACAGTAAAGAAAAAATAGCGATCCACATTTTTTCCTACATATATCACAAACCAAGCAACCAATGGTAAACCATTTGCTGTCTTCTAGCTGATCAGAGTTCATCCAAGTTATGTGAATTATGCTTTGCCAATTATTGGCTGAAAACATTTTAAAATCGGAGGTCTGCAATTAAAAAAATAATCTAACCACGTTTGTTTTGGAAGTACCTAAAGATCAATGAAAAACAGCTCCCCATTGTGCCAGACACGGTCCAGAGCAATAATCATCCTTGTCCTGAAGAACTAGAACTCCCAGTCTAACAAACACAGGGCTAAGGCGAAAGGGTATGACAGACAAGTGGAGGGAGGAACAAAATGGCTTCAAATGTCATGCTAATTCTGTGATGTTTGCAGGAGAACTGGCAGGAAAATATTTAGGTGTTCCATTTACATTTTATTTTAGGTTTTAATTTCTTTATTTTTCTTTCATTCTTAGCATTGGGGTGCTAGAAGTGGGGAGCAAAATGCAACGGGTGGGGAGCAAGAAGGGCAGAAGGAAAGAAGCAGGAGAGGGCTGGTACGGTGAGATTGAAGTTAAGAGACTGCTCCTACAAGTTGGACAGAAGTTCTCTGCTCCTGAGGAACGTTTGTCACCAAGGCCCAACTATAAAACATTAAACAAAAACCTGAACATGATTTATACGGTGGTAATTTCCTTAGCCTTTTGCTGTTCAAGAACCTTCCTCTGTTTTACTTCAAGATTCTCATGCACACTTCTCTCACAGAGGGAAGATCTAGTGGGATGGGTGAAGGGCAATTCGGGAGACTGAGTTACCAGTACATGAAAAGATCAGCAAGATAGAATGTGCATTCCTTGACTGAGCCACAAGTGTATGTGATTTATGTGTATCAACATAGCCATCTACAAAAAGGTATAAACCATCAAGGGTGGAAAGAAGCTGTTTGGTGCTCTTGAACACAAGGAATTTAGCCAGATAACAACTTACCCTTGCCTCAGGACAAGTTTAGAAATGGAATATACACGTTTTTGTTATCCTGGGGTAATATTTGCCAATTACTCCAGGGAAGCTACCTTGTTTTGATATCAGCTGTAAGTCTTAAACCCAAGATAGGGAAGAGATCTGTTCTTATAGAACAGTTCTGCAGAACATTGCCAGCTTTCAACATTGCCATGCTTGTTTTTATTCGTTTCCTTGACAGCTGCACCAAAGGGAATTTGAACCCAGGACCTTTGACTCCATAGGCTACAGTCTTACCACCAAGCTGTACTTTCACTTCACCACTTTTCTATCTTACTCCTGCCCGTTGTGGAAGACATTGAAAAGACCTTATAGAAGTTGACTTAGGGCGGATTCAGACGTGTGTTTAAATCGCACAGCTGCCTCGATGGCATCGTGCGATTTAAAGAACCCCGTGCTTCAGGGTTGGCGTGAATGCGGTGAGCGCGCACATTTCCACTTAGCCCACTTAGCTCGCAGCTTTTCAAACCGCACTCCAAACATTCGGGCTAAGTGGAAATGTGCGCGCTCACCGCATTCACGCCAACCCGGAAGCACGGGGTTCTTTAAATCGCACGATGCCGCCGAGGCAGCTGTGCGATTTAAACACACGTCTGAATCCGCCCTTACTCTGCATAGTGCAAATCCAGCTAAGGCAGAACATTTTTCTTCACATCCATACCAATGTGCAAGATTTCAATACTTATGAATGTATATAAAGGTTGGAAATGTTTCAATCCTGGCCACAATAAAACTCAAGCTTGCCGCATTGTCACTGTCATGTTTTCAATGCTCTGAGGCCCCTTTGTGAAATGTATATGTTTAATCAGACCCGCACTTTGTGAGATTGTAGAAACATCACAAACTATTTTCACAACTGGCACCTTCATAAAAAGTTCATGAATTGTTTGGGCTAGAAAATCAAATTACTGTACATCCTGATCCCTAAATATGTCAACTGGACAAACCATCAGCGCAGCAGACAGTAATTTGCACTGCCCTTGCCTGGGATGTTCTGATATTGTGAACAGAGAATAGCGTCACCAGGCCTGTCAGACGGCTTTTGGACACAGCCGTTTGCAGGTAGGAAAAACACACACACAAAAAGGGAGTACAACTGTTGTCATAACATCTGACACAAACCGCACCTTGTCTAGCCAATGAGAATGAAAAAAGACCATGTCAAAAAGTATTACCAAAGATGAAAAACTGAGGGAAGTGGCAATGCCTTAAATAGCCTTAAATAGCAATGAGCTCACACAGCTACTATTTGTAAATGAGATAGGAGGCTCAATGAATAACAGCCAAGGAGAAGACTAAATAAACTTGTTCACATTTTTAACCCTACATTAGTGCAAATGCTCTTAATTCATCTGCACTAGTCGATGCAAGGCTTTTTAAAAATAAAAATAAATAAAAAGCCACAGAAGATGAAGGCTGTTTCTCACCTGCGGCTGCGGTGGCAGCACCGGAAGGGTCGAGGGAAGACGCGGCAGCGCAGAGGAGCTGGCCAACAGGAAAGAGCTGGTGCAAACGGGGATCTGCTGTGGCTTCTCTCGCGCATGTCAGGGCGCAAAATCCTGCCCTGACATGTGCAAGAGAAGCCGTGGCAGATTCCTGTTCGCACCGGCTCTTTTCCCATCGACCGGCTCCTCCACACTGCCGCGTCTTCCCTCGCCCCTCCCGCTGCCACCGCCGCCGCCACAGGTGAGAACGCAGCCTCAGACAAACCTGATCCAGTAAGCAGAGCATTCTCTCTCTCGAAGCCTCCTGCCTTCATTGGTACCAGTTTGAATCTGTTTCACAGTATACTACTGCTCTTGAAATAAAGGACATAGAGAAGAGAAACAGAACTGCTTTGAAATTTACTTAATAAATAATAAATAATAATATTCTTAATTTTTATATAGCGTCCCACTGCCATGACACTCGGAGTGCTTTACATACAACAATTTAACACAACTTTTAATCTTCACAACAACCCTGTCAGGTAGGTTAGGCTGAGCGCACTGCTAAGTCACAGAATGCAGCAAAACATTCAAAACTGAATTCCAAATTTCTGTTGAAACTCAAGTCCTGAATATTGTTGCACTTTGAAAGCTTTCAAAAAGTTTTCTTGAAAGCACCTCAAAACATGCTTACATTTATCTGCTGGGATATTTGTTGTTGTTGGTGGTTAAATAAACCAACTAGTAAAAATTGGTTAAACAGACCTAGGAATTTATCTCCACCAAGGCAAAGAAACTTGCCCTCGTCAACAGGCACTTAAATTTTATTTTATCCTAGACCACCCACAGTGTGTTTACTCATCACACATGCAAGCTTGTTGCAAAGTAAGCATGTGGATAAATCTAACTCAATGTTAAGGTTTCAATATTATGTCATGTACAGCAGATTCAATTTTAGATTAAATGTAAATATGCAAAGAGGTCAAGCATATAGACAGACTGACTCAAAGCATTGCTTATTGGGAAAACAAACAAAGAAACTGAATAGGGATAACACAACACTACAAAGAACTAAGACTTCAGCAAGAAAATAAAATTGCATGAATACAGATTTCTTTCACAGAAGTTGAACTACTGTTATTGTTTTATGCAGTCAACTTAAAGAAAAAAATTCAAGACCTAACGCTCCTCTTCAGAGGAGAGTTGTACAGCTGCCATAGGCTTCAGATTGCAGACACAAACACTGTCAGGACAGGTATGCATGAAGATATTCAGGATGAAAATCTTGCTAAGGAAAGATGCCAAAAGTAGTGGTGTTAATGATACAGTAGACCACACCAGCATCTAGCAAGCAAGATGAAAGTGATCTGGCATCTGAACAGAGTCACCACAGTGGCAACTGAACTGCCAGTATGAGATCTAATACTAAAAACAATTTTGAAACCCTGGACATCATAGGGGAAAGCTCACGGTAGTAGTCGTTGTGCAGTGCCAGGTTCATGGAAATAGGGGCCTTGTAGGAAATGGTGGTGTCACTTGTGTGAGACCTCCTCTTAGCATAGGGATGTTACCACCTTTCTGACCACCTTTTGATGCGAATCGACTCATCCATTTTTTGAAAGAAAAATGTTACTGTGATCAATTTTTTATTTTCAATTAATTCTAACATCACTTTCAAAGGACAGGGCTTCCTATATTGAAAGGTCCTGCAGTCAGGGGCTCATGTTCACTACGTTTTCTCCATTGTCATCAATGGGGAAAATGCACCGAAGACAGGTCCCTGCCTGTAGGTCTGTATGCTACACCAGTGCTTCTCACCGCTATGTTGTTTATGCATAGAACCACATGTTGGTGAGGGGCCCTCCTGAATTGCCATCGGGCTCCCTGTATTTTAACCCATTAAGCCTATGTTCTCATATCAGAGTTTCTCATAATTATGCTGTCATTACAAGGTTATTTATGAACCACACAAATATCTGGCTTTGTCATTTATTTATGTATTTATTTATTTAATACTATTTCTATACCACCCCTCCTGCTAAATGGCAGCTTGGGGCAGTGTACATAATATATAGAAGCATCAAAAGAATAAAAATACATAATAAAATATCATAATTAAAATCAACAATAAAAGGGTCTGGTAAAAAAAAAAACCATTACCCTTAAAACAAAACAAAAAACAGAACAAAAAAAACCCACCCACTATCCGTCTCCCTCACCAAACACCTGGCGAAATAGCCAGATCTTTCATTGTCTGCGGAAGGAAAGGAGATCTGGAGAGAGGCGAATCTCCTTTCCTTCCGCAGCTATGGAACCGGGAAGGAGTTCCATAGCTGTGGCGTGGCCACCGAGAACGCCTGCTCAAACATGGCCACACGGAAAACCCAGGAGACCTCCAAGTGAGCATCCCCGTCCGGCCGCAGGAGCCGATCCGGTAAGTGAGGCCCAAGCCGTATAGTGCTTTAAAGGTGATATACAACACCTTGAATCGGACCCGGAAGACTATAGGCAGCCAGTGCAGAGGTCAGAGCACCGGTGTTATGTGCTCCTGCCAACCCATTCCCATGAGGAGGCGGGCCGCCGCATTCTTCACCAGCTGCAGCCTCCAGGTCGTCACTAGGGGTAGCCCCACATAGAACGTATTTCAGTAGTCCAATCTCAAGGTGAAAAATGCATGTATGATGGTGGCAAGATGGGAGCCTGAGCTGTATGGTCGAAGACGTTGGACCAGATGTAATTTACCAAACACACTCCTCACCACAGCTGCCACCTGATCATCCAAGCGGAGCTGTGAATTGAGGAGGACTCCAAGGATCTGAACCTGAGGAACCAAGGGACACACCTCATCAGTGATGGGGACCTCCACTCCCCTGGCCTTATCAACCAGCATCACTTCCGTCTTGTCAGGATTCAGTTTCAGACGGCTAATCCTTATCCAATTCCCCACCGCAGACCTCCAGTCCCTCACCCTTACCCACCAGCATCACCTCTGTCTTGTTGGGATTCAGTTTCAGACGGCTCATTCTCATCCAATCACCCACCGCAGCCAGGCACTGAGTAAACACTGACACTGCCAGGCCTGGGTAGGATGAAAATGAGAAATACAGCTGGGTGTCATCAGCATATTGATGACACCGAACTTCAAATCCTTTCACGATCTTGCCCAGCGGCTGTATATACACATTGAACAGGAGAGGGGACAGAATGGATCACTGCGTGACTCCACATGTGAGGGTCCGGGAGGAAGATGTACAATCCACCAGTACCACACGCTGAGCTCTCCCAGCCAGGAATGAGCAGAACCATTCCAGAACAGTCCCGTCCACCCCCAGCATGGTCTCGCAGGGAGGTCGACAACATCCCGTGGTCATCTGTGTCAAACGCTGCTGAAAGATCTAACAAAGTCAGGAGAGTGAATTGACCCTGGTAGGCAATTATGTGCTGGGTAACTTCCGAATGCAGTCTGAAGAGCTTGCAGTCTCAAAAATGGATATACAAGCAAATTAAATACATGTTGGGGGGGGGGGGGCGATTAGACACTTGCTTTGCTATCAGGGTTTTAACCTTTTATCTGACTTCATCTGAAAACCTGAGAGAGAGAGAGATGATGCCACAGCAGCAACTAATCAACAGTAATCAGTGTTGATGAAGTAGAAAATGAGCTTATTTTTTTATAAAGCACAATGGCTCCCTAGTTACATATTATCCTTCAAAACAGTTCTATCTTATTTGATATTTTAATCTCAGAAAAATCATCATTGAATAGGCTCTTCTCCACTGTGAAGGAACCCCAAGGTAAACCGCAAATTCAAATCATAGGAATTAACCACTTTTGTTTTAAGGAAATTCGACTTTTTATATGTCATCTAGACATTAACATAGAAAATGGACGTTCATACATTTTCCCCTCTCAACATAGTTTGAGTCACTTAAGTATTGATACAATAAAAATAGCCTCAATCCTAGGAAAAGTAATTAAGTTGACCTGACTAATGGCTGACCACATTTACTTGATGTTTTTCCCCTTCTCACTGCATCAATGGAAGGAAGCAGGGACATAGTTATAGGTTTTAAAGGACGTAACTCTTTATTTTAAACACAAGTGTGTGTGTGTGTGTGTGTGTGTGTGTGTGTGTGTGTGTGTGTGTGTAACATTGCTATTTTATTTATTTTGATTTGTATCATGCCCTTCCCCAAAGGCTCAGGGCAGCTAACAACATAAGAACCATAAAACTAAACATAAAACACAACCCAAACCCTAACCCTGCCTGTTAAAAGCCTGGCCAAACAAGAAAGTCTTCATGTTACTGACAATGAAGTACAAGGGAAAATGGAGTGCAAACAATACAGTATTACATCAGTATTACCTCTCAGGATTGACGTGGATGGCAAAGCAGTAAATGAGATCCCAGTAAGCTGAAGCTAGTAACTCAAGAACCGAAGTGTCAGTAAAGATGTTACCGACTACTGAAAGGTTCTCAAGTTGACTGAGACAGTATCAGGAACCAGGACTTCAACGAGATTTCCCACATTGGTGAAATCTCATGTCAGCCCGACTGAGAATGCTTCTCTTGCAGCCCTTATTGTGTGGATGCTTTGCAGAGATGGAACCTCGGTGCAGGAGGGCATTCCCAGCTGACCTGAGAAGCCATGTGAGGACATAAAAGGGGAGACGGTCCTTTAGATATGTAGATATATCCTTGAGATATATCCCCCTTCCAAGAAAATTTCAGGGCCAACAAACCAAAACCAATACAAATTCAAACAATTACCAAGGGGATTATCCAAGGTTACCACCACTGGGCTTCACTCCCTTCCCAAGTGTAGGTCTGCCACTCCCAGAATTCTCACTCCTGGGGGAACTACTCAGACCCTCTAGTTTCAGACCCAAGTTTCCACACTTTGGCTTATTAGGGAGAATGAGGAGTTCTTGGGTAGGACACAGGAAACACTGTAGCAAGGACAACAAGCAGGAGGAGATTGTCAACAAGAGTTCCGTAAGGAAGAGGAAGGAACACGGAAGGAAATGACTATCAGACAAGTGAAACAGATGCATTCTGCGCCAATGGAACTACAAAAGTGCTTTCAGGCTCTTTCCACTCCAAGTCTTCTGTAAGAAGAATGCTACCCCACATTCTGATAGACAGGAAGGAGGACTCCTATACCCCTATGGATTGGAGAGATCCAACCACCACTCCCAAGAAAAGGAAGAGAAAGCTGGTGGTGGTGGTGGCTGGTGACTCCCTACTGAGAGGGATGGAGGTGGCTCTCCGACAACCAGACCTGTCATCTCATGAGGTATGTTGTCTCCCCAGTGCAAAAATCCCAGACATGACAGAAAGGTTGCCAAGACTGAGTCATCAAACCAACTGATCATTATCCATTCCTGCTGATCCACGTGGGAACAAATGATACTGCAAGGCACAGCCTTGAGTGTATCATATCTGACTACGAAGCTCTAGGAAAGAAGACAGAGCACTTTGGGCACAGGTGGTGTTCTTGCCTATCCTTCCTGTTGAAGGTAGAGGTCAAAGTAGAGAGAGAAGAATACTGGAGGGTAATGACTGGCTACGCAGGTGGTGTTGATGAGACAGGTTTGGTACTTGAACCAGGATCTACTCTTCCATTATGAAGGACTTTTGGCAGAAGGTGGCTTTTACCTCAAGAAGAGGGAAGAATGTGTTTGGCAGGAGCCTAGCAAACCTGGTCAAGAGGGCTTTAAACTAGCTCCTGTGGGGGATGGAGGCGAAAGCCCAAAGGTAAGTACAAAGGTAAGTACAAAAAATAGGGATGTGTGCTAAACTGGGAACCTTGAGAGCTTTGGGGGGACCTAGTAAGCCCCAGAAAAAAATAGTAGGGGAGCCATTGGGGTGCAAGCCTCTTGGTCTTTGATGTCTCTATGTTAACACACAGAGTATGGTAAATAAACAGCTTGAACTTGAACCCATAATAGAGAAAGGTAAATATGATGCAACAGAAAGGGAGGGGGAGTAGCATTATATATCAGAAATATATACACCTGCACAGAAATCCATGAGAGTGAGTGTGGCAGTCCTGTTGAGAGTATCTGAGCGAAAATAAAAGGTGAAAGATATAAAAATGATTTCATTGTTGGAGTCTACTACAGACCGCCAAACCAATCAGAAGACGTGGATGATGCCTTCCTATCCTAAAACAGACTGCAGATCTTTCAAGGGTGCAGGTAGTAGTAGTAATGGGGGATTTCAACTACCTTGATATCTGTTGGAAAACAAGCTCTGCTAAGCAAGGAATGTCCAGAAAATTCTTGCCTTGCCGACAACTTCTTTCAGAAGATGGAGGAAAGAACAAGGGGGTCAGCTATCTTAGACTTGATCCTAACCAAAAGGGAAGACATAGTGGATGAGGTGAAGTAGTGAGAACTTTGGGGGTAAGTGATCATGAAATACTGAAATTCATGATCCTAAGAAAAAGTAAAGGTGAGTGTAGTCAAACGTGTACCACGAACATCAAGAAAGCTGATTTTTATAAACTCAGAGAAATGCTAGGTAGGATCCCATGTCTAGATAAACTAAATGATTTTTTTCTTTTTGGAGTCCAAGATGGATGGGAATTTCTGAAAAAATGAGTTACTGAAGCCACAATCACAAACAATTCCAATGAGAAAGAAAAATGGGAGACATCTAAAGAAAACAATTTGGCTGCACAAAGAGCTTTTTGATGAGCTGAGAATTAAAAAAGGACACACATAAGAGTATGTAAGTAAATATTTATCATTGTAGCAAAAACCTGAAACAATTTTCTAAATACAAAACCCAACCAAGGGGTAACAAAGACAATAAGAGTTTCCTCATATAAAATTAACCCATAATACACACAAATTAAAATCCCCCAAAGCAATACATATACCGAAAGCATACAATCATTCAGCAAAATAGCTAAATAGAATCACTTTTAAATCGAAGAACAAAAATACAAAATTTAGCCACAGATTTAGAGTCTTCAGGATTCTGACAACTCGGTAGTCTTATCTTATACAAATATCACCTAAAGATATTTTAGCATATCTTTCTAAAAAGGTACCCAAAAACCTCTTTCTAGCTCCAGGATACATGGGGGAGGAAAAAAAATATATGAAATCTATCCTCCAGTTCCTGGCTGTTACAATTCTGACAGTAACGCTATTCCCTGGGAATACCGTTGTACCTTCCCTCTAGCATCGCAGAAGGAAAGACATTTAAATGAAATAGGGTTAAAGCCTTTCTAAGGTGCCAGTCTTCCCATTGCAAGAGGTAATTTTCTTGGCCAAAGGTTAGCTTAATTTGATGGTAACCAACTGAGATCCTTTGAGCACAGATAGCAGCATCCTCTAGCTGCATTTCCTGGCACGCATAAGAAATGGAAAATCACGAAAATCACGAAAGATGTATACTGACAAGTAGCCCAGATCTGTAGGGACGGTGTCAAGGCAAAAGCACAGAATGAGCTGAGGCTAGCGAGGGATGCAAGGAACAACAAAAAGGGGGGTTTCAGGTATGTTAGAAGTAAGAGGGAGTAAAAGAAAATGATAGGTTTGCTGCTCGGTGAAGATGGTGAAATGTTAACAGGTGACAAAGCGAAGGCCAAACTACTCAACTCCTATTTTTCCTCTGTCTTCTCCCAAAAAGTAAACTGTGTCCAACCTGGCAAAAGTATCATGAATGATGAGGGGAAAGGATTGCAGCTTAGGATAAAGAGTTGGTCAGAGACCTCAAACCAGAGAATGGTTTGGTCAGAGAATACTTAGCTACTCTAAACAAGTTCTAGGGTACTGAAGGAACTTGCTAATGTACTCTCAGAACCTCTGTATATCATCTTTGAAAACTCTTGGAGAACAGGTGAAGTGCCGTAAGATGAGGTGCCAGAAGACTGGAGATGGGCAAACCTTGTCTCTATCCTCAAAAAGGGGTGGGGGAGGAGAATCTGGGAAACTATAGACCAGTCTGCGGATTGTAGTTGATCACAAACTGAACATGAGTCAGCAGTGTGATAGAGCTGTAAAAAAAGCTAATGCAATTTTAGGTTACATTAACAGAAACATCGTTTCCAAGTCATGAGAAGTAATAGTTAGTTACACTCTATTCTGTGCTGGTCAGACCTCATCTGGAGTACTGTGTCTAGTTTTGGCCACCGCACTTTAAGAAGGACATTGATAAAACAGAAAGAGTTCAGAGGAGAGCAGTCAGGGGTCTGGAAACCAAGTCCTATGAGGAATAGTTGAAGGAGCTGGGTATGTTTAGCCAAGAGAAAAGAAGACTAAGGGGAGACATGATAGTCTTCTACTATCTGACGGGCTATCACAGAGAGGATGACAAAGACTTGTTCTCTTTTGTCCCTGAAAGCAAGACTAGGAATAATGGGCCCAAATTACAAGAAAGCAGATTTTGGTTAAATATTAGGAAGAACTCCCTAACAGTAAGAGCTGTTTGAGAGTGGAACAAAGTACCTGTGGAGGGAATGGACTCTCCTTCACTGTAGGTTTTCAAACAGAGGCTAGAAAGCCATCTGCTGTGGATGCTGGTGGATCTGTGGATTTCCTACATTGTGCATGAACTCTGAGGTCCCTTCCTACTCTATGATTCTGTAGGATTCTGAGGAAGGAGGTGGTGGTTATTATTATTGTTATTAAGTATTTATATAGCTCAAGCAATGTACCGGGCATTTTACTATCAGTTATAGACAGGCTCCTTCTCACGCAGGCTTAAAATCTAAGAGAGATAAGGGAGGGGAAACCAAGGGGTGGGGGGAACAGACAGAGAGACAGGGATACATTCATGCAGTCAAGTAGTTCTGACATCACCTGGGATCACCCCTGTGTCTAACAAGGTAGCACAGCTGCTATCTCCACTACTGAGAGGAGTCATTCTGCAGGTCAGCCATACCCAAAGAGGATAACCCCATTCTGGCATCTCATAAGGTGATGCCTCAATTACTATTGTTTACGGTGATGCCTCAATTACTATTGTTTACGGCTCTGGCCACCTCACTCTATACCATTTGCATTGGATCCCCACTATAGTTGGG
Source organism: Sphenodon punctatus (assembly GCA_003113815.1). Classification (NCBI taxonomy): domain Eukaryota; kingdom Metazoa; phylum Chordata; class Lepidosauria; order Sphenodontia; family Sphenodontidae; genus Sphenodon; species Sphenodon punctatus. Next base: position 783,685 of record QEPC01014892.1, on the reverse strand, counting down.
ACAGCAGTCTGTACAAACCACCACCAACCTGGGCTTAGATGTGCCATTGGTTGCTCAGCGAGGAGTCCTGAGAGAGAAGGCACTTTGGGGGAAAGTCAAAGAAACCCTCAGTTACCAGAGTCATTCCAAATTGATGTGAGAAGTTCCTTCCCAGTCCCATAAAGTGGTAACCAGCATAAGCCCAGTCAAAGAGGCTTGGTGAGAGCTCGCTTCCACCCATACTCCATCCACATTGCACTGTCTCACCTCTTGCGAGGATTCCTTTGCACCAACATTCTCTTCATGGACCAATGGCTCAATTTTAACTTTTTTCTGCCTAGAGTCACCCTCCATGCCCCCTCTCCTCACCACAGAGGCAGTGGGGCAAATTGTCCTCCCCATCTAGGCATGGGGCGGGGAGATGTTCTCTTAGCTCTTCTACTAATACTCCAAGTTTCAAATAAGCCATTTAGGCTGACAAACCAGTGCAGTGCTGCACTGAATGAGGTTGTCTTTCCCTCTGTGTCAGACATAACTCCTCTTCTGCTACGTATTATTGGGAAATTGTACAGAATGTCCCTTGAGGTCATTTCTAACCCTAGAGTTCTATATAGAACACTGAAAATCATTGGTGCAAATAAAAGTATTTTGGGTGGCATCTCTAAACCAGGACAGAATTATCAATGTTTTGGCCTCCCACTAAAGAATTCTATATAAAAATTAGAAGTGTTCAGGATACCCATTGCCCGGAAGAATAATGTGATCTTTATTTCTATTCTGAGTTAGCGAGTTTAGTGCAGATAAATAAAAAACTGCAGAAGCAAAACCAAATACGGATTATTTGCACACTGCCTGTGAAAAATATAAACTACTACTCAAGGCTAGTAGAATCTGGCTTGTGTGAATATTCGAATCATGCGTAAAATATGTTTTGAAAAAGTCAAAGCCAGTACAGGAACACCTCTGAAAACAAGCAAAAAAGACTACTAAGTTACTGGTACAATATTTGCATTAGAACAAAGACAAATCACAAAACCTACTGCTACGGATTTTGAAGTAAAACAGCAGAAGATAAATTATTATAGATGACCTTTATTAGTTCTATACATTTGCCTAGTTAACACCAGTTTTTGCTATTAATATTTTAATATTAATGGGCACCACATAATGCAGACCGTGGCGCTGACTAAGTAAGAGGGGCCATCATGATGAAATACTTTAGCTATTATCTGGATGTGTGTACTCCTGCTAATGTAACCCAAGACAGATAAGTATCAGTAACTTATGAAAAATGCCATTACAGCACACTGCAAAGTAAAACAGTGATGTGGAATTGGGAGGCACAGAACTCAATATAGCGTGCAATGACTGTAAGCTTCAGTGCCCACATACTAAGCTTTTTGTACTGTAATGGTCTGATACATTCATTTTGACCTAGAGACCAGAGATAAATTGTCTTAGCAGTACAAACAAACAGCTAAGCAATTAGGAGAAGGCTTTTGGAGAACATACTGATAACATCTAAAGGCATTGTTTGGTGATGAGAGAAAGGAATAGCTCTGATGAAGACAGTGGTTTTAATCGAAAGCAAAGAGTAATTGCTGCTCCAAATTACAATGTAAAAAAAGTTTTTAAAAAATTAAACTAAAATTAAAAATATACTGATATCTGCTCGATATATTTTTAATCAACACGAAAAGCAACATTCTGCATCCAACTTAACTTTTTTTGGTGGAAAACCAATCATCACTTTATTGAAAGAAGCTTAATTGCTCCATTGCATAACTGTAGGGGAACCAAGAACCTTAAAACAACCCACTCTGTGATTTACATTTTCTTAATAAAATTATAATTAGATGTAAAAAAAAATCTATAAAATGTGAGCTCAAAACAGTAAGTCTGCCCACATCAGGAGTCAGAAATCAGCACACCTATCTGTTAACCACCTTTCCAGATGCCAAATATCAAAGGCCTACTGAAAAATATGTAAGGCTGACAGCATCTCAGAAAAAAGGTTTAAAGAGTCCTTAACAATGAAAAGTATAGTTAACCTAAATCCGAGGTTCATTTCACACAATAATGAACTGCAGTTATTCGACAGTCTGCCCTTATCTCAGACAAAGCTTTTACTCTTCTGCCCACCTCTCTCCTGTCCAAATACATCATCCAGTCCACAGTTTTTCTCTCTATCAAATTTAAGTTCAATTCCATATGAATCTAACTTGACCAAAAAAAATCTGGAGTATAAGGACGAAACCAACATACCAACGCAAAGTGTCAAAATTTAAAAAGTGTATGTATGCTAATTTATAGAACTGCTTAAATGTACAGTTATTTATTTGTATTTATTTATAACTGTATCCTGAGTCAGAACAGATACTTTAAAAAAAAAAAAAAAAAAAGAGTAACAAATATATACAGTATAAATATAACCCCATAGAAAACTTATTTCCAAGAACTTATCCCTACCTGCCAAACATCTAACCAAATACAGAAGTTCTGCATTGCTTCTGGCAAATGCTCAGACTCAGCCTTCAGTGAACCTCCTGGGGAAGGGAGTTCCAAAGTTGTGGAGAAGCCAATAAAAACATCCCTCCACATGCCTTTGCTGTTCAACCTGGCACACAGATGGAATCACAGAGGGGTCAGTCTCTGCTGATCGTAAGGATCATGGTGGAACATAGGGAAGGATGTAGTATATAGGGCTTAGTCATTAAGCAATTTATAAATCAAATTCAACCACCCTGAATTGTACCCAGAAAGCAGACTCTGAAGCACTGGTGTAATGAGCTGCCAGAGACCCACCCATCAGAAAACAAGCTGCCATGCTCTGTACCAGTGGCGGTGGGCAGCCTAGGACAGGAGGGGCAATGCATTTGGTGAAGGAGATAGCTGATGGGGTGGGAAATGGGTTGGGGTGGGTGTTTGTCCTTCTTTATATGTTGTTTTAATTATTGTGATTTTATGGATTGTAAATGATTGTAAGCTGCCTGTGGCAGGAGGGGTGGGGTAGAAATGTTTAATATAAATAAATAAATAAATAAATAAATAAGGTTATGTCCCTCCCCAAGATTACCAATCCTGCCAAATTTCAGAAAGATTGGACTAGTGGTCCTGATGTTATAAGTCATTAACTTGAAAATGCATTTCTGTGAGTAACATTTTTATATTCCATCCTGTTTACAAGACATTTGGCAGGAATATATCCCACCTTTCCTGAAAGGACACCTTTCCTGTCATCTCTGCCAAACTACAGGACAATTTGATAAAGGGCCACAATTTTATAAGCAACTGACGTTGTCCCCTTGAAGATCATTATTCAGATAAATAGCACCACATGCAGTGCCATTCAGAGGCAGGCATCTGTCATGGCAGGGGAAGGGAGGGTGGGGAGAAACCCAACAGACTGACAGACAGATTCACTGGCCAATTACTGCATGCTTCCAGTTTTACAAGACCAATTGGTGGTGGCTTTGAAGCAGGCTTGGGGGCGGCCCTGAGGCGGGCATAGAAGGAACATAACTGGGACTTTTGGGTTAGCATCCCAACAATCAGGAGATGTGGTTTACACATCCAGGCTGGCCAATCGTCATCACAATCACATCCTGCAGCACTGTGACAGAGGACATTAGAGAATCTATATTGGTTCTTTCCTAAACAGATGCTTCCAAATTCCCAGTAACAAGTGGAGGAGAGATGTTGGGGTGGACACAGCACAGAATGAAGATATTTGGTTGACATTTCTGCTGGCCAATTGGCATCACAAACAGATCTTATACTACAGTGACATGTAAGAGAATCCCTGGCATAGGCTCATTCTCTGCATATGCTGTGCAGGCTTATAAAATTGGGACCCTTTATCACATCTTTCCAATATTTGGCAGAAAGGATCTTGAAGGTGTGATATACAGCCCTGCCAATTGTTGTATACACTGATTGAACTACAAAGATTTTACATTCAGACATACATTTATAAGTTAATTGCTTATTCCACCAGGACCTTTTATTCAATCCTTTTGAAAGTTGGCATAGATAGTAAAATTGTGGAGGGTTATAATCTTGCCAAGTTTCATCCACATTAGATGGGAGACAAAGAAGTTACAGCCAGAAATGTATATGCAGATTTTTGCAAATAACATAATTCAACTGCTCATAGAATCGGATGCCTTTACTCAATCTTTCCGAACTTTGTAACGTCTAATGCCTTCTATTATAGGTACAATCCTTCCAAGCTTCATTCAAATATAATAAAAATTAGAAAAGTTATAGCCAAAGATGTGTTTATCATTGAAATCAATGGAGACGGAAAACAAAAGCAAACACAAAATGATGACATTTACAAAAACGAAAGATTGAAATAATGAAAACAAAAAATGAAAATGAATAACAACGTGGGCCCCTGATGCACACCTTTATGAACCACATGGTACTCTGCAGAGCTTAGCTGGGACTCAACAGTAAATTATTTGCGTGGGGAGTGGAGCAGGGAAGCCTCGTCTCAGCTGTGTGCAGTTCTCTAATCAGTCCCCATTTCCAGGGGGACCGATATTAGGACAGCACACAGCGCACCCCTGCTGTGCCGCTGCCCCCATATCCTCTGGTATTGGGCTCAGCCTGCCTCAGCTCAGACCTCACTCTGGCTGCTTCTCACAGTCTGGAAAGGCTGGCTAAGTGGCACTCACAAATACAGCAACTCTTCTGAGACCACCTTTCAGGCTAATGTACCTTTGGTCAGGGCTTGTACTGCTGCTGGTGTTGCTGCTGCTCCAATGGTGGAGAAGTGCTACTTGTTAGCCTACTCAGAGAAGCTGTAGCCCAAGTGGTGAACAATATATTGTGGGGGAGGGGAAGCAAATACTCCCTCCCCTCACTGGCCTCATTTTCAGTGTTTGGTTTAACCATTAATTCACACTGATTTGATTGATTACTGGTGAAATGTGGCTTTTAGATAGGGTACTCTCAACTAATTAGGCCCCCAATTCTTAAATGTGCTCAAGCACATGAGGAAATACTCTTAAGATTAGGGGTCAGGTGAATAAAGACAGATTGTAAGTAATATGGTACTGTAGTAACACTCTATATCAGGCTGCCTTTGATGGCTGCTCAGACACTGCAGTTGGTACAGAGCAGGGGCGGCTGGTGGGTTTTGATGCTGGAGGGGCACTGGGGTAGTAAGGCCTGCAGGCCTAGGGGCAGAGCCAGGGGGACGGTAGGCGGAGCCAGGGGGACGGTAGGCCAGTGGCATGGCATAACCCAGCAGCAAGGAGTTCCCCAGGGTTAAAATCGGATGGACAAAAACACAGTCTACATGTACATCAAGCTTAAAATAAATAATTTATAAACCCAAAACACAGGGAAACACCCAAAACACCGGCAAAACACTGACAAAACCCAGCAGCAAGGAGTTCCCAGAGTTAACATCGGATGGAAGAAAACACAGTCTACATGTACATCAAGCTTAAAATAAATAATTTATAAACCCAAAACACAGGGAAACACCCAAAACACCGGCAAAACACTGACAAAACCCAGCAGCAAGGAGTTCCCAGAGTTAACATCGGATGGAAGAAAACACAGTCTACATGTACATCAAGCTTAAAATAAATAATTTATAAACCCAAAACACAGGGAAACACCCAAAACAC
>QEPC01014892.1:761209-777724 GCA_003113815.1 Sphenodon punctatus | reverse complement strand
CTCCCAGGGAACCCAGGAGTCCTGGCTCCCACCCACCCATCCCCCTGCCCTAACCCACTAATCCCCAACTCCCCTCCCAGGGAACCCAAAAGTCCTGGCTCCCAGCCCCCCCTGCTCTAACCCACTAGCCCCCCACTCCCTCCCAGGGAACCCAGGAGCCCTGGCTCCCAGCACCCTTACTCTAACCCACCCCCAGGCCCCCCAGTCCCTCCCACCATGTGCCCCCACTCCCCCCCGGCCCCACAATTTACTCACCGGTGGCGGCTCCATCACTGCAGGCTCCTCTCTGTTATCTCTGCTCTGGACCTGCTCCTGATGGCTGCGTGGCAGCTCCCAGGCCCGAATGGTTGAGTCGGGCCTGGGAGCTGCTGCACAGCCGGGCTTCCCCATGTTCTCCTCCTCCCTTCCAGACTCGAGTCAGTTTGACTCAACAGGGAGGGAGGGAGGGACTCAGGGAGGGTGGGGTTGGGAGCTGTGCATGTGGAAGGAGCTCCCAGCCCCCCCCCCTGCACAGGCGGGGCACTGGGCAGTTCATACCAGGGTGCCTGTATGCAGTGCCCTGGTATGGACTTTCCCCCTGCCCGGCCCCTGCAATGGAACAGTGCCCCCTGTGGCACCATTCCATTACAGGGTCCCTTTATGCAGACTTGACGGCGCTTCTAGCCGCCCATTCCACATAAAGGGAGAAAATGCCTCCCTTTTGTCGCTGAAAAGTTTCCTTAGGAAGCTTTTGGGGGGTGGGGTGGGGAAATCACCGGTTGTGTGCACGCACACGCACACAACCGGTGAGAATGTTCGGAGCCACCTTGAAGAACCTGGTTTAGAGCAGCAACCTTCTGAAGGTTGCTGCTCTAAACCAGGTTCTTCGAGGCGGCTCCAAACATTCACTGCAGCGCGCGCAGTGACAGCTATCTCCTTCACCAAATGGTCTTCCTTCCCAGGTTTCATGCAAATTGGATGGAAGATAAAAACATTGTAGCCAGGAATGTATATGCAGCTTTTCTTAAAACCACAACATTCAATTGCTTATAAAATCGGTTCCCTTTATCCAATCCTTCCAAAGTTTAGTGCCCGACTCATAGTGCCCTCCGTTGGGGGTATAATCTCCCCAAGTTTCATCAAAATGTAATAAGAAAAAAAGTTATAGCCAGAAATATGTTTTTTCCCATTCTTTCAAAAACTAAAAATTGTTTTTGTTTTTGTTTTCATTTTTTAATATTTCATTATATTATTATTATTCGTTTTTACAACAAAAAATAAAAAAATAAAACAATTTTTTGTTTTTGTTATCATAAAAACAAAATCGAATTCCAAACCCCTAGTGGCTGGAGAGACAGAGACCAAGCTCTGCTCTCTCTGTAGAATGCAGAGGGATGCAGGGAGCAGCGAATAGCCACTGGATTGGAGGCCAGCAGCCCCGCAGGAACAACTTCTTTATTTTTTTCCATATTTTCTCTCTGACTCTTTTTTTTTTTTTTTTTTTTAATGAGAATCCGGCCCATTTCTCAATTGATTAATATTTCTCAGAATGACCCAAGAAACAGGATTCTTGTCAAAAATCAAGAAAATACAGACAACGAGGTTCAGCCCTACCAACAGTAATGATGTCACACTGGGATGCATGGCACCAGGAAGGGCACAAGGGCAACCGCGCCCAAGAGGCACCAAGCCGGGTAGCTCAGAGGGGTAGGCTAAATATGGACTCTGTTAAAGTAGGGCTTCTGATTAATTTTCATTTTAAAATTCCAAGGTAAGTTGTGCTGCATTTCACAATAAACGATTGCCATGTTAAACATTAAATTCAAGTATATGATTATTGCATTGAATACTTGACGATGTTAGAACTGTACACTTGAGAGAGAAAAACCTGATGCACTAAGGGAGAGGATGTCCCTTTTTCAGCAAAGGGAAATATGATCATCCTATCTCACACCCAATGCTGAATCAAGCAACTTCTCACCCCCAGGATCAAAGATTTCACAACCTACTCACCATCGATGGCCCATGCAATCTAAGCAGGGGTACTGCAGCGTTAGAGATTTTAATTACACTTGCTGTTTGTTTGCATGTAAATTACAGGAAAAAAACCCTTGATTTAAATCAAACCGCAAACAGCACATTCTGCAGCTCTTGTCCCAAACATGTATCCCTCTGGGCTCCGCTCCCAAGCAAACTGACCCTCTTCTTCCTGTCCTTTCCCCAATTGCAATGGTTTTAAGCAGCTCCCCATTAGACAAAGAAACCATCCCGTGCTAGATGCAGCACTAGCAAAGGCCCAGAAAGAACCAGCCCTTCTCTGTGATGCACACTCTACCTGGAATGGAAGCTGCCATTCTTCCCCATTCATGATAAGCAAAGCTACGGCTTATACGTTACAGAAAATCAGGAGGTGATTCGGCTGAAGACTTTCCAACAATTTTTTAAAAAATAAATAAATAAATATTTTTGACCTAAATTTATACCAAAACTCTGGAGTTTCTTTGCGTTTTTTGTTTGTTTCTTTTGTTTTTGGCAAAAATAAAACCAAGAACAAGAACAAGATACAGAGAGAAAGGTTTTGTTTCCCTCACTGAAAAGTCCAAGGGTTGAAAAAAGTGAATAGAAAGAGGACAAATACTATTAACCAAAAGGAAATTTTGGAAAAAGCAGCAATTTCTTTTAACTTTAATTTTTTCATTTAAAAATCTTTTTTTTTTTAAAAAGATCAAATTGAATAATGAAATCAACACTTTCCTCAATCAAGTCATTTCCTCTGGCATTTTGCAAAGCAAAGAATCAGATTTCACCCAACCTGGACAACTCCACTGAGTACAGTGCTCACACAGAGTTTGCTACAGTACGTATTGTCGGCTGAACAGGAAAAAATCAAAATAGCCCAGACAACTGGTTGATATACATTTTATCCAGTTTCATTCTTAGGAAATGGAATAGTTTATATTTGCTAACATTTACATGTATATACACATCTATATAAATTAGCACCAACCAGATTTCTCCCCTAGGTCACTTGGCAACTGCTGGAAGTTATTTCCTGCCTGCACGAACATTATGAAAAGCTGTATGGGGCTTACCTAACTCATGTTGTTGTATTATGATCGCATCTCATTCTATTCAGGACAAAGCAATAGAGATTTCTAAGCCTTGGGCTTGATTTTCTTTAAATTGAGTTTGAGAGAATTATTTTATTACTCTATAGTAGGATTTAAAAACCTGTAGAATGAGCATATCTCAGAGAAGGTAGCATTAATCCGATATCTTCTATATGACACACACCACGAACATGATCATGAAACTATTTGAGATAGGGCCTTGCTTAGACTGAAAACGTCAGTCTGAGCCTGGACTAAACTCGACTGTGTAGAGCATGGGTGGGGAACCTTTTCTGTCCTGGGGGGCCACATTGAATATTAGTATGAGCTCTGAGGGCCACACAGAGGTTGGGGGCGGGGGTGCTTAATGGGTTCATTCAAGAAAAGGAGGGTCCAGATCATGGATCTGTGCCATAGCTCCATCCTCTACCCTTGTGTGCCTGCCCTCCTCTCTGCTCCATCATCATGAGCTCAGTTTTTCATTGCTTGGGGGTAGAGAATGGATCTAGGGTCCAGATCCAGGCATCGGAAAGGGGCCACATAAAAACTTGCGGAGGGCTGCATTTGGCCCCTGGACCTGAGGTTCCCCATCCCTGGTGTAGAAACTGAACTGAACTCACTTCTGATGCAACCAGGCTCTTCCGAGACCAGGCCCGAGGTAGCGGGGATAGCACTGCCCCTCACAGTGCGCAGTTACGTGACTGACGACACACAGGAGGGGCAGCACCATGTCAGGAAAGGGGTGGGAGAATTCCTTAACCAGCACTGTGTTTCTGACATTGGTCTACCCCATGGAGTGCTGACATCACACCCCTCCATGGGTCAGGGTCTCTCGCCCACCAGGAGCCCAGCCCAACTAAGAGAGGCTTTGGAACAGGAAGGCTCTCAAACAAACCAAGCCCAACACGACCAGTCAGTTCCTCCTATCAGACTCAGTTCAGTCTGCCAGACTCAAATTTAATATCACTGAATGAGGCCTGTCAAGTGGGGTAATTGAGTCAGGGCTGGCCTGGAAGGGAGTGGGGTGTGTCAGTCAGACAGAGGGAGCCCTAGGAATCATTCTCAACCCAGCTCGAGACAGATATGTTCAGTGCTGCTTCCTACCAAGAGGGAGATTAGATACTGGGTTTGCTCTCCGGAAGAGGTTGGGGGCTCTGAACCAGGGTTAGGGATTTATCTAAGCAGGCCATACCCCACAGCCTGGGCATACAGGAGATCAGACTCAGAGGGACATAAAAGCTATGAAGTGGTGGCCTGGGAGTGGCAGTAACCTGGCAATGTCCATCCTGTCTCTTAGTCACACAGTGGCATCCTCGTCCTCAGTGTCCACAGCAATGCCTAGGGGAAAAGGGCTCCTCCTCTGGGCCACATCTTTTTAATGGCTTCTCAACAGGCTGTCAGCAGTACAAACAACTAGCCCCTAGACCAAACAACCTCAGGATCAGGCTTATTAGTATTCAGTTTCTAAAACATAATCGTTTGTCTCCACCCATTCCTCGAGTGCCGGGAAGTTACCAGGGTGACACATTCTGGGTGTGTATGTCAATTTTTAGGAAGGAGATAGACTGGAGGATTATGGTGTGCACAGAAATCAGTTTATTTACAGATTTACAAATTGAGGAGGAGTGGAAGGGAAACGGGTAACAAACAGCTCCTACACATGCTTCTACAGCCAAAGTCAAGCATTCAACGGGGTCTTCAAAAGTAGGGTTGCCATTCCTTCCCTTTAATCCAAAACACTTTTGAAAAATAAATGGTGCAGAGCTGCATTGGTCCAGTGCAGCCCTGCGCCATGTATTTTTCATAAGTGTCCTGAATTAAAGGGGATGAATGGAAACCCTACTCAAAAGGCCCTTTGCCCTTCCCCCAAAGTTTCTAGCTTGCTTTCTGCTCAGCCCAACTCCCACTCATTTCTGTCCCAAAACTAGTCAAACCGGTTTCACTACTGCTCCGACTACATCTCTCCCCTTTGTCTCTAGCCATCTGCCCACACAAAAGGATGGCAATAGTCTTCCTTGGCCACCCATAGAGGGTGATCAGAGAACGCTATATTCCCAGAGTGTTGGGCACCAGAACACACCATTCCAAAAATCATATGTTTTTATGTTACACAAATTTTTTATATCTAAAAATAAGCTTTCCTAAAATTAATCTATGTTGGAATCTCCAGCACAGTCAAATGGAGAGTACCAAAGTTGGGCATTTGGGACCAGACTACTCTGTCATTAAGAAGGATAGTCAAGAATATTTAGCATATTTTTTCAGAGTGACAGATTACCAATTTAACACCGAGGAAGTTCAGATCCCTATAAATCAGGGAAGCATGTTCATTGAGTTTTCCCCCATTGCTGCAAATGGGGAAAATGCAGTGAACACAGGTCTTTGGATAAAGTTTGTAATAAATTGTCTGAAAAATAAACGACAGAGCAATTGGCATTCAACTGAAAGGGGGAAAGGTTGTTTAAACTTTTCATCATTCCATTATAATATAGTGCCCTCTACTGTCCAAAGATCATCACTTTTCTCATCACATCATACTTTAGGTTTGTTGACCTATAAGCTGCGGAGAATAAAAAAGATGATTGACATTTGGAAAGCTTCCTTGTACTCTCATTTATTTATTTTTTGCAAAATTCTGGTAGTATCTTTTTAGATGATACTTTGTTTTGTTCACAATATTGACTGAGATTGTAGTCTCTGTAGCATCAGAGAAAGTAAAACTGAATTTAAAGTTACAAAGCAGCCAGCCAAAGTTCAGTTTAAAAATTTCATAATTAAAGTTAATACTGAACGAAGAATGAAAACTATGAAAGAGCCACACTTTCATCGGTTTGGAAAACCAACAGAACTGCATCCAAGTGGGAAGAAACTGGGTTGCAAAAATATAAAAATAAAAAAAGAAATCACAAATTAAAAAACTTGAGACAAGCATGTTACACAATATCTCTTTTACTGTTCAAAATGATTGTGCTTCTTAAAAAGGACATGCTCTCAGATATGGCAAATTTTCTACTTTTCTCATTTCTTGAAATTCATCACTATCACTGATTACCATTGTGTCCCCAAACTCACACACAACTATTTCATTGGAAGTAACCAGCCTAATGTATTTTTATTCTGCTAATTCCAGCCTCCTCATGCCACAATAAAATAATGCCTGTACTAAAATAGTTTCATAGTTCAAATATTGTGTGAACTAATTCCTGAACAAGTTTAAATGGTTGCTCCTTTCAAGAAGCTCTATTTTACTATAGGTGGTGGGAATTGCTTTCTTTTTAACAAGAAACATAAATGTAAAGAATTCACAACAATAAAAACTCCTAGGCTATTAGTACTCACTGCTAACACTAACAGGAAGCTCCCATAAGTACTGCATGTGACACCAGAACTGTATTAATTCCAATCAACATGTTTTATGTCAGACTTTGGCATTCTATTAAGGTTAAGATTTCAGAACACATTTGCTAAAAGATCTGTCCTGGCTGTGCTTCATGCCTTTCATGCTAAAGTCAGCTCCCAGATATTATATGGAGCTGAAATTTGGGGATACTCAGTGGATTCCAATATAAACATTCCATGGAATAAGTTTTTGTGATTTTTACTGGGGCTTCCTCCCTCCACTCCAGCTGCTGTCTTATGGTTGGAAGGTGGCATGGACTCTTTGCTGACAACTGTTGCTAGATCATTGGGATATTGGTTTAGCATCTTGTCCCTTGCACCATCTACAGTGCCTAAGAGGACATCAATTGTACGCCTGCATTGTATTCTTCATGGTTGTCTTTTGTATCTAGAACTATTGTTTCTTCGGGACCAAGTCCTAATGCTAAAGATGCTGACAGAATTCATACATTTAAAGAGGGAAAAAACCATTTTTTTCAAAGACTCACAGATACAGTGTGACAAAATGACCTTGCTCTGATTCGTAAAGGTCTTATAGCTCCATTATATCATCTCTGGAAAACTAACTGGGTACTGGAATGCTATATGACTATTAATCTGAAATACAGACTTTTGATTGTATTGTGCAGGTTGCAAACTGAACAAATGCAGACAGCTGTTGTAGTAGGGAGAAAAGATGTGTTTACCAAGAGATTTACGATTGTGTCCATGTCATTCAGGATCCATAGAGGACACCCTCCACTATGTGATGGAATGCCCTTTATTTAATGAACTTAAAGTTGTTTACTTAGCTTATTTTACTAAAATTTGAAAAAATTATTATGGATCCTCCAGCAAAGGATTTTGATATTACATCAAATCTTGCACTGTTTGCTTATAAACCTGAAATGCTTAGATGCCAATTTCCCATGGTTGCTATTCTGTCTTTCTGACTTTCTTATCTACTACATTGTTTTTAATTCTAATTATGGTATTTCTTTTTCTTTTGTACTATTTTTATTTGGCCATGGTGAAAGCTTGTGCCTGTACAATAAACTATTAACTATTAAGGTTAAGATGTCACACAAATAATTCGAAGACTGACAGTCGACCTTTCATCTGTTGTTGTTTATTGTGCGTAGCCAAAAGCCATTGCAATTTTTTTTTTAAAACAAGCACATGATCAAAAGGAAAAAAAAAAAGAAAAAGAAAAAAACCCAATAAATTCACATAGATATAAAAAATGAAAATAAAATGCAAGAATAAAAACATATAAACACAAATATACAATTTTAAGAGAATCCTAAGACTCTATAGACAAGCAACAACCAATAAACAATAATACTACAGCCAATCCGCCATAACTCATAAGGCCACATCCAGTATCATAACCCAAAACATAGCTTACAGTCTCCAATCGGCGTTTTATATTCCAAAAAGCATTTACTCAATGTAAAAGCTTCAATAAAAAAATAGGCCATCTTTAACACTGTGCTTTTGAATTGGCTTCTGATATGTGAGCATTTAGAGCACGTTGAGGTCGCATTTGCAAATTATTCTTTCAAATCAAGAACGCTCATAACTTGTTTTTAAATGAAAACTTGTTGTTTGTTTTAAATGAAAGCTGAGATTCTAACATGACTCCAGGATCTGAGGCTTTAAAAGCACACCTGTTGTGACACTTAGGGGCTTAGGAAAATTTGTGAGACAGTTTCCCACCATTAAAATCGATGGCTCTGCTGCTCCTATTGGCTTTAACAAATGGAGGCTGTGCCCTAAGTATGAATGCAACTTCAAGGCATTTATGAGTATAGATAGGCAGAGATTGGGAATGGAAGTACTGGTTCATGCCAAGTATATTACAGAGTATAAAAATTGCCTTGTGAGTGGTATCCGTGCAAGGGCCACACAGCAAATGTAAATGGTTCTGGCAACCATTCTACAATTAAGAAAGTTTCCCTTTCTACATCTGACATTGCATTTGGATTTAAGACAAATAATTATTGCTTGGAAGCGTGTGTGTGTGTTGAACTCAGCCCTTATGTGTGCATTTGTAGCCCAGAACTTTAAGACCTCAGATGAAATTCAAGAATGACATCTCTTTATGCTAGGGCAAGTCCACATAAAAATTGTGCTACAGAGCCACTTGCAAAAGAGCTCTGTAGCAGAGAGATCAATCAATCAAACGATAACTTGGATCCCTCCCTCTATTGCCCTCCCTGGTCTTTCCTTCTCCTTCCACTGTTAGAACTGGGACACTTCAGCTTCTCTAGCCCAAAGCCCACTGTAGGACAATTGAGGAAATTCCAACACTTTACCATCACATGCTGCTTCCACTTCCACATATAGTTCCTATGGCCTTCCCTGGGGCCACCTTCCCTAGGTGGCACTCACTGACTTTGTTACACAGCATCCAGCGCTGTGTCATTAGAGAAGGGAGGTCAGGGAAGAGTGCAAGGGGGCAACTTGCCCAACAGCAACACGTCCACACTGAAAACTTGCCCTACCAAGCAATGGCTCCATACTGCAAGCCCCTCCGGTAAGCCCTGTTTCTTACATGGGGTAACCAGCTATGCAGTTGCGTGAAGCTGAGCCGTATTGGAACTTGGTACAACATTTTTTAAAAATTGTGAGAATCTATGTTTAGATGCAACCATGGCTCAGCATACTGCTCCTTAACTTGACATAAGCCTCACTCTGGGAAGGGCCTTCTTGGGGTTCAGTCTCAACATTTCTTCAGTGGATAAACAAACACACCGCACAGCCTGTGAGGACTGCCAGACTAAGTGGATGGTATTGTGTCAGGGCGGAGCAGCATGAGTTTGCTTGCCATATAAACCTGCCTCACAAAACCACCCCTCCCAACCACAACTGAGGAAACCAGCACCATTTTGCTTCCCAAACCCAGGGGACATTGTATGAATGAGCCCATTGAGAGAAGAGCAACTGTTCCTAGTCAAAACCTATGCAAAGTAATTAAGACCCCATTTTCCAATGGAGAAACAGGTGTGGGAATCACTTCACTGGCAGCCCACTCCCACTATACAGTTATTTTTACAGCTGTTCAGCTGGACACAGTTACCACTGACAATGGTGACTGTATCTGGATCTCGCTTTCTAAAGGTTTCCTCCCAAGAGAGCCAAAGTGATGATTGTTCAACTGCTGCATTACGCTGCATCTTGCTGAGAGACCAGCTGATGCTTTTACCTTTAAGTGACCTTAGTGGGCTAAAAAATGAACACAATGAGATTTACATAACATGCTGAATTACAGTATTTAATTATCATTTTTCCTTACATCAGCAAGAAGTTACTTAGTAAAACTTTAACACAGCAAGAGGGTATACATTTTTAAAGCTTATGCAGTGAACTGATTTTTTATTTATTTAGTCAGAATTTTACCCCACCTTTCCCATTAAGGCTCAGGGTGACTTACAACATATATAGGAGGAATCCCCTTAAAACCATGCCCCAACCCCCTCAACCCCTCCCCCCAAACCCAATCTCACCCACAAAGTGCACAGATGTTCTGTATTTGACAAATTAAAAGACATTCCTTATGATAGGGTTACAGGTATGAAACAGGTAGGGGTTACATGACTCATGTCACATATTTTGTGGGGGGGTCTGTACTAGTGTGGCAGATTCTGAAAAAAGGGTTTAAACAATGTCTAAAGAAAGAGGACATAAAAGTAAAGTATTAGCATAGAGAATGTGGGAGCTTGATCTTGTTCTAGATGCTACACAGAATTTTTTTTAAAAGGACATCTCCTTCGCTGGAGAGCTCAGTCTTGCATATCAGACAGGATGCATAGGGTCAGCTTTACACATTTCTCTGTCATAGGCAAATAAGAAAACACATCCCTTCCCCACTCCCACCTTCACACTTTAAGCTAGAGTCTTGCACTGCATGCAGGGGAGCCTATTTGCAGAGAAAAGGCAGTGGGTGTTAATAAACGGTACAATAACCACCCACAAATAGGTAGCTATTAGACCTTTATTAGATGGACATGCATTGGAAACGTATGTTCCCAGCCCGTGTTCCCCGCATGGTGTTGTCCCTCAAGATAGAGGATGCTATGCAGGCCAATACAAGTACATGCTGTCTATGGGTGAGGGGGTTCACAGCTGGGCAAGACTCCTTCCCCAGTTGTGACTGCCCCCCCCCCTCAAACCTTCAGATTCCCACTTCTCTCCTTAGCGCCTGGGGCTCCCAGCCAATGCATGGATGTTACAGACACTGACCCCAACGGGAGCTCAGCCGGGTGATGTAGTAGGGCACAACAACCCTGTTTTCAAGCTGAGTGTCCTTGACACTCACCAACATGTCTGTTTATGGGGTTCTGTCACTCGTGGACATGTGGGCGAGCATCAAAGACACTCACATCTGCAACATGGGGCACTTGTCCCACACCCAGGGCCAGTGCCCCCCTAGTGCAAGTCCTGAGCCAGGTGCTTGAACTTCAGTGGGAGAGACAGCGCTTCTAGTTCGTTTTGCCACCTCCTAAAACTGCTGCACTAAGTAGCAGTGGTTGCCACCCTGAATCAGCAGGTGGACAAAATAAGCCAGTTGGTTAGGAATGGAAGAATGGAAAGACAAATTGTTTGTCAGAAAAGCAGAAATAATAGCTCAGAATTTTCATAACTAAAGAAAGATAGTTTAGTTTTAGTTTAGTTTAGTTTGAATTTATAACCTGCCCCATCCTGCCAAATGGCAGCTCGTGGTAGCATACAATAAACAATTTTAAAAATAACATTAAAAATATAATAGAAAAAAAATGATAGAAGTGAACCCTTCCCTCCTTTAATATTCAAGTTATTTTCAGCTCCTGAGCTGAAGCTGTTGGAAGTTTAAATTGTCCATGTTTCCACTTCTTAAAAATACGTAATGATTATATTTTGTCTGAAAATATGTTTGCATACAGTAGATATACTTTAATGAAGGGAGTTCAGTAGCTAATGAGATTTCATTGGAGAGTAATGTTTAATGTATTGCATTTTTGTCTTAAAGATGGATGTCTGATGCATAAGCATTTCTCTGAAAAAGTTACTATACATTCCTTGCATAAGGAAACCAACAGAGGCAAAGAAAGTATCAACAGCTTTGCAGCTGGCAATGAAATACGTACACATTTCACAAAATACCAGGGAGAGTAAATCAATTATTCATGTACTAGAAATAAGAATTACATGATTGAAACTCATAGTACAATATACAGGTGAAAGGGACAGGATGTTCCTAACAGCATACCGATTTCCTTTACCTCTGTCTTGATTGCCTTAAAACTAGAAAATTACTCTGATCTCATTCACACAACACCCTTGTGGAAACTCACCACTTGTTTCTTAAGCCGTTTTCAAATGGTGTTCAGTGTTCGGGCGGGTGTGTGTGTGTGTGGGGGGGGGCGTCCGTGTATAAAGCCAGCAGTGGATGGGTGTCCGCAAGGTGTTCGCCCGTGCGAACACTAAGCAGGATGGGTGGGGGTGCGTGCGCGCTCCCGCGCAACACCCACCTCCACCCATCACATGCCCATCTCCACCATCAGAGCCATTCGGAAAACCAGAGGAGGCTCCGTGGGTGGAGGTAGGTGTATAACCATGTAAACAGACAGACACCCACATCCACCCACCGTGACAAAACACCCATCCCCCCCCCACACCTCTGTCGGTGTAAAAAGGCCCTTAATCTGTGGCCCTTTTTGCATGGACACGGTGTGGGGGGGGATGGGTGTGCACTGGTGGCAGTGGATGGGTGCCCTTTTCCATGGGCACACACCCACCTCCACCCATGGAGCCTCCTCCATTTTTTTGGATGGCTCTGTGGGTGTGTGATGGGTGGAGATGGGCGTGCGCCAGGAGTGCACACCCACCGTCCGTTGTGTTTCCATGGGCAGACGCCCATCCTCCCCATCCTCTGCTGTGCTGTTCACACAGACGTCCTCCATGCAAAAATGCCCTGTGTTTGCAATGAGTAGCAATGCATTCACACAACTGCTGATATCCCTACATTTCAATGACTCCCCTGTCCCTTGCATCATGTGGCAAAGAGCAAGGCATCCTCAAACAACACAGAAAATGGTAAGGATTTCACACAACGTTCAGAATGTGGGTTTGGCCCAAGAGGCACTCTCTAAAAGAGTTTGTGTGAATGAGTCCTCAAAAAACATAAGTGCCATAGTGGGTTAGACCCATGGTCCACTGAACCCAGCATCCTGTCTCTGACAGTGGCCAGCTACAGTAGTCGAGAGAAGTACCAGTACAGGTCATAGAGGTGTGACCCATCTCCTGCTAACTACTCCCAACTACTGGTAGCCAGGGGTTTAAGCCCAAACTAGTAAGCATTTATGGTTCTAAGAACTTATCTAGTTCCCTTTTGAAGCTAGTTATGATGCTGGCTTTCATTGCCTCCTCTGGCAATGAGTTCCACAACTGTATTGTCCACTGAGTGAAAAAAGTACTTCCTTTTGTTTGTTTTAAATCTGCTGCCATTTAATTTCAGAGAGTGTACTCTTTTTCTCTTATTGTGAGAAAGGGCAAACAACAACAGTTTCCATGTTGCTACTGGTTTTACAAATTTCTATCATATCCTCCCTTTAATCACCTCTTTTCCAAGCTAAACAGCCCCAACCCATTGAGCCTCTCCTTGTATGCAATTTGATCCATCCCTTCTATCATTCTTGCTGCCCTTCTCTGAACTTTTTTCATTCTATTATATCTTTCCTGAGATGGGGCAACCAGAACAGCACACAATATTCAAGGTGGGGTCATACCAAAGTTTTATACAGTGGTATTATGAGAGTTTCCACTTCCCCCATCACCCAGTTCCTTTCACAATAATGCCTAGCATTCAGTTTGCCTTTTTGACTGCTGCTGCACACTGAGCTCATGTTTTTAAGGAACTATCTACAATGACTTCAAGATCCTTCACCTGAGTGGTTACACCCAGATCAAAAGCTAGCCTCATGTATGTAAAGTGAGGAGTATTATTCCTGTCTCTTATACACATCTAGATGTGTATAAGAGACAGAACTTGCACTTACCAACATTTAATTTCATTTACCACTTTATTGCCCATTCACCTAGTTATGCAAGATTCCTCTATAGTTCCTCACAGCCTGCCTGGGTCTATCTTGAATAATTTGGTGTCATCTGCAAATTTAGCCACCTCCCTCTTTACTCCTTTTTCTAGATCATTAATGAATACGTTAAACAATACTGGTCCCAGTACCCCACTTCTACCCCTGAGGCACCCTGCTTTCCACCTCTCCCCAACTTGAAAAATGACCTTTGTTTCGTATATTTTAACCAGCTACGAATCCATGACAGGACTCTTCCTCTTATTCCATGACTACTTAGTTTGCTCAGGAGTCTCTGGTGAGGGACTTACTGTAATTAAGAATAACCAGGCTAATGCATTGACTGGGCTCTGCATATTTTACAGAACCGCCTTTTGAATTTCTTTGTATGTTTAGATTTTTACAAATTCAAAACATGGTTTGTTAAAATATGTAGGGCCCAGGCAATACGTTATTATTCTGTACAACAGTGTAAGGTGTATAAGTTAACCAATAATATTTAACCATCAACAAAAATAGCTCTTTTTAACATACAGAAGTAGGCAGTATATCATTACGGCTTCTGGGGCAATAGAACTATGATAGTTAGAGCCACTAAAGATCTAGAACTGATAATCGTAAAAGAAATATACCGAATGACATTGCCTTTTAACATTTGCTGCACTCGTGTTACTTTTGCTATAACATCTGGACACTATGGTAAAATACCAACCTCCTTGGTAGCTGCATTTGCACTGTGTAGAAATGGGCAGAAATATTCACTTTATGGTGCAAAACACATTCAGAACTTAGCAGTACAGCACTGTGCTGGCTTTCCTAAATACTGAGCACACTTTGAAGGACAAGCCTTGTACACTCCTATCTTCAAACCGATAGAGTATTCTGTTTACAGAAAAACCAAAATTAAGGTGACCTGGATGTCAAAGACCCCACAGAATCTGCATCACTTGCAAACCAAATTGTGCACTATAAAGGCTTGCCTAGTCTTACCAGGCAGTGGAATGGAAAGCAAAGGAAACAAGCAGCAGGGCTAGTAGATTTGTTTTCTGACTACGCTAGCAAGTTAGCAACCAGAAAGTTAAAGGCAGGACCACTTACCATTATAAGCCACCAAGTATAAAAGCTCTTTTTTAAAAGAGACTGGTCGAGGTTTATTTTTGAAAATTTAACCGTGTGTTCTAATAGGTGGAAGAGTCATATATGCAAAATCTGAAGAAGATCCATCATGGTAATCAAAAGTTATAAAGATTCAAAAGTTAAATCGATAGTGGCCAAATTCTCACCACCCCTGTTTTTTGTTGCGATTCATATCTTGCTCGCGTTTCTGAGTTGAGCCCCCCAAATTCGCAGTCATGTAGCCTGAGACGTCCATCAAGTGATGTTGTGAGTGGATGGTGTTTAGGTAAGCCAAAAGAGTTACTAATGTTTAAAATTTTAGTTATTTCAGCAGTGGAGATTGGAGAAACCTGGTGAGATGGCAGGTAGAGCTCTCCAAAGGCTCATTTGCAGCTTCAGCAGCAAACAGGAGTGCAAGAGGGCTTAAGGCAGAGCAGACACCAGCCAGTGAGCTGATTAATTTTAATCTGAAAAATAAAGGGTTTGGGGCAATAGGACATTTAGTGCAATTATGTCCTCATTGAAGTCAATGGCTCAACTCCCATAGGCAGTGGGAGAGAACTGCTCTCTTAGTCTCAGAATCTTAATTCTTTTTGGGTATAAATTGCAGTTTTGAAAATATAAGTCTCTTTCCCAGAGAGAAGTCCTGACCAATGGCTCAGCTCCCATAGACATTGGTGGGAGAGGACTGCTCTCTTAGGGCGTTTTTAGATCATGAGTGGGGGAATCTATCAGATTGACAAATCCACTCTTTAAAAAGTTACGTGGAGAGCGTTTACATGCACCGGAAGTCGCTGGCCACCATTGAAAAGAGCAGCGCCCAGCAGCTCACACATTATTTTTAAAACCTTGATATCGAGGTTCTAGCAGATATCGATATCCGCACAAGTTTTTTAAGAGTGGATTTGTCAATCTGCTAGGTTTTCCCGCTCGTCTAAAAACGCCCTCAGTCTCAGAATCTTTAGGGATGGGCGAAATGATCGCAGTTCGGGTCCGGGAGTTCGGTTCGGTCCAATTCGGGCATTCGGTTCGGTCAAGTTCGGTTCGGTTCGGCCGTTCGTAAAAAGTAAAGCCCGTGATCATGCCAGAAACAGGAAATTTGACTGAGTGCGAAGCTTGTGTGGGTGAAAGCGTGTGTGTGTGTGTCTGTTCGGTTCGTGTGCTCTGTGTTTGGTTTGGCTGGCTGTGTTTGTTTTGGCGTGTTGTTGGTGAGTGTTTGTGGTGGGTGACTGACTTGACTGCATGGCTGGTGTTGGCTTGGTTAAAAAAAAAAAAAATGCAGAAGACGCCGGTCATTCTGATTAAACGCCGGGGGGGCAAGTTGGTGGTCCCAGAGCCGGTGGAGGAGGAGGAAGAGGTCGCTGCCCCAGTCCCTGGATCTTCGGTAGTGGAGGTCCTGCAGTCAGTGGTGGAGGAGCAAGCGGCAGGCACAGGAGGTGCTGCCAGGTTTGTAAACTTTTTTTTTACTTTGAGGGCAAGAAAGGCTCTATCCGTTAGAGTGAGCCCACTGGCGTGCGGGTGGGTGGTGTGGGCATCAGTCGGGCACAAACAGTGGGCATCAGCGTGTGGCAGTGGATGTCTGCCACAAAGAGAGAGGGTACTGTAGTGTGGGGGGCTCTTCCAGCAATCAGGCACGAGCACGAGCAGCACCCCCACCCAAACATGTGCCAGGCTAGCAAGGGTCTCCACTCTCCAGTTGCCATCCCATTCCCTACGCAATCCCAAATAAGGGCAGGCTTTGCACATGCCAGCCAGCCAGGGTCTCCCCATTGTCATCCCTCCGCAGCATCCAAAGAAGGGCAGGATTTCCACGTGCCAGCCAGCCAGGGTCTCCCCATTGTCATCCCTCCGCAGCA
>QEPC01014892.1:740325-760622 GCA_003113815.1 Sphenodon punctatus | reverse complement strand
AGGCGACTTTGATAGCGAGAAGGTCAATGGGCAGCGGTGCCATGGGCTCAAAGGGGTCGTGCGTGAGGCCCTGAAGCACCACATTTAAGTCCCAGCTGGGGGGCTGTCAGCGGACAGGTGGAAACTCCCTAATGGCTCCCTTAAGGCACCTAATAACCAAGAGGTCCTCAAACAGTGAAGTCTCATAAGGGCCCCAGAAAGCATTGATGGCAGCCAGGTGAACCTTAACAGATGTAAAAGTCAGACCCCTATGTCATGAGGGCCACACACCCATTTGTGGGAGATAACGCACCCATTTGGGGGGATATGTGTAAGGTAATATAAAGAGTTAACAGATTGTAAGCTCAGTGGAAGCAGAATGCTGAAACCAGTTGCCAGAGTGGGGGGAAAAGATTCCCTTTGTTATGGCAAGTGGGCAGTTTGTTGCCAGGCAAAGGCCAGGTCACCCTGCCACCTTGATAACAATGACAATGGCCAGGAGACTCAGGAAGTGACCTCAGGCTTCCTGTGAGGAAGAAGAAGGAAGTTCTTCTTCAAGAATTATCTCTCTTCCATTTTGGACTTCAACAAGTTAACAGCTCAGGAGAGTGACTGCGGTAAGAAATCAAACTATGGACTAAAGACTTGGCTATGCACTAAGATTTGAACCTGGTCTTCAACTTCCAGACCGAGACAGCATCTGATGGACCTGTATTGTACCTCTTAGGGTAAGAGACAGTCAGGGAATATCAGTGGATTTAGAATTCGTGGACTTTGTTTGATTTATTGATTTGCACTATCTGATCAACAGCCTTGTACTTGTATGTACTCAATATATGTTTTATAATCAAGCCTAGTGTGCTTGTGTCATTATTTGGCCTTGGGGAATTCACTTGGGGGGCACTCCTATCTAGGTGAGAGCCTAGACGAACCTTTTTCATATGAGACAACCCCACTGCAAAGTCTTCCAAGCCACGGGTGGCCAGAGAATGTTCTCTGCGTTACGGCTGGGCAGGGAGATCAAGGGGAGGCTTGGCTGGGGGTGCGGACCTCTGAAAGCTCCCTGATTGCAGTGAAGGTTTTCTGATCAGGTGGGGACACACGCAGACACAGGCAACTGGGCTGCGGCTGGCCTGGTGGGCAAATGGGGGACAGCCTCTAAAAGAAGAGAGGGACCCAAACACCCATCCCCGGTGACAGAGGGCGAGGCAATCCCTGAGGTATGAGGGGCCCAGACCATGAAGGGCCTTATAGGTCATTACCAAAACCTTGAATCTGGCTCGGCACACTATTGGCAACCAGTGCAGAGTCCGGTGCACAGGTGTTATATGCTCCTGACGACCCATCCCCATCAAGAGACGGGTCGCCGCATTCTGCACTAGCTGCAGCCAGGAACAAGGGCAGTCGCACGTTGAGCGTGTTGCAGTAGTCCAGCCTCGAGGTGACAAAGGCATGGATGAGGGAGACCTGGAGATGTATGGACACAGCCTCCGCACCAGATACAACTGGTGGAAGGCGGCCTTCGCCACCACCTCCACCTGTCGATCCAGGAGGAGACTCGAGTCCAACACCACCCCCAGACTCTGAACCTGCTGAGCTACAGGAGGGTGAACCCCCCCAATTAGGGGGGGCAACACCTCCCTCATTCTCCCCACCACCATCACCTCTGTCTTATCGAGGTTGAGCCTCAGTCTGCTCTGCCGCATCCACTCCGCCACAGCCTCCAAACACTGGGATAGCAACAAGACAGCAGGGTCTGGGTCAGCTGAAAAAGAGAGGTGCAGCTGAGTATCATCAGCATATTGGTGACATCGCACCCTGAACCCTCTCACGACCTCCCCCAAGGGCTGCATATACACATTAAACAATAGCGGAGACAGAATAGAACCCTGCGGAATGCCGCAGGACAAGGCGCGGGGGCAAGATGTTTCCGCTCCCAACACCACCCGCTGGCTTCTCCCATAGAGGAATGAGCTGAACCATTCAAGAATAGTCCTGTCCAGACCCCCCAGGTCACACAGCCGTCTCAGCAGCAGCCCGTGGTCCACGGTGTCAAAAGCGGCCGAGAGATCTAGCAGGACAAGGAATGTAGAACGTCCTGCGTCCATCTCCCGGCAGAGATCATCAACCAAGGCCACCAACGCCATCTCAGTGCCATAGCCGGGATGGAACCCAGATTGAAAAGGGTCTAGGAAACCGATGCTATCAAGATGCGCCTGGAGCTGGATCATCACCGCCCGCTCAATAACCTTCCCTAAAAAGGGAAGGTTAGAGACAGGTCGGTAGCTGGCGAGTGCGTCCACATCCAATGATGGTTTCTTCAGCAGGGGGCATACCAAAGCCTCCTTGAGGCTGGGCGACATCCTCCCCTGCTGCAGGGACGCGTTAACCACTCTCGTCAGCACTGTCCCAATGTGTCCCTGGAGGCTTTCACCAACCAGGACGGGCAAGGATCAAGTTCTCAACTAGTGGCTCGCACAGACCCCAGGACATCCACCGCATCAGCTGGCATCACTTCCTGAAACTCCCCCCACAAAACTGGACCAGATGGGGCCTCCGTCACCTCGTGCTCTCCACCTACTGCCCCTAACCCAGCATCGAAGTCGCTCTGAATCCGAGCGATCTTGTCTGCGAAGTAGATGACGAATTCCTCACAGCGGGCCCGGGACAGGTCCCTGTCCAGGCAGAGGGAGGCCGGACTGACCAGCCCCCGCACCACCCAGAACAGCTCCGCCGGGTGTGACTTCGCGGACGCTATGAGGGCAGCAAAGAACTCCTTTTTAAAGGGACACACACACATACGCACCTCCATCCACTGTGCCACAACACCCATCCCCCCACCCACCCTGTCCATGTAAAAACGGCCAGAGTTTCAGGGTCTAATACCCACCCAACCTTGGCTTACAGGGTGCCTGTAAAAAACAAAAACAAACAACTTCCTCCCCCAAATCATTAATTATTAGTATCACAGAGTTGGAAGTGACCATGAGGGTCAGTGAGCCCAGCCCCCTGTTAAAAACAGAATTATCATGTCACCTACAAAAAAATTCACGATGCATTAACTCTGTCCTTTTGCACAGAATTTCATTGTGTAAATCATTTAATTGTATAAAGTCGTATAAACACTGATTGTAAGAATTTCATAAGGCATTGTGAAAAAATTCCGGAGGTGACTTATGATAAATAAATGACCTGTAAAGAAATGTCATAGTTTAGTTAGTGGTAAATAGTAAAAAGAGTAAGCATGTATGGTAATATATTAAGTACATATGTTGTGTTAATGTTGATGTTACATTACACAATATAATTGTAAAACAAAATGTAAATAATTTCCATGCTTTTCGGCATTTAAGTTTCATTATACTGTATATTGTTAAATGTCTTTTTTAAACAAAATTAATTTATTTTTATGCTTTGGGGCGTTTAAGTTTTGGTAAACTGTATTTTGTAAAATGCTTTTAGAAAGGTAATGTTTGGAGTGTTTTTTTAGAAATGATCCTGCCTTTAACGTTTTCGAAAATTGTTAGGTTTTGTGTTTTATTTATTTAAATTTCTGTTCCATCCATCCCACAAAAATCAGGCTCTGGATTGGCAAATATTAATTAAATGGATCCATAAGGTGTTCACGCACACACAAACACACACAACGCAGGTAGGTATTACTGCAGTCACTGATCACAGCTGTCTTATTAAAATCTGAAGCTTTATTGTGTGAACCCACAACAACACTTCTCCCAATTATCAATTAAGGCCTCAAGATTTTTGAATGATTAATCCCTCACTGTGGGCATGATGCTGTAGCTCTTAAACTTGTTAAAGTCACTGAGAGTTTTGCCAGGCTTGCAGGTTGATCCACAAAATGCTCAATCAGTGCAAGTCCCAGGATCGGAGGTTAGTTTAGCCGTTGTATTAGAATTTACAGACTTCAGTAGAAAGAGATAAGCTGCTGAATCCTTCCCACCCATTAACTTCGCCATTTAACAGATCAGAATTTGATTCCAAAATGCATATTTTTCCCAAATAAAAAAATCAGATAAAGTTTGCATTATACAGTTTGTGGGTTAGCATTCCAAATCTATAAAAGATCAGGCCCATTTTTACTCCAGCTCCCCTAATGTGAAGAATTATCTTTAACTATGACACAGCATAAATGGCTATTTATTAAAATTTATTTAAAGCAAGCAAAACTCAAATGAAGATAAAACTCTTTTAAAATGATGCAATCCCTTCATGAATTCCAAAGCACAATAATAATGAAGGGAGTGTGTGTATGCACAAAAGGTCATGCTGTTTCAAAAGTGTTCAAACCAAAAGGGAGGGCATGAACAAACCCACTTACCTGCTTATACTTCTGTCAAAAGATAAGACAAACAATGTATGTTAAGGCTATTATAGAACAAGATGTACAATGGAATGTTAGTCAAAACATGAGCTGAACAATTAGGGTTTAATCAAATGCACAATTACTGAAAATTGCAAGTAGAGGTTCATAAATTTATAATATTCAGTAAACACTACAGACAAGCAGATTAGTATACTTGCTACCTTGTGACATTAAACAGCATTTCAGTTACTTAATCTAATTTTCATATGCAACACTAATAAAGAAAATTTGTTTTCTTGATACTGAAGTTTGGATACCTTTGTCCATAGAGTATTTTGCCTTTTGTTAAGCTACTGAGTTTAGAACTTTAGCATTTTTATTCTCTAAATACTATAGAGCCTAGACTAGCTCTAATGGTATCCAACAGAAAAAAAGACATGAATGAAGTGTTCTGTTTATTATAAATGTACTGCAGCTAAACGAATAATTGACAAACCAACTCAATTTGAGAAACATAAGCAAAATACATTTCAGAAAGGGTTGAATCCAGGGGTCCACACATGGACAAATGGGTGGAATAAATTGGATCATCAACAAGATATTGGTACAGTATGAAAATAACTTTCCTACAAAAATTAACAATTCTTATTACTGAGAAAAAATTCTATTTGACCACACACAGAAATGAGGTTACAGAGACAGATAGCTGGGTTTAAACTGGCTACAACTTTATTATATAAAATCCATTAAAACCAAATTAAATCAAGTTATATACCATTAGCACTAATTATATGCATAATTAACACCAAATTAAACACCCAATTAAAAAACAATAATGAACCAATTAGATAATCCAATTAGATGAGCCAATTATTTATTTATTTATTTATTTATTTATTTATTTATATTAAAATTTATAGCCTGCTCCCTCCCATCAACAGACAGGCCAATTAGACAAGCAAATTAGAAGTCTGGGTGAGAAGGATTTTCAACACATGACCAACTGAAACCTTAAGCTAATCCTTCACCCCATAGGTCCAACGCGTGTTAGCCCAACCATTTAGAACAGAGATTCCCATCCATTCGTCTAACACCTGGAACCCCGGTTAGACAGGTCCTGAGGAAGGAATGGAGGGTTTTACATACTCAGGACCGCATATATCCTACTAGTATGCAAGTCCTACCACTCCTCAGAGTTGGGCGAGACCATGGGACACTTATCCCCTGATCAGTTCCCCTCTCTCTCACCTCCCAAGGTGCCTCAAAATACCAGTTCCATTACCAATCAAGGTTGGAATGAATCCCTATGAGCTTATTTATTATTATGGCACTGGACTGACGACTACTAAGTTGTGACATTAATAGAAAAAAGGCAACTTATTTTGACAAAATACTCACCTAACCACATGACCCTCACGCCACATGGCGCAGTACTGCAAGGAAGGCGAAAACCTCCTAACCAGGGCCAATCTGCCCCAATCTTTTTTCCCCCTGCATATATGTGGAATTTTAAACTGTTTTAATTATTTTATTGTTTTTATATTTGTTGTTCGCAGCCCCGGGCTGCCCTGTGGGCAGGAGGGGTGGGATAAATTTTTGTATATGAATAAATAAATCTTCAGGAAACATTCCTTCCTGTTCCTTTAAAGCAACCAGCATAGCCTGCAGTACCATCCCACAGGGCGTGTGGGTGGGCAACACGCTTGTTGGCGGCCGAATGAAGGGAGAGCCAGGGGAGAGAAGTCAGCAGCCTGGTCCTGGGCAAGTCATGCCCCCCAACTTCCCGCCGGCGCGCCTCCTGGAGCATCCTGCACAGGCTGTCAATTACAGCCTCACTGCAAAGTTGCCGCCTCTCCTACAAGACAGCAGGAGCTTGCGCGACCAGAGGCAGCCCGCTGCAGCCTCTCGCCTGGCAGGTGACATGGCCAAAAAAACCTCCCTGTGCACAGGGTGCTGGGGGGAGGGCAATTGTTGAAGTGTCAATTCTGAACACAGTAAATGTCATGAAATCATAGTCATGATTTTTTTTAAATGGCCTACGGAATGCATCATTGAGATGTATTAAACAAACTAATTTCAAATAAATTTACAAGCAATATTACCATAGACTCAAGACACAACGGGTATAATTCTTTCTGATCCAAAAGGCACATCAATTGCAGACTAGGAACCAAGACATAATGCAGAATATGCAATAAAACCCACACTCAAGGTTACAACAATTATTCCCTCAAACTTGTAGAATAAAATAGTTGGAATATGTCTTAGGGTGTTTTCACACAAGATACTCTCCACCCACCTCCCACCCACAATACATGTTACAGCAGGGCACCCACAGGGCAACACTGCAGCCCTGCAACATATCTCTCTCTCTCTCTCTCTCTCTCTCTCTCTCTCTCTCTCAAGTTGTTTTTGTATATTTGTTTAGTTTATTTGAAATTAGTTTGGAGAGAGAGAGAGAGATGGGTACCAAATTCCTTGTGCCTTTTGAATCTGCCTCCAGCTGAAGTTGCAGTACCAGTTTTGTCTTCTCTAAAACCTCATTATGAGTCCCAGTCTAAGATAACCCATGACTTACAGAATGCTTTAGCTGACTTACTTCTCAATACATCCCGAATGCTAACATAGTTGCAATCACATGGAAAAGGCTTTATAGTAGAGCACTGTATACCAAAACGAGCCTGACATGACAAAAATGGTCCCATCAGCCTTGTTTCCGGAGCCCTCTCCCCCCAAGTAACTTAGAGTCAAGCTAGGCTCCTCATGGCTGAGAGGCCCTGCCCTCACAGAACACTGTGCACTCCCCACATTCCGTGGTGATAGGGGCCCTAGTTACATTGGATGTGAGCTCAAGAGAGCCTGTCTGAATTGGGACTGGGATCGAGTTGGTTCTGATGCATCTAGGCTATGGCCCAATTTTTGAGACCATGCAGTCTTATAGAAGACTAACAGACATATGATTTAATTTAGCCATTAAGGTAAAAGCATTTATTTGGGGGCAGCAACCCCCTAACTCACTTTCATCTTACCCTATGCAAACCTGTTGTCTCAGCAGGCTTCAGCACTACTTACTCCTTTGTGTGTGATCCTAATGCAGCACACCTGTGCTTGTTACCACCACCCCATCCCAAGCCCAAAAATTCCAGTGGAGGGAGTGCAGGAGAGGAAAGTAGCTGTTTAACTCCTCATTCCCCATGCTTGTGAGAACATGCAGAAGGAGGTAGTTGCCCTAGAGTAAAATCCCTGGATCTGGTATGCTCATGAGAACATATCACAAAAAATCTAATACAAGGTCATCTTTAGCCTCATGACATGTAAATATACCTCTAGATATATTTTTTTAAATGTTGCCCACTCAGTACACATATCTCAGCATGGAAGTTATTTATCTGAATGCCCCTTTAAACTCCTCTATAGCGGATCATGATTCTTACTCATTTTTAAAACATATAATCCCATCCAGCTGCATTCATAAGTAAAACAAGCAGGATGTATATATATGCAGGGGTACACTTATAGATTTAAATATAACATTTACGTTACCCATTTGAAACAAACATGCTTTGTAGGTCTTATTTTATAAATGCTATGGAGAGTAGAGTAACTAATGTTACAGTCCATTTAAAAAAGCAAGCCTGCGGTCCTACATATATCAATTTTGAAATCCCTGTTTTGTATAAACATACCAGAACGTCTTGACTAACTCATTTTTAGTTGCTTAAAGCTACTTCATTCCAATGCACTAAATCATAGTGCACACTTAGTCATTCTGCAAATCCAGCAGAATTCACTAATTGTTAGTGTGCACCATTATACCATTTGCTAAGGGTTCCTTATGGAATTATAGGTTTTCAATAAATGCTACTGTGAATAAAATCACTTTCTAAGCCAAAAGACTCAATGTCTTATAAGACCTTAATGCCAAAAGACCTTAATGCCTCAGTGTCCTACAACAACAAATAGCAGCATTGGTGACTATGCATATAGCCTTATTCTGCCTATTACAGAAGCAAATTCTATTACAATTACATTTACTTTCCCCCCTGAGATTATGGGTGATAACAGAAGTGACGCCAGGCCAGCTCAGTAGCAGCTTGACCTGGCATGGGGAGGAAACTCATAGTGGACACAGTCTAGAGCAGGCCACTGAACAAACGCCGGGGAGGGCACAGGAACACATGAATGTGTGCCTGGCTGGCCCTGCTCCCACGCTGCCCCCAGTGCCCTGCCCCCACCATAACAGGCAGCCAATGACAGATAGTCATAGCTGTTGGCCATGGCGGACCCAATCCTGGCCGGGTCTTGGCGGGCCACAACCAACATGATAGCTCTTGCCCCAACTGGGCGGACCTTAGCCCAGGCTGTGACCTGGAGCAAATCTAGGGTTACAGTCCAGGCTAGCAGTCAAATCCTGGGCCGACACCTGGTGGTGCAGGTGAACAAACGTGCAGGTGAGGTCCGGGCCAGATTGGATCAAAGTGGGCCACAGAGTGATTTTGTTACATCTGTTGACACACAGAGGGCTTAGAAACCAGCCTGAATATTTTTCTGAAGAACTTTATTGTATCTGATTTATTTATTTATTTTTAAATACCTCGGGGATGCATCTGACTACCAAACTTTAGTTAAACAGTTGAATCTGCCTCAAAATGTTGGTAAAATCTGTCAAAATCTGTAATGTTTTGCCTGAGTGCAATATAAAAGCAACAGTGCAATTCTGTTTTTCCTAAATCAAATCAATTACTTTAGAGACTCTTAGAAAGGCCCATTATTAGCCTGAACAACCTAAGTTCTCAGTCTGAATTTTAAGTTTTAAGTGTTGATAAAACATTCAGCTCATGCTGACTCCATGTAGGTGATCATGGGGGGCGGAGGGGAGAGAGAGAATCTCCACTCAAGCTCGCTCACATATCTTCTTGCCACCTTCTAAAACATGCCACAAACTTACTACTATATTTTGCATTGCAAATAGACAGGTGAAAGCTTTCCTGTGAAATGATAAACAGTTAAGATTTCATTAAACTAACCCACATACTAAGAAGCAAGTTTTATTCTTCAGATAATCCAAGATAGGCTGGGGGAGCCTGATCAGATCTTTTGAGGAAGGCTTACTAATGGCACTGCACTGCTAAGTGAGGTTTGGAAATCTTCGGTTTCCAAACTGTCCACGCTATTGAGAGAGACAATGGTTGGAACACCTTGAAACTGCAGTAACTGAACAAATTTCTCCTGTCTACAGAACACTGCTATTCCAGGAGTTTTAGTCACAGGTCTTGTTGACGTTAGTAGGTTCCAGAATCTGTGCAGCACACAATACTCCTAGAGTCTGGATACTAAGCAGTGAGGATTACAACTGTTCCCAGGCTTGGAACTGTACCTTCCAGTTCACTGCATTTGAAAACTCATCTAAAAAAGAAAGACAGGTATTCTTTGCATTTCTCCCATTGGTACCAATAGGGAAAACAGCAAGCACAGATCCTTGCCTAAAATCCTCTTCATGAGTGCAGATTCCAGACCAGCACTACAGACCCTCTAAAGTATCCAACTGCACCTGTACAAAGAAATGCACCTATACACCTCTTCTACACCAACACAGTTCTGCCTAAAAGAATGTTGTTTTCTGCATGTGCTAAATGAAAGACAAGTGATGTGACAAACCATTTCACCACTGTGACACTTCACTTCACCACGAAGTCAAGTGTCACAGACCTGAAGTCTCACAGTAACGTAGATAGTAGGTCCAATCTAGTGAGAGTCAGCACAGCTCCTTAGGAGCAGTTCTACTAGTATTTAACTTAAGATGGAATTAAGACTCTAAGCAGTACTATCTTCCATTCATTTCTGAACATACATATTCTAGCTACCTTTTGGCCGATCATTACACAAGTTCACACAGCAAGGCATACTAAAAAAATACACACTCTAACAACAGCTTCAGGACATGCCCTTACCAAACTTACAGTGATATGAACATTCTTAAAGATTTACAGGATATTACAGATCAGTTCTACTCAAGTGTCCTTGGAGTCTTAAGCCATATTAGAACATCAGTCTTGGGAACTGTCTTAGACATATTGAAGGAACAAACAAAAAACACCAATCTTTCATTCTATGGCTTAGAGAGGAATGTCAGTTCTCATCAAAATATTACTAGCACCTGTAGATTAAACCAGACTCTATGAAACTGTTAAAATGCAGTTAGTTCACTGTTAAAATCAAATTGGTGAAAACTTAAATATTTCTTACTGAAGACATTATCCAGTTAAAAACTACAATTCCACTTACTGTGACACATCTGACACAGCTGGCAATGCTGACTCTTCAGAGATGAGGTCCATGTCTTCAGTGAAGCTGTTGGCCCGTGACATTTCATTACTGTTCCCTTCCAAGCGCTTTTTCACTAAACAAATTTTTTTTAAAAGGGCAGAGTGCATTAGACAGAAACTTTGATAAATACAATTTATTAGAGTACTCAAAAAACCCTGATGTGTTATTCATATGTACAGTCTACACAAGTATGTATAACTATGGTGAACAATACATACAGCAGTGGTGGAAACCTTAGTCCCGGGCTACAAACGCAGCCCACAGCTAGTTTTTATGTAGCACCTTTCCAGTTCTTGGATTTAGCCCCTGGATCAAGTTCCTACCCCAAGGTGGGAAAGAGTGAGCTCAGGGGAAGGATGCAGAGATGAGAACATACACACAAGGATAGGGGACATATCCATGACACGCATCCATGATGTGGACCCTCTTCTTCCTAGCACACGACGCTTATGCACTCCCAACTTCTGTGTGACCCTTGGAGCTTGTACTAATTTTCAAAGTGGCCACTGGGAGGTAAAAAGTTCCCCAAGCGAGGTGGGTATGTGTATTACATATATACACATATACATATATATACAAAAACACACACATACCCACCCACCTCGCTTGGGGAACTCTTTTATTATATAGTATAGGTAACATATATATTGAGAGAGAGAGAGTAATGTCTGGTTGGCAACCATTCTAGCGTTCCTCCAGCAACCCACGTATTCTGTGATTACAACAATGGAGTCTAGAGGTGGGGTGGGGGCTGAAGGTGGGGGATTCCCCATCCCTCACCTGCCTCTGCCGGCTAGTAGTGCTGCAGCAGCAGCAACAGTGGGACACTGGGACACCTATTGGACTGAGAGATAAAGCTGTTTGTTTACAAACTCCTCCTCTCCATGAGAGTGATCAAAGAAGGTTCCTCGAGATGGCTCCTAACATTCTCACAACTGGATTGTGACCACGTGATGGTCTCGACCTCCTCCAGTACAAAAAGCGCGCTCTCTCTCTCAGAATGACAGTTCCTTCCAACCCTTTCTAGGAATATAAGAAAATTCTATGCGGGGCTGAAAGGATGGGTGTTGTAGAATGTTTGACGCCATCTCAAAGAACCTTGTTTACAAGGCAGCAACCTTCTGTTCTTCTTCAAGTGGCTCCTCACAGGCTGTTTTTACACGACTCCGCCAAGTGGTCGATCCATGGGCATGCCGGTGCATGGGCATTTTTAAACTTTATTTATTAATGAATGAGAAAAGAAAAGTGTATAGATTGGTCTGATATTTAATAAAGTTGTCATATATATATATATATATATATACCAAAACAAGATAAATTATATATGTGTGTGTGTGTGTGTGTGTGTGTGTGTTTTAATTTATCTCTGTTTGGTTCTTCACTTTTTGACAGAGATATATGTGTAGCCCCCTCCTTTGGGGACTACCAAGTGCTTGGCCTGTACTTGGTAGTAGAGAGCAACTTGGGGGCAGTAGAGAGCAACTGACCTATGTGGAGAGGGTTTGCAAAGCGCATGGGAACTGGTGCAAGACAGGAGGGAGTGATTGACAGCCTGGTGGAGGGAAACTTAGAACTGTTACCAGGGCTCTGGTTATTCTGCCAGAGGGGAAGGGGGTGTAGGAAAACCTGGGAGCCAATGGATAGAGAGGAGGGTGGTCAGGGAAGGGACAAGGAACACTGAGGGGAGTGGGGAGCCCTCACTGTGGCCGGGAGTGGGGGGAGTTGCCCACTGACCGGAGCGGCAAGAGGGCGGACACTCAGTCAGCAGATCGGCTGACTGGAACCAGAGGGAAGGACGGAGAGGTTGAGGATTCAAAACCCCAGGTAACAGAGGGACAGCGTGGGAGATAAATGGGTTGGTTGGAGGTCGGCTGGCAAGGCAGCCAGCAGGGAAGACAGCAAGGAAGGTCAGCTGGCAGGGCGGTCAACGGAGGGAATACCCTTTCGGGCAGCGTAGTCCAGCTTAAACCAGCCCAGGATGGAAGAGCCTCTCAGCCTGAGGGGCTGATTTACCTCAAAGATCCAGCTATACTGTACCCCTGTCTCTTATACACATCTAGATGTGTATAAGAGACAGCTATCAGAGTTCAGAATGTTCTTTTCACCATTATCATGGGTTTCACAATTGTCATGATTATTTACCCATACTGCAATACTGATGGTTCCCCGTAAAAATATCCCATTCTTAAAGAATTGGTAGATCTACAATAATAATTTCACTTGTGTAGCCCCTACTCTCCCCACCAGGACCACATGACACTTGGGATGCTAAAATACAATAAAATAACCTAAAATCCATTTTAAATGGGTTAAAGGGGGAAGAGAAAGGAAAAGATATACTAAAGCAGTGGATCCTCTAAAAACACCTGGAGAATAAATAAAAAACACAAATTGGCTGTTTTTAAAGGTGAGGGGGGGGAACTAAGATGAATATTCTGGAGGAANCAGAGCAGAGCGAAAGAGGTGAGTTTTAAGGAGAGATTTGAAGGTATGAAGGGAGGGGGCAAGGCGGATGTGGACAGGGAGGGAGTTCCAGGCATGGGGGGCAACAAGTGAGAAGGGACGAAGGCGCTTAGGGGAGCAGGGAAGGCGTGGAAGGGTGAGAGAAGGGACCTGCTTCATGCGTGCATGTCCCAAATGCGGGGGGGAGCGGGCTTCTCTGAGCTAGTATTAGGCATTCCCACCACTGGGCCCTGGGTTGTGCAGGGGGGGGGGGAAGTAGACCACCCCCTTTTCCTCTGCAGGGTCACCATAGCCCTGTATGCACCCCGGGTGGAGCCACTGCCATTTGGTGCCAAAGGAAAAAAAAACTAGGAGAACGAGCCCTTGAACCCAGGCGCTCTGTTCCTTGGACCCCTCCCCCGGAGGCTCAGAGATGAGGGGGCAGCCGAGGAGGCGTTACATATAGACAGACAGATAGTTAGATATTAAATATATTATATAGATAGATATAGATATATATCTGTCCAAAAGTGAATGACCAAACAGATAAATTAAAACTTTTAAACATTTCAGCTTCTGACTTCTTCAGTAACTAGTTGAATTTAAAGTGTTTAAAGATTTAAAGAGTATAATTTAAGAGTATATGTGTGAGCTCATGTTGGAGAGCTTGTTTAATTAGTATTGTTTATATTAAAGATACTAATGATTTCCTACAGAAGAATGAAGTCTTGAATAAACAATACCAATTCAATTCTAATGCCATACTTGTTACATTTGATGTTATATCACTATATACCAACATACCACACTATGATGGTATCCAGTCTTTGAACGATTGCCTCAGCAACAGAACTTCTAAGGAACCACCTACAGAGGTGATTACTGAACTAGCCAAACTGGTTCTTACTTGCAACAACTTCACCTTCAACCAGAAACACTACTTGCAATATAAGGCACAGCCATGGGAACATGTATGGCACCTTCATATGCCAATTTATTCATGGGGAGCCTGGAACAAACTATTCTCAAAAATACTGAACACACACCCCTAGTTTGGTGGCAAATTTATTTATGATATTTTTGTTATCTGGACCAGTGGCAAGAATAACTTAGACCACTTCAAATATGAGATTAACTCTGCTCATCCTAATATTAAATTCACATGCAATAGCACTATAGAAAACTCTCACATTCCTTTTTAGGGTGTTTTGCTGACTATTAACCAACACAAAATCATCACTGATCTATACAGTAAACTAACAGATGCCCATGTATATTTAGATTGGAATTCATGCCATCCCAAACATGCAGAGAAGAATATTGTCTACAGCTTAGCCCTGAGAATTAAGCATATCTGTAACAGCAACACCAATTACTTCAAATGAATTAACAAGCACAAAGAGCAACCTCTTTGTAGGAGATATCCTCCACATGTTATTCAACACAACATCTGCCGAGCATCTATTCTCACAAGGGACTCGCTCCTCCAAAAACCGATGAGTGAAAATACTAAACAACAACGCATTCCTTTTGTGGTTGACTTCCACCTAGCATCCCCTAATTTTCATCTGGCTATTAAGGAAAGCTATCCCTTGGTTGCCAACTCACCACATCTGGCTACATCTATTAACAAACCTCCTCTCATCACCTTCCATCAACTTCCAAACCTACACAAATTGCTAGTAAGAGCCCAAATTAAACCACCTAGCCACAATCCAGGATCACCCCATTGTAATTCCAGTCAGTGCATCACCTGCACGTACATGAGGGAGACTGCAACCTTTAAAAGCAGAGTAACTGACAAGACCTACTTCATTAAATGGAACATCACCTGTAAATCCAACTCTCTCATATATGTTATTGAATGCAAATGTCCTGAATGCCACATTCAATACAATGGAAAGACAACTACTGATCTTCGCACACATTTTAGAAACCACAAATTGGCTATCATCACAAAGAAGCTAGAACAATCCGTTTCTAAACGTCTTAACTCTGATAGCCACAGCTTTTCGGACTTGTTAATATTCCCCATAAAGAATCCACCAATACAATGGTCACTAGAAGACAGGGAGAATTTTTGGATATACAGACTTTGTACCCTTACACCCTGAGGCCTCAACCTAGAAGTCAACACCTAAGATCTTCCTCATCTTTAGTACTTCTCCCCTCCCTTTCAGCATCACCTGCCTTGTAATTCTTCTTCCCTCAACACTCTACACTCTGGGTATTTTCAGACGTTACGAGATCATGGTGAACACCCACATGGTGATCGTGGTCCTGTAACGTCTGTTGGGGGGAACGGAAGCTCCCCGCCAGATGTTCACCCCTGTGAATCACGGGGGGAAAATCACAGTCAACACGCAAATGGAGGTCCTGGCCAGACCATCTCTGTTTGCATGTTGAATGTGATTCCTCCCCGTGATCAAGGGAACCATATCATCTGTCCCCTGACCACGGTCCGGAATCAGCGGTGAGATTCTGGGCCGTGGTCAATGCCCCGGGGTGCCCGCCCATCTCCTGGAGGGCGGGCGGGCTGGCATGGGAGTGTGGGGGGGCGGGGCTGTGCGGCCGCATGTTGAGCTGCGCAGCCCCCCCTCCCCCAATTCCCCACTGGGATCAGTCGGCACGTCTGTTTGACGGCCGTTTTGATCCCGGCGGGGGATCAATGGGTGATTCCGTGACGGGGCCAATACCAGCCCTGTCACATCTGAAAATACCCTGTTACCTTGACTCCTAGCAGCATACGTTTTAAATCCAACTGTTACTGAAGAAAGCGGAAGTTGAAATTTTTAACTAAAAGTTTTAAATTTACCTCTGTTTGGTCATTCACTTTTTGACATATTTAATTACTAGTGACTGACAGTATCCTTGTAGGATCCAGAGCACACTTGTCTGTAGTCCTGTTCAGCTGCTTTTAACATTGTGTGTGTATTATACACACACACACACACACACACACACACACACACACACACACACACACAGAAGAAAAAAAGAATTTAGCCCCTGAATCCAGTTCCCACCCCAAGCTGGGAAAGAGTGAGCTCACAGGAAGGATGCAGAGATGAGAATGTGCACACAAGGATAAGGGACAGATCCATGGCATGCATCCATGATGTGGAACCTCTTCCTAGCACACTACTATGCACCCCCACTTTCTGTGTGACCCTTGGAGCTTGTATTCATTTTCAAAGTGGCCACTGGGAGGAAAAAGTTTCCCCAAGCGAGGCGGGGTGGGGGCTGAGAGAGAGAAAGCTGAGAGAGCGCTGAAGTGGATATTTTTTCCTTTTCTGAACATTTTTTTGTACTTTAAGTAGCAGTTCGCTGTAGGTAAGAATGCAATTTATATATAATGCACTGAACGTCAACACTTTGGACTTTTCATAGACTTCCCATCAGTGCTCCTAAAATTAAAATTTTAGAACCCGAGACCCAAATGCAGCCCTCAGCTAGTTTTTATTTGTCCCTTTCCAGTTCCTGGATCTGGCCTCTGAATTCGGCTCCCTCTGAATCCAGGGGAAGGATGCAGAGATGAGGGCATGCACTCAAGGACTGGAGATGGATCCATGGCATAGAAGATCCATAATCTGCCCCCTCTTCCTGAGCACACCTCTTAAGCACCTCTGCCCCAACTTCTATGTAGTCCTCAGAGCTTGTATCAATATTCAAAAGTGGCCACTGAGAGGGTAAAGATTCTCTATCTTGGCTTACACCTATTACTCCTGGTATTCATTTAAATTTGAATATAGGGTTCTATATTTAAGACGGCGGGAGTTATAAACGAGACAATAGCCCACACCAGGAGGGTGTTCAGCCTGTTCACTGCCCATTTATTAGGTGGCTGTGAAATGAGCGCTCCTGTGTGCCATGGAGCCTCCACTCATGACAGAATCCTGCGGCCTTACATGCCCACCATATGGGTCTCACAGGCCCACCGTACGGGCGCAGCCTCCTATGTGGCCAAAGAATGGTCCTAGCGGTCGAAGTAGCGAGCACGCTCATTGCTTTCACTTTCCCTGAGGTGGCCTCTACTGTTTAGTTTCACTTTAGAAAACTCAAAGATGGCGCTCCAAAAGGAGGGAACAAACACACAAACCAGAAAGCAAACACAGGGAGTAGCTTCCTGGATCCACAATTCCCCCATGGCTGAGAGTCATGAGCGAGGGGTGGTGGTGGGGGCAGAGCACAGCACCTGCCCATGTATTGGGTTTGCCACGTGAAACCCCGTGAGTCTAAACAAGTGACTCCCGCATGGTATCATCCATTTATTTTAACACTCTGTATACATGCAGCTCTAATTAACATCAATGTGAACTGTAGGTGGGAACACCACACCTAGGAAAATCTGGGGTATAATCTTTGGATCTTCACCAGTAGATAGTTTTAAAAGATTGAGTAGATATTACAATATTTAATTTTGATTTGAAGCACCAAGATGTGTCAGAATATCCAATATTTATCCAAACATGCCCTGTGTAGGTTTTCCTCTATTTCAATGCTGATACTTCTAGGAAATTTGTACACAGATTTACTGCAGGTACAGAGGATCATATTAGTGCAGGTAAAGAGAATTGTATTAGAGAGAGTGTGTGTGTGCGTGTGCGTGTGTGTGCGTACACGCGCGCACGCACACACACACACACACACCAATTCATTTACTTTACATTCCCAAGCGGTGATGAAAGTGAGCAGAATTAAGGCAGGTTAGCATTCCTGGATAATTAAGTTGTCAGTCTCAGATTAATTCAATGGCACCAGTTGTTTGGACTGTGTCTTCTAGCTAAAAGGTAATGCATTTCATATCAGTGCTTGGCAATGTAAAGATTCTATCACAAGAGATAAGTAATAAAAATGAATGCACAACAGAATTCCAAAACAGTACACCTGGACACTGCTAGGATGGCAAAGCTGGAAACACTTTGGATTGGTGTGCACTGCAAATTCTATCAGAGTTCAGAATGTTCTTTTCACCATTATCATGGGTTTCACAATTGTCATGATTATTTACCCATACTGCAATACTGATGGTTCCCCGTAAAAATATCCCATTCTTAAAGAATTGGTAGATCTACAATAATAATTTCACTTGTGTAGCCCCTACTCTCCCCACCAGGACCACATGACACTTGGGATGCTAAAATACAATAAAATAACCTAAAATCCATTTTAAATGGGTTAAAGGGGGAAGAGAAAGGAAAAGATATACTAAAGCAGTGGATCCTCTAAAAACACCTGGAGAATAAATAAAAAACACAAATTGGCTGTTTTTAAAGGTGAGGGGGGGGAACTAAGATGAATATTCTGGAGGAAGCGTGTTCCACACTGAGCGGCCTGCCACAGCAATGACCTAATTGCTCACCAAGTGAAGGCATGATGGCAGGATCCCCAACAGCCGGTGATATCCATGTGTAGATAGCCAAT
Source organism: Sphenodon punctatus (assembly GCA_003113815.1). Taxonomy (NCBI): domain Eukaryota; kingdom Metazoa; phylum Chordata; class Lepidosauria; order Sphenodontia; family Sphenodontidae; genus Sphenodon; species Sphenodon punctatus. The sequence continues at coordinate 742,126 of QEPC01014892.1, read as the reverse complement.
AGGGTGAGATTCCAGGATCAGGCCTTGAATATAGCAAGGGGCTATGTTCAGGGCCTTGAAAGCCAATAGTGCAATCTTAAATTCAGTCTTACGTCCTACAGGCAGCCAATGCAGAGAATGTAGGGCAGCCATAATATTAATACATGTGCCCAAGAAGCAAGCAGCTGTGCTGCCGCATCCTGAACAAGCTGCGATCAACAGAGAAGCACCACAGGAAGTCCACAGAAGAGGAAATTTCAAGAAGCACATAATACAGCAAACGCTCACTACACTTCCTGCTGCAACACCCAATTTAGTCTGCTTCCCATAAATGATTGAACCCATTGCAGAGAACTTTTCCTTAAAATGTCTATCTAAAAAGACATTTTAAGGAAATTTTAATTTTAAGGAATTTTAATTTTTTTTGGTTAATTCTCCAATTTGTTTTATATTTTTTAAAAATTAAATCATGGTAAAAATAGTATCTGGCTTCAATAGGTGTACATATACTAGGTTTTAGACAAGGGCATTTTTTGCTTTTAATATTAATCATGAAATATCTATTCTCAATCCAAAGTTTTATTGATTTTATTTATTTAAATTTATATGCCACCCTTCCCACAGTGGCTCAGAGCAGCTTACAATTAAAATACAATAAAACAATAGCAAAATTCCTAAAAAAAAAAACAAACAACCAAAACCCCCCTTTCATTCCCCAACAAACCCTGCCCCTAACTCCACTCAAAACCTCCAACCAACCCATTTATCCCCGCTCACCAACTGCTTTTTTAAATAAGAAAGTTTTGCACCCCCTTTGGAAGATGCTTAAGCTCAAATGAACTTCTTGGGGGAGGGAATTCCACAGAACTGGGGCAGCAACTGAGAATGCCCTCCCACACACAGTCATCCCACAGACAAGGATAGCAAATGGAACCTCCAAGAGGGCATCCCCAGTCGACTGTAGGGGCTGCAGTGGAACATGGTAAGACAGGCGGTCACTCAGACATATGGGGGCCCAGACCATTTAGGGCTTTAAAGGTCAAAAACAGCACCTTCAATTGTGCCAAGAAAGCTAAGGTAGCCAGTAGGGATGGGACTCTCGGTATTGCCGAGAACCAAAAGTACCTGATAATGGGCCTATCAGATTAATCCAATATCTCAGTTCTTTTCTCGATATCAGTAGTATCGGGGGGTTTTTGCATTGGTTTTTTTTATCAGATTTTTAACATTGCAGTGTCTGCCATTGAAGTCAATGGGGAAAACCGCAATGTTAAAAATCTGATACTGAGAGAACGGAGAACCGAGAGAAGTAGGCACGGGAAAACCGGTAAATCCGGAATCCGATAATGCCGGTACTGGGCGTACCGGCATTATCGGATTCGACCCGGTAAATCTGGTCCGGTTACCGGATACCGAATTTTTTTTCATTGCAGCCATTTAAAAATGGCTGCAATGTAAAAAGCCCCACCAAAAAAGCCCCACCAAAAAAAAAACCTCCCCGAGTCCAGGCTGCACGGGTGGAAGGGGGGACACCCCCCACCCACCCTGCCCAGCCTGGATTTTTGTTTAAAAAAAGAGCCCACCCCCCAGCACCAGCGGCCGCGGCGTCCCCGCAGCCGCCGGTAAGTATAGACCCGATCCCTGGGGGGGGTGTTTAACACACCCCCAACCCCCCAGGGATCACCCCTACTAAAGTTGAGTGCTTACCTTTGCGGAGCTCCGGGTGCGGCGGCGGCGGTGGCCGATCCGGCAGCCTCAGCGCCGGCTGTGGCTGCCGGCGTCAGAGACGCTCTAGGCCTTCCGGGGAAACCCGGAAGTTCCC
>QEPC01014892.1:664092-730150 GCA_003113815.1 Sphenodon punctatus | reverse complement strand
AGTTTCATTTCAGTACAAAACTGAAATGAAACTTAAAGCAATCTAATAATCCTACTCAACGCCTGCTGTTCAGGAACAGTGACTAGCTCAGAAGGTGTTGGGAAGGGGGGAGGCAGATAGTTTCATTTCTTGCAAGCCTCTCCACCCCTCGTGCCTGGAAGTCTGCTCCTCAGTGACTAGTACTAACCCTCCCTGTCACCTTACAGTGAACCTTTTTTTGCCACCCGAACACAATCCAAACTGACCGAACTGTTCGGCCATTTTGCCGTTCGGTGTTTGGTCTGTTCGGTATGTTCATGTTTGGGTTCGTATTCACGTTTGGTCATCCAAACAGGCCGAGTTTGGTCTGAACTCCGAACTTACGAACCGCGTTCGCCCATCCCTACCGGACGTCACCTGGCCGCCACTAGAAACAGTGGCACCGGGTGGCTCACACATTCTTTTCAAAGCCAGAACTGTAAAACCCTGAGGTGATCAATTTACCAGCAGCAATTTATTTGGGGTATACTTCAAGGGGAAATAGTGCGGTGCTCCCTGGCCAACTGAATGGGTAGAACAAGGCATCAGCAGGGACTTAACATTCCTCAAGTTCTTCCCTATAGTACTGGTGGTGCACTTGTGGGACACAGCCTTCGCCAATCAGGCAGTGGTATTTTGGTGTGACAATCTAGCGGTTATTCATGTCATAAATTCCATGTCATCAAAATCTGCAAGAGTTATGCACCTCATCAGGAAGTTTGTACTGCAATCCTTAAACTTTAACATCCTGTTTACATCCAAGTACATCCGTGGAGTTAACAAGAGCACAGCCTATGTGCTCTCTCGCCTCCAGAAGGACCGTTTTCACCTGTTGGCACCAGACACGGCCGAGGAGCTGGAGGTTATGCCACCAGATGTCTGGAACCTTGAACTGCAGACCTATATCAGATGGTGCAGGGTTCCCTAGCCAGTTCTACCCATCAGGCATATGAGAGAAAGTTCAAGGAGTTCCAGTCCTTTAGGATCAGGCAGGGATGGTCAGCAGATTTCCCCACCCCCAACAGGCCATACCGTTCGCCATTTTGCTCAGACAGCAAAGCCTCACAGCAGGCACAATAGCCAGCAAGGTCTTGGCCCTCACCTTTTTTAGTAAGTTGGCAGGCCACCCCCCACCTGAAGGTTTTTTTTTGCACACACAGGCTTATAGAAAGCTGGTCTTATGACAAGGGTCACAGTCCGACACCAGGCTCCCTATCATGCCGACCAATCTACAGAAATTGGATGTCACACTTGCCCGAGTCTGTTTTACCCAGGAATAGGCATGTCTTTTTGGTGTGTTATTCAAACTAGCTTTTTACGGAGCCTTCCGAGTACGCGAGCTGGTGGCGGAGTCATGTAGGTCCCAGCCTTAAAGAGCACCCAGAGCCCAGGACATAAGAGTCATGGGGAATTCGTTATAAATCCTCATGCGCTATTTCAAAACTGACCAGAGAGGCACAGGCCACCTGATCTTCTTCCACACGGCAGGATCCCAACTCTTACACCATGTGGCGGCCATTAATAAATACCTTACAACCCATCCCCTGGTACCAGGCCAACTCCTGGTACATGCTGATGGCTCCCCCCTCACCAGGCATCAGTTTATGGCTTAATGTGCCAGTGCCATAAACAGCTTTGGTTACCACCTCACAACTTTGGGTCCCACTCATTTAGAATTGGAGCAGTCACTCTGGCTGCCATGGAAGGTCTCCCTGAATCTTGAATTTGGGAAATTGGAAGATGGCGTTCAACCACCTTCCATACCTATGTTTGTTCTCTTCACATGTAATACCCATACGTATGGTTTACTCATTGTTTATTTTTCCATGTTCATTGTTACAGGATTGGCGACCAACAGCCACCGTAAGTCGATATGGATTGTAGGCCACAGCATCGTCCACTGGGTCACCAAGGCAATGCACTGGGGCACGCACTTTGGACTTGGTGACTCAGCAGAATTTGTGTGGCGGGTCAGAAGCAGTATGCGGTGGGAGCAACTCATGCCACTCCTCCATAGGAGCGGGTGGCCAGCATCCTGATTTTCTTGTTCTTTGTCCAAGAACCCCAGTTTGAAGTTAGTGGTTAGGATCAAAATGGATTGGGTGGAGGCACGCAGAATCCTACCTTGCATGAGGTTCATCTGGAAACACATGATAGAAAGGATCAATTGGTGCGTTGCCATATTCCCTGGGATGGTGGACAGAGTGAGGGAAAAAAATAACAGGGAGGTGGGCAGGCTAGGTCTCAAAAGGGGCGGCAACCACATTGCGCACAATGAGATCAGTTTCTTTAGGCCTGATCTTTATTGGGATGACAGTGTACACCTATCCGACAAAGATGTCCAGTTGTACCTCAGTGTATGGAAAGATAAGTTAGTGCAGCTACTATTTCAGAGAGAGGGTCATGGGAGCGAAACCAGCCAAGCATAGGCTGGCCATTTGCTGTGGCAGGAGTCCAGGTAGTTTGTTAAAAGTTATTAGAATATTAAGGAAGATGTCTCCTTAGGAGATGGGGGCTAAGGGCAAACCAAGAGCAGGTTAGCCCAAGGCCCAGGAGGGGGTGGGTGGGAGGAGCAACCCAGCCAAGGACAGGGGCAGTCCCGGCTGGAGCCCTCACCTTCACTCCTGCTTTGGGTCACTACAAGGCGAAGATGCCTTCTCGACCAACTGGGTGGTGGGGTGAGAGTAAGCTAGTATAGTTAGTTAACAATAGGGCTGGTACTGAGGGGACATCAGGTCGCCCTTATAAGAGTTCATCAGGGTTATTCCTGGAGGTTGAACCCCCTCTGAATAAATTATAATCAATAAAGAATGTGGCCTTTAAGTCCCATACCAAATGTGTGCTTGTCTTCTCAGACAGCAGACAGCAAATGTGTGCTTGTCTTCTCAGACAGAAAAACAGGGGAGAATTCTAGAGTATTCGCCCAGCTTTCTTAGAAGTCACAAAAGAGTTCTGTAGTTTTCAATCAGTGATGACTCTTTCCAGTGACGGACACACTGCACAATTTACTATGCAGGAGCCAATGCGATATTTCCAAGGAATAGGACCAAATCAGGCTGAAGGGAAAAGCTTTAATTTACCTAGAAGAAAGAAATATGGTAGTAGGAGGGAAAAGGAAAGAAAATTGACATGTTTATAGGTTTTTGGAAGAAGGAAGTTAGAAGTAGCCTGTTTGGATACAATTGGAATATAAACCCAACCCCTGTGAAGATCTTCATGTATGCAGATACATGTCCCACACTTGGTCCAAGTACTTTAAATAGCTATTGACATTTTAAGTAGGCTCACTACAAACTCCCAACTACAGTCTTGCCCCAGTGCTCTTCTACTTATTGGCTTAACTGTCAAGAAAAGAGAGATGTACCAAAGACCAAAAGGCAAACTATTCAGGATTCAGAAAAGAATGTCTAGAATCTCATATTTGTGCAAGATTTGGTGGCATGTCAAAATGACTTAAGTTTTGTAAAACAGCAACAGGAAGAGGCACAGACACCAACAAAACCAAAGGAAGAGACAATATTTGGAGAAGCAAACAAAAGAAAGAGGTACACAAAGGGAAAACAGACTGAAAACACAAGCCAATTTAATCACACCAAAAGCATCTACGGAGTCCAAGTCAGAAGCGATGGTGTGCGTAGACACAATGTGCTATACCTGGTGATGCAGGAGAGGTTGAAGCACAGATGGATAGAGATGACCAGGAACGCAGTCGACCTGCATGCAAAAAGACATGGACAGAGAAAGGCCAGAAGAAAAGCAGAGAGTAAGCTAAACCCATACTCAAACCAAAGCAGTAAGAAGATGAACAGCACAGCAGTCAGAATAAAGTATCTTTTCTAGTGGGAAATTAAGTTGAAACATCAGATTTTATTACAAACCACCATCAAGAAGGCACTGGAAAGACCCAAAGTAAATTCCACCCTGCTCCTTCAATACCGTTTTTGTTTTCAAGTTACTTTTTGCTTTCTGGGGTTTGGGTTGGGTTTTTTTGGTTTTGTTTTTTTGCTAAGGGAAAACACCTTATATTGCTGCTCCAAAAGTGACTGCACATAAAAAAGATTGTTCTCAAACTGAATAACCCATGAAAGAGAAGTAACTAGATACTGTTTTATAATGTGCTATGTATTTTTACCAGCATCGTATACTTAGCAAGTATTGACCTGACAAACAGCAAAGCTTTAGAGTAACAGTGTGACTGCCTTCCTGATATATGTGCTGCTGCAATGTAAACGTAAAATTGAATTTTCTATACATTTGTCCTAGAAACAGTTAAGACGTTTATGTTTTAAAATGTTGGCTTTTTTACTTTAATAGACTTGGTAAAAGGTGGTACAGAAGATCATAAAAGTTGCTTGCTGTGCCAGGTCTCTCTCTCTCTCTCTCTCTCCTTGAGTCGGGGACAGGTACTGAGCAAACGTGCCTGCAGACAGAGAGCCATCCTACCACCCACACCCTCTCCTTGGTAGTACGGGGAGTTCAACAATGTGTGGACAGCCAGCCCTGCCCTGCTCCCAGTGCCCTACCCCCCGCCATGAAGGTCAGCCATGGCAGCTAGTCATGGTAGTCCCCATCCTGCAGTGGGGACGGCAAGGCCAAAAAATGTGCTGGTCCACTGTGGCCTGCGTGGGTGGCCCTTGGCCCAGAATAGGCACCTGGGATTGGCCCCAGGGCACATCCCAGGCCAATCACCTACCCATCCCGGGGCAAAAGCAGGCCAACCATCTGGTAGTGCATGAGTCAAGAGTTTTATTAACGGCACTGGCTTTCGCCATGGCCCAAACAACAACCACATGAATACACATGCTGGTGGGGCCCGGGCCACAGTGGGAAAAAGCAGGCCACCATCATGTCTGTTAATACCCGACACCGGCGCTTTCTAACAAGTACTATGCATTCAGTGCTTTAAAAGAATATTGAAATGAATTTGTTGAAGAAAAGTAGGACATAGTTCTACCATCCTTTCCAGATGAAATTCTCATTAATGTCGGTGGAAGATTTGTTTGAATCAGTCTGGGATTTATGCTGATTCAGCTGATTAAGTGATTTCTCCCCTTGCCGAGAGGCAAAAATGAGCCTGCCAGGTCTAAGCAAGGAAAAATGTCACAAAGGATTGCTCAATTTCCTACTTCTGTCTCCTGGTAGGAGACGATATCACCATCAATTTAATTAATCCATTCTGAGGGATGACACATGATCACTTCAAAATAGACCACAAGATCTGCAGTAATGCATAGGTGCAACTTATCTTTTATCATGAAGGAAACTAGCCCAAAACAAGTCAGAAAGCACCACATCAGATCATACTAATCTACTACTTAGGCCGTACTTAGACAAGTGGCGCGAGCTCGTGGTGGGAAATCACGTGCCTTGGAAAATGGCTATGGGCGGGGTTTAGACGTGGGTGGACACATCTTATCGCTGTCGCGCATTCTTTAAAGCTGTGAATTAAATACATCAATATTGAGTCTAGTGGCCCTTAAATATGCTCATGTAGACCTTACTGAAACACAGAGATTGCCTCTTGGAATGTAAGATATGATGTAGTGTAAGAATTTAATTTTCTGCTTATGACAGCATAAATCATCCGTCTTCTCAATGGCTAATGAACCACCATTCTGTAACAACTAAAGTAATTGCTTACATGGCAAAATGATTTTTGAAACCATATGACACACAATAGAAACTAGACCCCTGCTTCAGCCAGAAATTTGGGCCTGACCCAACCCAAGGCTGGGCCCGATCCATATTTATTTATCCCTTTGTTCCGGTACTGTGCTATATTTTAATCTCTAGTAGATAAACACACACTAGTTCAATAATAAATATGCATCTCCTTACATAAATGCAAACTCAGTAAATTTTTCCCAGACAAAATTCTACACATCAAAGTAGACGTAACCCAAAAGATTTGTGGGGAAAATGTTTCATAGATAATTCATGGGAGAGAAAAAATCTTATGCAACATTAGTTTGAGTTCCTCCCTCTTTATTAAACACATTCTAAATTCCCTTCTGAGTTAAAAAATAATTGTAGTGAATGTTGTCTGCTCATACTTTAAGTTCACCATAGCATGTCAACCATAAATCAATTAAAATCATAAAAATCAAGAGGAAAAACAGCACATAGACGTGCTATGATTTAATGTTTTAATGTTATGAAAACAGATGAATAGGCAGATGATTGTTGTTTGCTTTCATCCATTTACGATTCAAAATAAAAGAAATTTTAAAAAACTGTGCATATGCAAAATGGCCACCAAAATGACTGCCCTTTTCCAAAATGGTGCCGATGGTGCCGGCACCATTTTGGAAAAGTGTGAGCATTCACAGACGGGCCCTGGTGGCCATTTGCGCACATTCAGTGATTTTTAAGAACATTTTTTTAAAAATATTTTTTAATAAAAATAAGGGGAAATTAAAACAAACTACAACCCCCCCTTCAAATGAAGGTATTTTGTAAACAAAAAGCAAAAAATAGAAGTGAATTGGGTGCCTTCTGCACACCCCTAGTTCTTGCGACCTATTCCGTCACAACTCCAGTAACCACACTCGAAACTTAATAGTTAATAGTCAGTTTAATACTGACAGGACAACACAACGATATAGGCTTTAGAATTCTTAGGAAGCTATTTGGAGCCTACCTGTTTGCTTGAACATCCTTGTCAGACCTACCAGAGAAGAAGAATGCAATGCATTCAAAAGATTTGTTATCTCAGATTACTACAAGAAAAAAGTCATTCAAACACAACCACGCCTGGTACATTTTACACACCCAAAAGGATACTAAAATTACATATTTGACACTATTTGTAGTCTTTACCTAGTACCCAGTGATCAAATGCCCACTTAGCCAAAACTACCATCACTTTTCGCTACAAGCGCCAGGCACACTTGCCCATAAATTTGAAAAAGAGGCCAAAACCAATATAGATGGAAGCGTCTTCTTGCACTTTGGTATGATCCTAGAAAGCAGACTGGGAACCATTAACAGAAGTGAGCACTGTGGTCTAGTTCTTTTTTTCTGTGAATTTCCAGTGTGATTTATGTTCTGCTTTCAAAGGTATGGCCTTTAGGGATGAGCGACCAGAACGCGGTTTGGATGTTTGGATGTTCGGTTCGAAACCCGAGTTCAGGTTCGATAGTTTGGTTTAGCCGAGTTTGGTTTGGCCGAACATTCAAAAATAGCGAAACCAAAACAAAATAGAAACCAAAACCTAATTTTCGGCCCTGGAAAGACGTTTTTCCTGCCCCCGAACACGACCGAACATGACCGAACTGTTCAGTCGTTCAGGAGTTCGGTTTGGATGTCCGAACATACCGAGTTTGGTCCGAACTCCGAACATCCGAACCGTGTTTGCCCATCCCTAATGGCCTTTGAAATAAAATATTTTCTTTACCATTTGTCTTCCAACATTAACGCCCCAATTTTAAAATTATGTATGACAATAACAGTCACTAACTTTGCTAGACTGATTGTGGCAGGGCACAGTGGAGACACTGCCCCAAAAACACCGGCCCTTCAAAAAGAAGCCTGAAAAACCATATAGAGCTCAGCTGAGAGAAGTCAGGCCTATAATAGGCCTAGGTCAAACTAGGGATGGACGAACGCAGTTCGGAAGTTCGGACCGAACTCGGCCTGTTCGGTTGACCGAACCAAACTTCCGAACTGAACTCGAATTTCAAACCGAACCGAACCGAATTTCCAAACTCCATTCTGTTTGCCCATCCCTAGTGGCAACACACACCAAAAAAATCTGGTTTTGAATGGTCGAACTTGGTTTGGAAGTTCGGAATTCGACCGAACTCGGTCTGTTCGGTCGACCGAACTGAACCTCCGAACCGAAATCGAATTTCAAACTGAACCAAACCGAATTTCCGAACTCTGTTCTGTTCGCCCATCCCTAGGTCAAACCCGGCTAAGCTGTCAGTTAGTAAGTCAGTTAGGAGTTGGAAGCTGAAGGGAGCAGACTTCTCCAGGGCTGTAATTGACCAGGGCTGAAAAAAGTCCCACAAAGAAACAACTTTGCTTGAAGGACATGTGCAGGCCCAAAGAGACTGAACTCATTTTGACTCTGGTGGGATCTTTTCTATCACTATGGACTATAATAAGATGTGTATACTTACCTGCTAATATGTGAAGAACCCACCATTGTTGGGAGGAGCCTTCTGGTGGTGGGCAAATGGGCTGGCTGTAGGGGCATGTGTGGAGGCCAGTGTTAATTTGGGGTATCCCCAAGTAAAACAGAAGCATAGCAGGAAGCCTTAGGTTTACATGGAAGATGGGAGAGCTATATTCCCCAAAATCTCAGTTACAGAAAGGCCCCCTGTAACACTGATACTCAAACACAATGCTACACAAGATGAACTGCAAACTACAGCCATGATTTCTTATTATGCAAATAACCAGTGTATTCATCTCTTCTCACGACAGCATTGACAGGATGAAGGAACATATTGTGGGACCTCAAAGGACTAGTGTACCTGTGGGCATGTGTTGAGAGAGGGGTACCATATACTATGGAACTGACTCCCTCAGAGGCAGCTGCTCCCAACACTAATGTTCATTCTCTGTATCAGACTCAGCATCCACCAACACAGTATATCATTTTTTAATTAAAAAACCAATAATCCATTCTGGGAATCCAGCTTCAGGTTTCCACTTCCTTTGGCCCCCACTTTGCTCTTAAGCCGACAACATTTCAGATAGCCCTTAAGGTATCTACCATCTTGAATACTACTAGACGTAGGGGACACTCCATGAAACTTACTGGTAGCAGATTTAAAACAAGCAAAAGGATTAATCCATCAAAATTGTTTTTTAGAAGAACAATATAGTATGTTGGTGGATGCTGAGTGTGATACCGAGAATGAACATTAGTGTCGGGAACAGCTCTGTCTGAACAAGTTGTATTCCCACAATACAAATGACAATGACGCATACCCTTGTCAAGACCAGTAGCATAGCTGGGTTTAAATAAAGGATTTAACACATTCTTGGAGGATATGTCCATTAATGGCTATCAGTCACATAGGGTGAAAACGGACATGACGCTAACCGCCCTTGGTAGTTATTTATGCATGTTGCAGGCCTGTATTGGTGCCCTATGCAGCCCTGAAACATGCATAAATGACCACCAAGTGTGGTTAGCGTCATGTCTGTTTTCACCCATAGATAGAGGAGGTAACCTCTGACTGTTGCCAGATGGGAGTGAACAGCATGGAATGGACCACTCCATTATGACCTGTTGGATACTGCTTCGAAGTGACAGAGAGTAGTCACTGTCAGAGTTAGAATGCTGGGCTAAATGGATCATTGGTTTGACCCAGTATAGCTCTTATGTTTTTACGTACTTGTGATCTCTGCATTCAAGGTTCTAAAAATAGAATAAAGGGAGTCCTACCCTGGTCCGGGACTCTCTGGCTACACTTGAGGTAAAAAATAAAAATCAGGACATTATGTATGGGGGGGTTGTGATAATCAAATCACGCATCATTATTGCTACTTTCTAGTAGCAGAGTCTGACTTTCTAGAGTAAGATCCTTGCAAGCAATCTGATTTGCAAAAGATGGCAGAGAACACAAGGGCCCTGATCCAAAGTTCCTGTGTGTATGCAGACCAAACATGGTGCCTCAGGGGAAGTCTCCCGACTGTGCTGCCACAGGGAGAGGCAGGGCTGCAGAAGAGGACGCAGGTGGTGATGCGGTCAGAAGACAGGGAACTTCACCATGTGTATGTGTAGCGTGTGTACGTGCACAAGGGTTGGGTTGGCCCACATGCACGCACAGACCTTGGGCCAGTGTCAAGATCATCAGCTTGGATTTCTAACTTGCCTGACAAAGGATCCTGTGAGGTCCGAAAGCTTGCAAACCTCCACCAACCTAAGTTGGTCCAATAAAAGATATCTCTACTCTACTTTGTCTCTACGACCTATTTTGGGGACCAACACGGCAAACACACTCTCTCCAAGATCATCAAGCAGCACAGGAAGTAGTGAGGATTTTGCATAACCCTTTGTGCTACTACCAAATCATTGTATGAATACGACCAAAAAGTAGACCCATGTTCAGAAAGATAGGATTAAGACTTGACCCCTGTTTTTCTAGAAATGGGACTCAATGTGACTTGTCATGTTCTATGTTGCATTTAAGCCTTCTGCAAAAGAAAGCGGCACTGAACCTTTTTTTGGCCTTTGCTGTCAATGAGTTGTTTTTCTAGCCAAACAAGTAGTGCTGCTTTGAGCAGGTCAAGAATAATGTGAAAAGGAGTTGTTTAGATGAAGAGAGTCTAGAGGAGGTAATGCACAGGAACAGTTTGGAGAATGAATAAATGAACTAAAGCACTCCTGTGCAGCAGAATACTGGAAAATAGTTTAAAAAACACCAACACAAGGATCATTCAAAATGCAAGTTTGTGTGTTCATTCATTTGCATGACACTATTCTTGGACATTTCAGATCTATTTCACCATGCCTTTGCAGAGCTGGAGATTACATCTAAAATTCCAGCAAGACTTACGAGTCCATAATCAAATTCCATAACCAAACTCCTGGATTTAAAATAATTTCTACTACTATTTCCTTTTAGACTAATAAAGAACCTATTGATTGTATCAACTCTGCAATTCAAGCTTTTTATTTATACCAAGAATTTTCACAAAAATATCTGCATAAATAATTTTGAAACTGATCCCTTTTCAAAGCTATCAGAATCTTTGAACTGATAGCACATTAAGAACTTGGCCAGAGAGACATAATCAAGCAGTTTGTTAGCTCTGGCTTCTTAATTTTGACTTCTGAATGGTCATGTATTGATGGCTTCACTTTTGTTATACTGAATACTCCTTTATAAACAAGCATGCAGTAAGACAGTACCACTTCATTTCTAATTACTTCTGTTATTTACTGTACATACATCTCTATTCAGCTTGATAAGGAAGTAAGGCATATTCAGTAGCAAATCATGTGAGCATTGTGAAGTGAAATTGTGCTTAGCAACAGTCTCTTCCCTCACAGCCCTATAGAATTCATCCAAGTGGCATCTTTTTCTCAAGGCAACCAAGGTTTGCAAGGCTGTTGCTACAGCAAGGTGCAACGGTATACAACATGCAAGTTTATGTACATGATATATGCCTGTAAAAATATGTAGACTGAGCAAGTTTCAAGCCACTTTCAGACCTCCCCCCTCACCTCCATCCATATTCTGGCTGCGGGAGGGAAGGCGCAGCCAGGATATGCGCAGGGATCAGCTGGTCTGAACACAGACACCCGCACGGGTTTGCAGGCAGACATGCGCAGGGATGCAGAGCAGGAAATCGAGCTCTGCAACCCTGTGCGTTAGGGGTGGGAAACCGGTAGAATCCGGTATGTATTGTAGAGTTAGCTTTCTGTTGAATAACACACAGCAGAAGTTTCTTCAAAACAGAACTTTACTAAGAGTTCAGAAGACATGCTTTCATACTGTACAGACTGCATGGGACAAGATGGAGAACACAGAGAGGAGAAGAGAGACGACAAGGAGAGGAAAAAAACTGCAGGGCTTGCAATGGGCTCTTACTTGTGACTGTTGCACAATCCAACACCTCTTCTCAACAGTCACTAGTCAAATTCACTGGATTCATTCTTCTTAATAGCTTGCAATGGCGTTCTCCTGCTAGTGGCTTTGTGAACACATCCGCTGTCACATCCTCTGTAGGACAGTATTGCAGATCAATGGGTCCTTCTTCCTGTCACTGTGAGTCTTTCAGGAAATGGTATTTTACATCAATGTGCTTGGTTCTGGGGTTGATTCTTTCTGTTTGCGCCAGCACTATACGTCCTTAGTTGTCTTCCAGGATCGGCATGGGTCTGTCCAATCTTTGCCCCAGATCATTCAGAAGCTGTTGCAATCAGATAACTTCTTGGTTGGCATGTGCCGCTGCCACGTACTCTGCCTCCGTCGAGGAAAGTGTCACAGAGGCTTGTTTTCTACTGCACCAGCTGATGGGTCCTCCACCAAGCAAAAATAGGTACCTGCTGGTAGAGTTTCGGTCTGAATGGTCTCCAGCCCAATCTGTGTACACGTACCCTATCAAGTCTGACACGGAAGTTGCTGGGAGCCATAGCTTGAGGTGCACAGTCCCTTTCAGGTACCATAAAACCTTCTTCACTGTGTTCCAATCCATTTGGGTTGGGACTGAGACTTGTCTACACAGTATACCTATTGCCACCGCAATGTCAGGCCTTGTGATTGTGGCAATGTACAAGAGCTTTCCTATCGCCTTTCTGTATTGCTTATTGTCTGGCAGCAATAAACTAGGTTCTTTGATCTCCTTTGGGTAGCTGGTTTCCATAATAAGGGTATCTGCTGCCTTCGCACCTCCCATGCTGAAACTTTCTATCATCTCTTCTATTGCCTGTCTTTGGTTGAGGAGATAGCATCTGTCATCTTCTCTTTCAATTTGTATTCCAAGATAGTGCGTTATGTTACCCAAGTCCTTAGTTTCAAAGTCCTGATTTAGAGCTCTCATTGTTTTGCACTCATTCCCATCTTGCTCAAAGCATACGAGGAGGTCATCGACATAAATCCACCTGCCCCTTAGTCTCTTTGTGTATAAGCAGGGATCTGCTTTGCTCCTGGTAAAATTTTCCCTCATGAGCACCTTGTTTATTTTAGTGTTCCACGCTCTGGCGGCCTGCTTAAGCCCATATATGCTTTTGTGCAGTTTGCATACAAGATCCGGCCTTTCTGCATCTGCAAACCCCGGTGGTTGGTCCATGTAAATATCTTCCTTCAACTCACCATTTAGGAACACTGTTTTCACGTCCATATGTTTGACTTGCATTCCTCTTCCGGCAGCTATACTTAACAATGTTCTGATTGTATGTAGTGTGCTTAACTACAGGTGCAAATGTTTCATCATAGTCTTCTCCGTACTTCTGGGAGTATCCTTTGGCGACAAGTTGGGCCTTACACCGCCCAATATTTCCCTGCGCATTGTACTTTATTTTAAATGTCCATTTACAACCTATAGTCTTTCTCCTTGTGGGCAGTGGAGTAAGTGTCCACGTTACATTGTCCTGCATGGACTTTACTTCTCCTTCAGCCACTCTTACCCATTTTTCTGCTTCCCCTTCTGACATCTGCGAGACGTCCCCCCAGGATGCTGGCTCTGACAATTTACTGGTCCTGACTTTGTAGGACAGATGAATGGGGGGGAATGCCTTTGTTAGACCTCTTCGACTGGCTTGGCTCAGCATCAGCAGCCGGCTGTGTCTGTTCCTGCACTTCTGTTAACTTTGTGCCAATTTCAACCATTTGTTCAGAGGATTGCTCCCTTTCAGTGGTTTCATCCGTGATTGATTGTTCTCCTTCGCCTGGACCTTGGAGAGTCATTACACTGTCTCTTGAGTATTCCAGAAAGGTCACACTGTTACTAATGATTATTCTGTCTGCGCATGGATCCAGGATCCTGTAGCCTTTGGAATACTCACTGTATCCTCCGAGGATGTCTGCCACTGCTCTGTTTCGCAGCTTGGCACTTTTCTCCTCTGGGATATCTACGTAAGTCCTACTTCCAAATACTCTGATGTGACCCACACTAGGTTTTTGACCATGCCACAGTTCATATGGAGTTTTCCTCACTGTTCTACAATACAGCCGATTTTGTAAGTAGGTAGCAGCAACTGCTGCTTAGCCCCAGTATCTTTCTGGTAGTCCAGAGTCTGTTAACATGCATCTAACCATTTTGGTTAGCGTTCTGTTTTTCCTTTCAGCTGTTCCGTTCTGCTCGGGTGTATATGGCACTGTCTTTTCGTGCTCAGCTCCATGGAGTCTCAGAAAGTCCTCTACTTCCTTTCCTGTGAACTCACCTCCATTGTCAGTCCGCAGTGTCTTTGGTCTGCGCTGGAACTTGTTGCTCGTCATGGTCACATAGTCCTGAAGTTTGTTGAATACTTCATCTTTACTCTTCATGGCGTACGTGATCATGTACCTTGAATAGTCATCAACAAAAGTTACCATATACCAGTTGCCTCCTGGCGTGGGAACCTTCATTGGGCCGCAGACATCGCTGTGTACAAGATCAAGCGGTTTTGTGGCTCTATTCTGACTCTTCTTAGGAAGCGTAGCCCTTGTGGCTTTGACTTTGATGCAACAGTCACATTCCATGACCATGGGACACGTTGATACCTTAAGGGCTTTGGTCAACTGCTGTCTGTGCATTTCCTTGACACTGTCTGGGTGTCTACGTTCCATGCATCTATGCCACAAGTGGATGCAGTCATCGTGTGGATTGTGGGCAGTGAGCTTCGCCTGTTCTTTTGCTGTGCTCAGACAGTATAGGTGCTCATCTGCAGAGGCTCTACCCAGTACTTTTGTCCCACTTTGAATTGTGCATTCATCTCCCTGGAAACGGATGGTGAGTCCCCTCGCTGCCAGGTGCCTCACGTACAGGAGTCCCCCTTCTAAGTTGGGCACATAGAGCACATCTTTCATGGGTATGGTCAGTGTGCCTCCCTGTGACTGGTTGCAGCACAGGAATCCTTGTCCAATTCCTTCTGCCTTGACGCTTCTCTCATCTGTAAGGTAGATCCTTTCTTTACTGCTTAGATCCAGTTCTGTGAAGAATCCTTTATCGCTAGTCATGTGGCTCGTTGCCCCAGAGTCTACACACCAATTTTGGAATGAGCTGTCTTGCGTTGCTCTGAAGCACCCACTCTGTTGTTGAGCAACTGTATTGTCGTTTGTGACTTTAGCCCTCTGGTTAGGTGTTCGTGGAGACAGTTTCTGCTGTTCTGCTTTCCATATATAGCAGTCTTTCTTTAAATGTCCCTCCTTTTTGCATCTGAAGCATATTCTGGTTTCCCTCTTAGGAGCTTTGTCTGAGGTTTTCAGTGCATTCTCATTACCCTGCTTTAGATCATTCTGCAGGTTATCCTTTCTGTGCTGGAATTCATCCGCAAGTCTACCGTTAACCAATTCCAGCTTCAGTTCAGCCTCTGGCCTTGTATTCAGGACATTGATGAGGGCACTAAGATTCAGGCAAGCTGCAGAGGAGCAGGGCTACCACATGGCTGTCTTTTATATCTTCTCCAATGCCACGCAGCTGTGCGACTACTTCCAACATGGCTTTAATATGCGCTTGCATTTCACTTTCTTTGCCAAGTCTCATTTTGTATAGTTTTCTCAGGAGAAACAGTTTGCTATTCAGGCTAGTCCTCTCATGCAAGTTTTGCAATGCAATCCACATGCCTCTTGCTGTGGTCTCACTTAGACGATGACCAGCTAATCCATATACCAATAAACTTATTGTAGCCTTTGCTAACCTGTTCTTTTTATCCCATTCCTCGTGATTTGCTGCTAGTCTGTTCATGGTAATCACCTCCCATAGATCATCTTTAAATAGCAGCATTTCCACTTTAAACTTCCACAACTGGTATTTTACATTGTTCAGCTTTCCTACTGAACATCTGAGCTGCTTGCCATACTTGCTTCCCTCCCTTTCCCCTTCTGGGATTTAGGCCTTCTTACTCACAGTCACTAGTTACGCCTCTCTGTCTGGGAATTTTCTTTCACACTCTGCACTCCTTCTGGGCTGCCTCTAGTCTTCAAAATTGCTTTGAAGATGTCCTGGGCCCATAACCTATTGTAGAGTTAGCTTTCTGTCAATAACACACAGCAGACGTTTCTTCAAAACAGAACTTTACTAAGAGCTCAGAAGACATGCTTCTATACTGTACAGACTGCATGGGACAAGATGGAGGACAGAGAGAGGAGAAGAAGAGGAGACAAGGAGAGAGAGAAAACTGTTTCATCCCCTGACCCTCCCCCCTACTGGACACGCCCCATATTAAGCTTGCAGGGCGTTTACTTGTGACTGTTGCACAATCCAAAAATATGTTCAATAAAAATTGGCATTATCCGGTCCCAATGTATTTATATTGTGCAGGACTGGGAAGCTTTCAAAGATATTTTTAGGGCATCCAATTTTTTTTAAAAAATCTCTATTGTAAAGACGTTTGTTGAATTTTGACTTAACACAAGGGAAAATACTAGTGTGCAAGAAATCCAAGAGAGTCCATAAAATACACACTGCTAGAGAACTCTTGTTTTGTTCCCAAAGATTTATCACTTTCAAGTTTTTGTGACTTTGATAAATTTTAAAATAATGAGTTGTGCATGAAAGTTACAGCAGACAGTGATTAATGCATTTCATCTGGTAGAGGAATCCCAGAAGGCATTCATCTTCATAATCCAAAAATGGTTTCTATTTGTTTAAGTAAAGGAGGTTATGAAACAGCTATTAAGTTTGCATTCTGTAAAGCTTGTTCTACTGTAAGTGATTAGCATTTGAAGATGAAACTCACTCAACACGTTCATAGAAAAGGACATCAGTCTCACTAAAGCGATATTTCTTATATTTCTGCCTTATTCTTTCAACTATAGCCAGTCTTTTTGATATCTTGGCAGCTCTTTGATGTGCATCACCTTTGTATTCAAATACCTTCTTTAAGATGAACAGGCGCATTAAATAACCTTCTGAGCACTACAGAGCATAAAAGATTTCATCTCCCTTCAGCCTTGGGACTGACAGCCAACCCAGTGGCATACAGTATACCGACCACACAAATAGTTAGCAGAAGAGGAGTCAGAACCTTACCAATATCTGCACAAAAGTGCATTGATAGGTTTATGTCTTAACTTACACCAAGGATGAGCTGGGCTTTTCACACCTTCAAAAAATCTTCCAGAGTATCAAATCTTGAACATATCAGAATGTAAACACTGTTAGACTGCAGACCCTACAAATGCAGGGCAAGAAAACACTGAGCTGGAAAGCAGCTTCAGGGTCTTTCAGAAAAAAATTACATTCTGCAAAACCATCTTGTGTGGTCTACAACAGCTTAATATATCCATAATATATTCAACAACAGAAGCTGATTTAAAAAAAAAATTAAAAAAAATGCTGTAAAGAATCAATCTTTCCAAATACAGTCTGTACGGATTGGATGCTTTGTGCCACTGTAGAAATAGATGTTTGTTTGAAGGGGATGATTGAAGCATCACTTCTGAATGAGCCATTTCCTTCATTCCTCTCATGCTGTTAAGCCACTGTGCCCCAGTCTGTTCCACAAATGTCTGTTAGCTCTTACCTTGGCTCACGAAACATGCAGGTTTCGTTTCAACCTGCGAGTCATGGCAGGGCAAGGGTGGCCAGATATGCAAATTTTAGAGGACACTTATGAGAAATACAGGTTTCGGGGCTGCACTGGAGGTTCCTTCCACCTTTACTGGTTTTTGCATGCTTCCTTGTCAGTCTGATAAGGAGCATAGCTAGACTGCCAGGGGTATAGCATTAGCTATCATAGAACAGCAGGTGCAGCACAGCTGTACCTGGGCCCTGAGATTTGGGGGCCCACAAACCCCCAGGGCAACGTCCCTGGCAGGTCCCAAACCTGATTGGCTTTAGGACGCTGTGGAATCCCTGACAGGACAGACTCTCAGCAGAGGCAGTGAGGAGGAAGGGAGGGGCCACAATCAAGTGGCTCTGATGGGGGCAGGGCTGGGGCTGGCCCTCATGGCTGGTTCTGAACTGGGGCTAGTAGTAGTAGATTTATTGTGGCCTATGTCTTTACAATTCCCAACACAAGATTGATCATAACAATAACACAATATAACACTGGCACTATAAAGCTTTAACACAAAACAAACAAAAATTGTAAAATTCAGATAAGTCTATTAGGGGCAGGGAACGGGGAATAAGCAAGGCTCACACGCACACTTCCCACTTGCAAGGGTACCTGCGGTTCTATAGAGTCCCTCAGGGTCTTATAGTGGCTCAGGGAACAGGCTGTTAGAGCAGGTCCCAGCTGAAGATCATCATAGGGACTAGTGAACTGCACAGTGCCCACTCTATGTAATGCCCCCACACTCACAGGTTCCAGGGATGGGTGCAGTCAGTGGTGGTTCAGGGGCCGGGGCCTCGGACCCAAGGACACCAAAGGAGGGGGCTAGGGCACGCACTCAGGCACGGGGGAAAGGAAGGGAACCACGGGGAGGAAATACTCATGCTTGCACCAATCACTTGCCCTATCACTCACCCAGTTAATCACTCTTCAGCTGCTCCAGTCACTTGCTCAGTCTCTCTCACTCTCACTCTCGCTACTTCTCACACTTAGCTTCAATCCGCAACGCTCAAGGGGCCAGTCTCATGGAGCACGTCTGATCACCAGCACCCCCAAGTTCTACTGTGGGCCTTAAGAAGCCCCGTCTCGGAGCCCCGCCCGGAGGCGCATGGAGCGCCGCAACCCTACTTCTGGCTTCCTCCTGCACATGTGCCAGGAGTCCTGGGTTGCCTGGCGACCCAGGGACGCCGTGCCGCCACGAACGTTCACCGGATCAGCTACTCCTGACTCCACCAGTGGCGTGCTCGGGGGCGGAGCCAAGCAGCGGCGCCGGGGGGGAGGCCCTGCCCGCGCCTTCAGCCCCGCGCCCCCCCTCGCCTCCAACCCCGACCCCTGACAAAGTCCTACGGTTAAAATCCTACTTAAAGCAGTCCTACAAACAATGAATTAATATTACAATTAAAAAGAATAAAGGGAACAAAAATAGAACAGATAAAACGGATAATAACGAAATAACTGCTAAACCTAGCAGTTTAAGTATGGATGATCAACTAAATTTTGTTGAACCGCAGAACCTGAAGGCAGAAGTTAGCTACTTGCACAGATAGTAAACAGATTTTTTAGCACTGTATCCTGCTGGCAGGATGAACAATGGTGCACACTAAAATTCAGGTACTTCATTCTCCATCTGGCATACCGTACACATTCGAAAATCACACGGGGGAGTGATTCTATTAGCCCTATATTGCAGCTTTGGCAGAACAGCTCGGTATGGAGAATCCCCCGATACCTGCCTTCAAGAACAGCCGAGGGGAATACCTGCAAATGAAAGAGCGTTAAAGCCTGTCACCGCTGCCACTCCATCCAATTCATCAAGTAAAATAGATCTTTTTTTAAAGGAAAAATACTAATGAAGGAAGGGGCTACCTTCCGGTCCCTCATCAGGGACTCCTCCTGTTGAAGCTCCTGCTCTAGGACGTGATTTTTTATTAAACTCCGCGCCCTTTCGAGGTCCATCTGGGCTAAATACTCCTTAGAGAATCCCAGATTATGGAGTAGATCTTGTATATCCAGGTCCCATTTTCCAAAAGGTTCGGCCTTCCATAACTCCCGAACTACTCCCTCTACTGGGGGCAGACAGTTTCAGCCAGTAGTGCAATATCACAACAACTGCCTGAGTTCTTAACGGCTGGGAAAACGTTTCTGCCCTCAGCAGTACCTGAGGTGTACATTTGGGGACACCCAAAATAGCTTGTAAGAACCTGTTCTGGAGCCCCTCACGTTGCCCCAGGAATTTAATTCCCCATATAGGAAAGGCGTATAAAATCTTAGGGACTATTTTGGCCCTAAATAGATGGAGAGTCGGTTCGACAAATTTTCCACCCTTCAAATAATAATAACCAATAATTACTTGAGTTTCATGCCAAGCCTGCCGAAAAATTACCTCAAAATGTGGTTTCCAGCTTCCAGAGGCTGCGATATTTACACCCAAATATTTAAAGAGGGGGACTTGTTCAATCTCCCTCAAGTTCATCTGCTACCTAAGCTTCCTCTTTGCTGACACCGTGACCAGTATTTTGGTCTTTGCATAATTTATTATGAGACCCTCCTGGGAGCAATAAGAAGCAAACCCCTCCATTGACCTTCTTAAACCTATCTGCATAGTCAATTCAATTCAGACTTTATTAAGCATGACAAAACGTCATAGCCAACACAAAAAACACACATACATTTAACAACAAATAGGCATGAACATAAACATAAAATGGCCAACATCATAAAACCAATACTATATATAACATAATGGCGTAATAAAAACTAAGCTTTACATCCAGTTGTTAATCTGGGTAAATAGGGGAGCTAGTAAGGACACCCTGGATATACAAGATCAGTAGTTCAGGAGGAATGAAATCCCCCCCTCCCCCCGGAGCCTTACCGCTCTTAAGGCCATCAATCAACTCAATAATCTCCTGGTGAGTGGCGGGCTGAACTGGGGCTAAGAGATGGCTCTGGGGACAGGAGGAGCCCATGGAGCAGGTGCTGGGTGGGGGGGAGTGCAGGAGGGGTTCACAAATCAGCATTGGCCACTGGGAGGCACCAGGTCTCCCCTCTGCAGCAGGACCAGGAAGAGGCGCAGTACTAGGCTTCCCTCTCTCCCTCCTAGAGCCAGGCACCATGCGAGAACCACCCCAAGTCTAGCCCAGTGCAATGGGGCGGGGAGCCATCACAAGAGCCACAGCAGGAGGAAGAGAAGGTGGTAGAGACAACATGCCCCTCTGCCCTGTACCTGGGGGCAGACAGGGACAGTGTGTGCTGTGGGGGTCTGGCTGGAGGCAGGGAGGAAGCAGGGCCAGGGGGAGGGATCGACTACTGAGAGCCCCCCCCCCGGAGAGGGCATGGGGGATGGGGCTCCCACAGCAGGGGCTTCCCCTTGTGTGTTTGTAAGCAAGCCCTGACTGCCAACTGGACATCAACCTGGGCTTTATCACTATTTGGAGGAGCTGCACCAGGGAGCATTAGCCCCCCAGGCTTGTGGCCCTGGTGCAGCTGTACTGCCTGGCCTTATTATACCCATTCTCCTGAGCCAGACTGTTCTGAAAGGTTAGCTCACTGCCAGCAGGCTCTTTCACTCCAACTACCACCTACATACCTTAGACTATAGTAGCTGCCTGCAGGTTTTATACTTTTCAAGTGCTCTCCAGATTTCCCTGAGGGAAATTACTTTTACTTAGCTTAGGTAAAAGCCAAGCTTGGTCAGGTGACTAGCACTTACACGTCTGGACTGAACTGTCAAAACTGTTAATACGATGAAAAATTGCTTCTTAAGAGCCCATCAGGGGCTACCAGAGCAAAGACAGGGGCAGCTGAGAGAACAGCTCTGGTTCCCATCCTTTGATTTCCTTACTCTGGTTCCCATCCTTTGATTTCCTTACTCTCAGATACAAGAGTACAAGTTCTCCTAGTAATAAAAACGGACAGATCTCAATTTTGCAGGTGATATTTCACTTCCAGAAGATAATGTACAAAAATACAAATATTAATAAGCAATTTACAAGAGCAGGCAAGTAAAGTTGGCAGTATCTTTATAAACACCAGCAATACTAAATTTATGACTGTTGGGAACATATAGGCAATGGCATCTAGTATGGTGCAATATGGATATAGGAGTTCCTTTATTTGGGGAACATCACCACAAACAATGGCAATACATGCCAAGATGTTATGTCCCCCACAGGGAAAGCAAACAGAGCTGTTGTAATGCTAGATAACATCTGGAAACAAGAGCATGAGCCACAAGGTGAAGAATATGATAGCAATATGAGATCAGGGCTGCTTTACAGCTCTGAAACATGGGCTGTTAAGAAGCAATGTTGGCGTACTGACAATTTTGATAGCAAATGTCTAAGAAACATGCTTAATTTTAAGTGGCAGACTAAGGTAACCAACGCCAGCATTTGACAGCAAACAGAGCAGTCCTCGCAACCAAACTCTTCAAGAAGAAAAGGCTCAGTGGGTTTGGACAGCTGAATAAAATGGAGTCATCTAGATTGGCAGCTCAGACTATGACTTGGAAACTGCCTGGGGAAAAAAACACCAGGATGTCCATATCTTAGATGGCAAATACAGTGGACAAAGATCTCTCCCAAATGGAAATTACCTGGAGGGAAGCCCAGACAATGTCCTTGGATTGGGAAAAAAATGAAGGATCTGATTGTTGCCTCATGTTTCATTTGGAATGAAGAAAACTCAGTAACGAAAAAGGACAGGTTTCATGGGAGGGGGAAAAGTTTTGGCTTTTCTATTACATCCATCCAGTGGGGCTGATCCCAATTTCTGCAGATTCCCTGTGCATGTGCACAGTTTCCATGTGGCACTATGTGCCGGCAATGGCAGTGCACACAGTTTCCACGCACACATGCATGAATGCAGCTACATGGAATCCACGGAGCTTGGGATCAGCCCCACTGTCTTTAATACTAATTGTAAGAAGTTCAAATCCATTTGATCTGTCAAGTAGCCACTTTACAAAGAGATACAGTAGACCATCAAGGATTAACTAGCAGTTTGTAGGGGATGGCATTTTTTAGGGCTGAAACGAGCAGCTAAATTGCTGGTCACAAGAAAGTTTGCCATATTAGGATCAATTTCCCAACCATTTCTCAATATTGATGCCATTTGTTGATTCTCACAATATGTGAGATACTGTTCCCGATTATCAAATTTCCGCTTACCGTTTACAGCATACTGCATACCATTCATTTACTGCTTTAAAAATTGCCGAGGGTACCGTTTTAGTTTTACTTCCAGGTTCATTGTTTCTGCATTTCTGAGCCAATCACTACAAAAAAAAAACTTAACCTCCACTCCAGTGCCTCCAATCAGAATTGTTGTTCTGTATTGTTACCTTTGCTCTGATCAATCTGCAACTGGACTGCAGATTAATAAAGGAATTTGTGTACCAGCCAATAAGTAACAAGGAAGTACAAGGAAAAATGCAATGCAAGAAATGTGTTACTGCATTGTTATTAACTCTTGGGATTTGAAATGGATGGGAAAATGGTAAACCGAAAAGTAGTAAATCAAGAAATGAAATGTCAGTCAAGACATTAACTGAGTGGTTCTTAATTTGACTGACATTGTATTGGGAACCAGGATTTTGATGAGATTTCCCATTTGGCAAAATCTCGTTTTAGCTCTAATTTTTATGTCAGTAAAAAGAAAATGTAATTTGAATCTCTTCACAAAGTCCTGTCACTTTCCTGTGAATTCTTATAGGTCCCCATTTACTCATGAGGTAACCAAAAAGTAGACATTCACAATTATCAGGGTAGGAAAGCTATGGGCTAAACCAGGGGCAAGGTTTCTTGCGACTAGGATGGGCTGGGGAGAGGGCAGGACTTGCTGTTCACATTAAGGGCTCCCCTACCCTTTTCTCCTTTTAATTCAAGCACAAACACTGTAAATCACCTGGGCTGCTTGGGAGCATTCATCCCCACCAAAGTTGACCCCAAACAGCCATGCAACCCCATCTGCTCTTCACCACATATTATTGCTTTAATTTGTTCAAACTCAAAATGAAAAGGTGCACAGTTCCTTATATAGGGCAGTAGCAGCTGCATATCAGACTGAACACCCTTACAGATACATCTACTTTGCACTCTCACAATGTGGTCAACTAAATATTATATCTCTGCTGCATGAGGTAAAAAAAAGGTGGAAATTCATGGGCAGGGCTTTTATATGGCCTAGGCGCTATGTATCTAAAGGACCTTCTTATCTCTCTTCGTGACCTCTAAGATCAGCCAAGGGCAGACTCGCACAAGTTCCATCATTGGCCCAGGTCTATATGACCCGGGTGCAAAGAGAGACATTTCTGGTGGCTGCTCCACAGCTTTGGAACTCCCTTCCCTTAGAGGTTTGTCTAAGCCCGAGTTTGTGTACATCTTCCGGAGACAGTGCAAAATGTATTTATTTGGCCACGCCTTTAACGGGCAGGGATAGATTCTGAGGTGGTGGAGGGTTATTAGTATTTGATGAGTTTTATTTTGTATTTGATGTATTTTGTATTTGACGATGTGAGCCGCCCTGAGCCTTCGGAGATAGAGTGAGACAGAAATCTAAATAAATAAATAAATAATAATAATAATAATTTATTTTTTTTAAATGGAGAGCAGTTGAAACTTGTTAAAACCATGACTGAATATGAGCATCGACGTTTCCACTGCAGTAGTCGAGATCTGAAAAAACTTTGTGAGTATTCACAGAAAATGGTATAACACTTCTTTGCAAACAATGTTTTTAGTAAATGTTCCTGCCATGTTTGGAAAGGCTCTCTGTTCATGTATCTGTAGTACTTATACTTTGAGACTGAAGGACATTGATTACCTTTAGCAACTTGCAAGTTGGGGTCATTGGTTAAAAGATCTATTGCATTTATAGTAGTTTTATTGAGTTTTTAATGACTGATGATAAATTGACAGTGCCTGAGCTTTAACGTGATATATAATGTGTCTAGGTTATGCAGTTTTGAAAAAAAATCTTATACAGCAAACTCAAGGGGATATTAACATATAGACTGGAGACACCCTGAGGAGAGCAAACCACCAAGATGAGCAAGACAAGTTCTCATGTCTCAAAGGCAAATGTTACACCAGTTTAATTCAAATCTCAACTCTGGATACTTTGCATGAAACAGAGGGCGCTTTCCGATGTGACCGAATGTGCACCATTTGCCTCTTGTAAAGACTCCGGGAGGCAAGTGACACATGGCTTTTCTCACGTGGGAAAAGTGAAGCTGCGCAGCTTTGACAGTGATCATGCACGCCATGAAGAACTGGATTTTTGCATGATGAATATGATTGCCGCCAAATCTGCACGGCTTTGCATTCTCACATGACAAAAGCCATGCCTCATTTGCCTCTTGGTGCACATTATATCACATCGAAAAGCACCCAAAGTGGGAATAAGGACAGAGGCATTCAGCCTCCCAGAGAAAAACACTGGGCAGAGGGTCTGTGACTAGAGCTAGGGTGACCAAATGATGCCCTTCCTTCCCCCACCATGTTTCATGTATGAGTCAGAGGGAAAGTCCTTGAAACGCCTCATCCCACCATGAATCCACCAGAGATGGCTGCAGCCCAGCAGATGTTTATTTCAGGCTGCCTGTGATTTGATAAGCCAGCTTCAGTCCTCACTGGCAATCCATGGGAGGAGGAGGGGCGATGACGAACCCTCATGCTAACCACAGGGAAGAATCATCATTTAACTTATTCCAGCATTGTGGGGTAATTTCCCTGCCCCGGGGGCACATCTTGTGCAATAGCTTAGAAATTAGTGGCCTTCCGACTTTAGCCTTTTAGGACATTGTCACTAGCACCATGATACACTATTCCCAAAGGGAAGTCCATTGCCATTAACCATTTGTTTTCTGTGGACGAAAAACTGTCCAGGGTAACATGCTACACCAGATGTGAATGGGTTTTCCATATGGGGTAACAAGTTACCCCAAGTCCATATTAATAGTTGGGATAATTTGTTACCTCAGTTAAATTTTAGGTTATCTTGTTAATCCAATTAGCATTCTTAACAACCGAAGTCAATATTTGTCTAAGATAACAATATTTGTCTAATATATAACAGTTTGGTGCCACTTAAGGAGTCCTTCAGGTTCCTCACTGGAGGGTTTGGGAGGGACTGCTTCTTCCAGGTTGCTCGCTAAAAATACCTTTGTTTTCAGAGCCTGTTTGGCTGGTTCCAGGTTTCAGCCTCAAGGCTGACAGAGAGAACGTGCAGTGGAAAACGTCACCATGGAACCTCCTACAACAGTAAACATTAGATTTCCCCCCCACGTTCCCTGTTCTCAGTAAGCCCTGCATGCCAAGCTGGGGGTGGGGCATCCAGACAGCTGGGCTCTGTGCCACGCTGGGGGTGGGGAAGCCAGACAGCTGGGCTACCCTAGAGGACACACTCTTATCTCAGTTTTGTGTGTAGGTTTTTTTTGTATGGGATGGGGTGTGTATGTGTATTGTGACACACACTGCCTTCTGCTGTCACATGAAATGAAATTTGATCGGGGTGCATGTATACCCTGACCCCACAGTAATAGGATTTCAGGATACAAAGTTGCCCCACGATAATGACAACATAATTTGTATCATGAATTTGGAGGGTAAAAAAAACAAAACAAAACAAAACAAAAAAGAATTATGAACATAAAGCATGCTCTCCAAACGCTATTAAAAGAAATCAATGTGACACATTTGTTCGGTCAGTCTCTATGCTGTACGATAGATGAAGGGAGGAAGGAAGGACCTCTTTGTTGTTGTTTTTATTGTTTTAGTAATCCCTTCTATGTATTGTTTTAAATATTTTGTGAGCTGCCCCGAGCTGCCATAGGGCTGGAGGGAGCGGGATACAAGTCATTATATAAATAAATATACAAGATTTATAAAGGCATGCAACTCACCCTCATGCTAAAGCTATTTAAATACCTATGGAAGGCTTCAAGGCTAATAAAATCTAAACAGCAAGAAACAACCAATTGAGCAGAAGGACTAGAGACAGAACTGGCCATTAAATCACAAGATGGTTCTTTCAAGGATTAAGACTCTTTCCAACATGTACTTCACCTTCTTTAACAGCACTTTTACATTACATCTGCCAAAAAAACACCTATTCAGAATACCTTAAAAATAGAATACACAGAATGCACTGACTTTTATAGGCTATACTTCATGTGTTTTGTTTTGTTTTTAAAAACAGCCAATTAATTAGTTAACTGTAAAACCAGCATCTTTCCATATTGCTTGGAAAGAGTAGTTTTGAACATGTATGAAAGCAGAAAACCCCCCTTCTACACACCACCCAAATAGGCAGAGAGGGCAGTTTGCCATGCCCGCCCCCCACTGAAAGAAAAAGATGGAGGTGGGAGTAGTTTCAAGGGCAGGCCATGGATGGTCACCAGTCTGGGAAGGGTGCATAGACTGGAGTCTCAGGAGGTGG
Source organism: Sphenodon punctatus (assembly GCA_003113815.1). Classification (NCBI taxonomy): domain Eukaryota; kingdom Metazoa; phylum Chordata; class Lepidosauria; order Sphenodontia; family Sphenodontidae; genus Sphenodon; species Sphenodon punctatus. The sequence continues at coordinate 703,530 of QEPC01014892.1, read as the reverse complement.
GACCCTGGCAGCACCCAATTTAAGCTGCAGGGTTTCACTCCCACACCACTTGAGAGCCCTGGAGCACAACGGGTGCGAGACAAGAGAAGCCAGTTTGTTCTTTGAGGACACCTGGTCCAGCCTTCTAAGGTGAGTATGGGTGAAAACAGACATGAAGCTAACCACCCTTTAACCACCCTTGGTGGTCATTTATGCATGTTTCAGGGCTGCATAGGGCACCAATACAGCCCTGCAACATGCACAAGGGTGGTTAAAGGGTGGTTAGCGTCATGTCTGTTTTCATCCTATGTGGAGCTGGGTGGCTGTTCACGTTGCCTGGGATTGTTCTAGCCTGCATCTTTCCATATCTGTGCCCCTTTATCATGGAGCTCCTTTTTGACCACAGGACTTCACAATCGTGCCCCCCTCCCACTGGGGCCTCTTGGCCCTGGAGGCTCTGACCTGGGTTCATGTCTCTCCGCTCTGGATGGAGCAGCAGTTCTGCCCTCTGCACGCACAGTCATGCTGTGATGATAACCTGTGGGGAGAGGGGCAGGTCTGAGGGTTGCACTGCAGGCCTGCCAGCTGAGGTGGGGGAGGTCAGGAGATTGTGTAATGCTTACCTGGAACTGGCTCTTAGTCTGTCCCACTGCCACATGTTTTTCTCTCCAGTTTCACACCAGTTTCTGCAGTTGCTCAGCCAGGGGACCTCTGGAACGCTCCCCCTGCATCTCTTCCCACTTTTCCTCTGGGGTTTCATGTTGGAGCGTCCCAGCATCACAGCTGGGAAGGACGGGCTCCTGAGGGGGTCCAGTGAAGCACTGGTTTTCTCCTCCAATTGCTGTCATGCTGCAGGCTCTGGCTGCTGCGGTTCCCATTCCCTTCTGACAGGCTTGCTGGAGTGCACTGCCCTGAGAAACGAGGGAGGCCTTGCTATGCCTGACCTGGGGGCCCAACAGGGAGGATTAGAGGGGGAATGCATGCCGATCACAGCCAGGTGGGGTGGTTGGCTGCCTCTGAGGAAGTTAAATGGCTTATGGGCGCGGCCATCTTGTGAGCAGGGCGCAGAGCGCAGAGGGCGCAGAGTGATGATGGGACCGCCATAAGGGTGTAGACCTTATAAACACTTTTCCATGTGTTTATATATGTTTTTATGTGTTTTATCTTATAAGTCACCCTGAGCCTTTTCGAGGGAAGGGTGGGATAAAAACATAAATAAAATAAATAGGGCTCCCATAGCTTCACAGATTACATTAGGCTTTTGCAGTCCCTATCACGTGTACATACAAATGGTGGGAGGCAGCCATGTTTGCCGCCACATTCACATTGGTTTTTGAGGGGCATATGAGCTGGACTATAGCTTCAAGTAGGTATGCCTCATGTTGGGCAGCTGCCATAGAGGACATGGGTTCCTCAACAGACCATTTGTGCAGAGATGTCCACAGTGCAAAGAAAGTCCAGAGGGGTGTGGGGACGCAGTTTACTTGGTACCAAGCAAATACCTCAGTATTCTGCTGAGTTCATGCCATGAGGCGTATTTGTGCAATGTGGCCTCCACTGCCACATGCACCCTTATGCCATGCCTATGGGACCATTTTCATCTTTGAGCAATTCTTGGTGGTGTTGATGGAAGACCTTCACTAAGGCAAGTGCTCACAGAGCACTGTGGGTCCCACTCCTTTGGGTTACTGGGTGGTCAGATTTACTGCCACAGCAGGGTTCTGCAGTTCAGAGATAACGGGCATTAATGATGGAGTTCAAAGGCTTTCTGCTCCTACAGCCGTGCGCCCCCTCCCCCATAACGCAATCACTGGGGTGTTGACTGAAATCCCTTTCCCAGCACTTGGCTAACGCATTCTCTTTCACAATTTGATTTCCAGGTCCACTCACTGTTCAGAGCAGAACCTTCAGCTTGGCTGTTGGTCACTGCAGTGCCCTGGACAGCTTCACAGGAAATGGAACAACTGGCTCCATTCCTTGAAATGATAATGAGTGTGAAAGGAGACCTCCACGTCCCCCACCTGTTATCTGCAAACTCCCAATTTACTGTAACCAAGCCAAGAACGTGTATCTGAGCTCTCGCATCCTCATGAATGTCGCATCCCTTGTGTTTCCCTCCATTTTCCCCTTCCCTGTCTCCCCTCCCCCTGTCTTTAGATTGTAAGCTCTCAAGCAGGGACCATGTCTATCTTGTTCTTTGTAAGCACCAGGTACATCGCTGGTAGGGCTGATGCGGCAGGAGCTGTTACCGCACCGCGATTCCATTCCGCCATATCGGAATTGACCGCGCCACACCGCGGATTTTCCAAGGACATTCCGCAAATTCCACCGGCATTCTGCAAATTGCGGAATTGTGGAAAAATTGCGAAAACTGTCGGAAAACCGCTGTTCCACTATTTTGTGGTGCTGACGAATTGGCGGAAGTAGCGAAAATGTCATGTTTCCACTATTTTGCGAAGCCTGTGGAAGTAGCGGAATGAAATTAGCGGAACTGCGGAAGTAGCGGAATGAAACTAGCGTAATAAAAGCCTCTGCCGCGCCATACCACTAATTGCAGAAATGCTGTTTCCGGCGGAATTAGCTACCGCTGCGACATTCTGCTACAGCCCTAATCGCTGGCGCTATATAAATAAAATAATAATAATATTTCCAGGCATTTTCATTTGATCCAACATGATTCAGCAGAAGGGTCTGGCATGATGCTACCCACCTGGGAGAGCCAAATGGGAAAGGGCGCAAGTCAAAGTTGTCTCCATGTCTCTGGGCTGCCTTGTTTTTCACCTTCCCCATAGTGCAGCTCTCTCAATTCGGCTCGTTATGAGGGCATTTTTTCTCCTAATTGTCACACTCATTGGTGGGGGTCTAGCTTGGCACTAGGGGCTTTAGGGAAAATCAACATGGAAAGCAGGGCCATCTTGTAAAGAGGTGGGGATTGGGGCCAGGCATATGAGCTTTGTGTGGTCTGATGCATGCCCCCCCCCTCCCCCCGGGGTGGTAGGTGGCATCCCAAGCATCTCCGGAGGTTAGATGTGGCCCAAGAGAGCTGCGGCTCTTCTATCCTTGCTCCATGGGCCACTGCAGGGTGACCAGTTGTGCCTCTCCTACCCAAGACCTGCATCTTGGGCTGGAGGGGGGACAAGGCAGGAGAGGAGCCTAGTTAGTGACATGGAAAAGGCAGGTACCTGTTTATGCAACAGGTCACTCTCATAGACACAAAGTAGCGTCTTTGCTGAACCCAATTTTGGCAGGGAAACCAGTTTCCCCTTTAACTTGTAAAAGGTTAATAAAGAATGTGGCCTGTTAAAACCCAAAGTTGTCTCCCTGTATTCTTCTGGGGTGCACTGACAAATACCTGTTTTACACTCTGACTTTTTCCATGCTTTTCTAATTAGTATCATAGTGCCTAAAAACTGACTCTCGAGAGTCTCTTATATCATCCTTTTACCTCCTTCTCCTTGCTATTCATCACTACCATATGCTGTGCAACTCCTTCCCATCCAAGAATGATAGGTGGCAAGTGGCATGTGTAGAAGTCAATAGTAATGCTATTCTTTGCGAATGGTCAGAGGACTGACCAATAAAAACAAGCACCTGAATTTGTCATCACCTTTGCTAACTATTCAACCTCCACAAATCTATGACCTATGCTGGTAAGCAACTTCAGTCTGTTGTCAGCACTGAAGCAGAAGCCAATATCATTCCTTCTCATCACCACTCCTCTATTCACCAATTCTCTTCCATTTTCCTTTCAGTTTAAAATGTTCAGAGAACACTCCTGAATACCCACTATAATAAGAAGTTTATTTTGCGTGGCCATAGACCATTGCCAACAAACAAGTATACAAATAACATACAAACATACCCACTGAATTTGGTGTTGGAGCTGCTCGTAAGTACACACCCTCTAAATTTACAAGAAGGAATTTTACCAAGAATCAGGTTCAGACTTTCAAAAAAAGAGGTGCCAAGGCATTGGGAGAAGTAAACATGTGGAATGGTGAGCTGGGCCATTGCACAGGGTCACTTAAAATATGACACAATATTATAGAATATACAATGAATTTAAAAAACCCACATTGAATACATTTCTGCCCCTCTTCTCAGTAGAGTGTGCAACCTCTAGGGATAGGTTACAAGTTCAACATCTGGATTTGGTATGCATTAAGGCTGAAACTTGGTACTCAGTTTTTTTCAGAATTCACTGAGAATCACGGTACTCAGTTCCAAATGTCTGAGTTCCAAGTACTAAGGTCGGTACTCGGAAAGTTCTGAACCCTCCATCGAGTGACGGTCGGATGCGTACGTGACCGGAGTGAACCAGACCTGACCCTAGCGTCTCTGAGCTAGAAAATAAAACTTAGCGCCATATTTGGTAGGCAGAAGGGTATTCGGAGGGGACAGGTGAGTGATGGACAAGCACAAGACAGTTTTTGATTGGCTGGCAGGGGCATAATAAAGTGGCCGTTTGGGCATTTTCCATTCTCTTTGTTGAATTTGGCTGCGTGCTACACTGCTGTATCTGTATTTTGGCGGGGGTGGGGTGGGGATGTGCCTGGTCTGGGCTGTGCAAAGGGGCAATGCTGAGGGTAACTTAGCCACCATGCTTTTTAAAATATATATATTTTTAAATGGGTGCTGCAGCTGCTTGCACTGCTTGGCACCATAGAGGCCAAAGGAATCCACCTTGTTCCACTTCCCCTGGCCTGGGCTGTCCACAGGGCAAAGCTGAGGGTTACTTAGCCATCATCTTTTTATATATATATATATATATATATATATATATATATATATATATTAAAGTGGGTGCGGCTTACACTGCTTGGCAGCATAGAGGCCAGAGGGATCACTTTTGCTTTCGTTTTTTTGGGCACTGTACTTTTGCTGTGGGTTCAACTTTGCCAAGATGTGTCTCACTGGGGCACAGGGGGGATACTTTCCAGTTAATTTATGGTGTGTGGGAAGGGGGCTTGCCTTGCTTTGGGGGGGGGGGGAAGTGCATGTCTGGTTTCTTGTGGCTATGCCTGCTGGCATGCATGGGCCAAAACCTCATTGATAATGCTATGTTTCGGTGGGGCACCCTAGTGCAACCCACTCACCCACCCATCACAGAGCTTGCATGTAATCATGGCCACCCTGCCTTTTCTTTTTTATTAATATATTTTAAAGTGGGTGCTGCTGGGCCATACTGTGCTTGGCTTTGGCTTGCTTTTGCCATGAGGCTTTTGCAGTTTTACTTTTTGGGTTTGTCTTGTGAAGCTGTGATTGTCTCACTTTTGCTGTGCTTTTTTGGGCACTGTACTTTTGCTGTGCGGGTTCAACTTTGCCAAGATGTGCCCAGCTAGGACACAGAGGGAATACTTTCTGGTTAATTTATGGTGTGTGGTTAATTTATGGCAGTGGCGGCTGGTGGGTTCTAAGGCTGGTGGGGTGCAGGGCACAGCCAGAAGTGGGTGGAGCCTGGTCAACGGCAGGCAGAGCCTAGATGAATTTTAAAATTAATATGGGAATTTATAGTCCCAGTTCCCCATCTGTAAAAAAAACCCAACAACTCTAAAAGTGGAAATGGGTGTCTCCCTGTGTTCCCCTCATCCTTGTCCTTCTTAGACTGTAAGCCCACCGAGACAGGGACCCATCTCCAACAACAACAACTGTAAAGTGCCGGTCAGGTACACTGCTGCTTAATATGCAATCAATAAAAAACCCACACTGAATACTGATCTTGGAGTCAAAGCAAGGATTTATTAAACTGCAACCAAACACACCCTCCCTCAAACACTACCTAAACCACAATACACCCACACATCACAAACTAGCCAAGAACTCAAGGAGCAAGCTCTCATCCTCCCAGCTCCTTTGCCAAACTGCAAAGGAACCATTTAAAAATGCAAATGCTTGGGAGAGGAAGGGGGAAGCAGCAGTGCATCATACAAACACAGAGCAATGAAAGCAAACCATATTAACCCAACAATATTATGTGAAGTCCTTAGCATACCATAAAAGTAGCTGCATAGAGTTCCACTTCTCCCCCAAGACCCCAACCATGCCCCAAAGGCAGCTGCTGCAGCCAGGCAGGATACATGGTAGACTATCCATTAGCCAACCAACATGTGGCTTAGTCTTCTTGCAGAAAATACTGCCGCATCCAACTAAACTGCAAAGGGACCATTTTAAAATGCAGAGAAAATTCAAGCAAAGAAACCAGGTCCCCCCACCCAAAAACAGAAAGCAGACAATTAGGGTGAGAAAATCAGCAGATACACCCTTTTAAACAAGAGTAGCAATGGCCAGCGGTGGTGTAAAAGCCATTCGTCAAATCATCCCGTATGCTAGAGGGTCTCCAGCAACTTGCTTGAATATACAAAAAAGCTCAGTTGCTCACGATCAATCTCCAAGTGGCAAGTTGAAGATTGCCAGACCGTGAAATTGGACAGGGCCTTAAATCAGAAGATTGTCTGCCTGTGGAAGAAGGATGCTCGCTGCTCGGAGCAACTCATTTGATTCCCTGAGTACCACGATCTTAGGGTGCTATCAGGGTTACCTCTACCTGTTGAGTCTTTATCTTTCTCCATACTACTGAAGCGGAATTGGTGGGAATGCATATAGGAGCTGGCAGGGTCATTGTTGAGTCAATGTATCTACACCTGTATGTGCTGAACTCTCCTCAGACATGCCTCACTATTAGAGATAAGATATTGCGCTATGCCCATGAGAGAAGTATGTGTGACTTGTTGTGAAGAGTCTCTGATCTGATGCCCCCTTGTCCATTGACATAGGCCGTTGACATTGTACTGCTGATATGCTTTAAAACATGATGAGTCAGGATCTTTGCTCTGAAGTGTAGAAGTGTGAGGCGAATTGCCCGTAGCTCCAACCCGTAGTGTTGGGTTGCTTTGGCTGTTTGTCCATTTGTCCTTGGCTGGTGCTCCCTCGCAGTGGACCCCCAACCCAGGAGACTTATATCTGTCATTATGAGAACTCTAGAGGGGTCCTTGATGGGAAAGCCCATCATGTACCAATTATCTTGTGCTTGCTATTTGGATCTGCCATCTTAACAAGAACCCTTGAAGGGGCCAAAGATGTAAGCAGGCTCAAGAGACTGTTTCCATCAAACCTAGCCTGCTGGTCAGAAACATCAGGGGAAGTGAAAGAAAAAGAAGAAATTTAAGGCTCTCTCTCCCTCAGGGGAGAGAAGAATGGATCCTGAACCTTTCTTTCCTGAGGTAGGAACAGTTCTGGGTGGCAAAGCAGGGGTGGCTCCTCCCCCAGGCTCAGTCTGCCAATCAAAGGCAGTCAATCAAAGCCAATCAAAGGCAGACTCTGCCTTAGGTGCTACACACAGCATAGGACTGCCTGCCTGCCGCACAGACACAGAAAAGTTCTGAGCGATGACCGAGGTCTCAGTCCTGGTACTTGGAACCTCAGAAATCCTCTCGAGTACTCAGAGCACCTATTTAATCCAGAGACTCTCCTGAAGTCTTATCTGACAAACAGTTTGCCTTTTGGGTCTGAAATCATCTGGCTGCAGGAGCAAGACATGCACTAAGCAGAAGAGAATTTCTTTGGTCTTCCTTCCGTCTGCTCACCCACGCAGGGAATACAATCATTTTAGAACAACGGGGTGTGTGTGTAGGATGGATTATTGCAGGAGAGGAAAGAAAGTTGTCTTCTGCTAAGATGAGTATCTTGTTCCTGCAGATAGACCATTTTGGTTAAAAAAGCAAAGCTTTTCCTCAGATCCAGCTGCAGAAGAATCCCTGATCAGATTCAAACCAAACCCACAAGCTGAATTTGCAAGCTATCAGTAAACCATCACCCTGCTAACAAGAAGAGGGGCAGATTTTTTTTAAATTTTTTATTTTTTATTTATTTATTTAAAATTTATATCCCACCCCTCCTGCCCACAGGGCAGCAAACAACATTCATTAAAACAATATAAAATTTTAAAACAATTTAAAAATACAATATGTGGGGAAAGCCCCCATCCCCACCCCCANGTAGCGAAAATGTCATGTTTCCACTATTTTGCGAAGCCTGTGGAAGTAGCGGAATGAAATTAGCGGAACTGCGGAAGTAGCGGAATGAAACTAGCGTAATAAAAGCCTCTGCCGCGCCATACCACTAATTGCAGAAATGCTGTTTCCGGCGGAATTAGCTACCGCTGCGACATTCTGCTACAGCCCTAATCGCTGGCGCTATATAAATAAAATAATAATAATATTTCCAGGCATTTTCATTTGATCCAACATGATTCAGCAGAAGGGTCTGGCATGATGCTACCCACCTGGGAGAGCCAAATGGGAAAGGGCGCAAGTCAAAGTTGTCTCCATGTCTCTGGGCTGCCTTGTTTTTCACCTTCCCCATAGTGCAGCTCTCTCAATTCGGCTCGTTATGAGGGCATTTTTTCTCCTAATTGTCACACTCATTGGTGGGGGTCTAGCTTGGCACTAGGGGCTTTAGGGAAAATCAACATGGAAAGCAGGGCCATCTTGTAAAGAGGTGGGGATTGGGGCCAGGCATATGAGCTTTGTGTGGTCTGATGCATGCCCCCCCCCTCCCCCCGGGGTGGTAGGTGGCATCCCAAGCATCTCCGGAGGTTAGATGTGGCCCAAGAGAGCTGCGGCTCTTCTATCCTTGCTCCATGGGCCACTGCAGGGTGACCAGTTGTGCCTCTCCTACCCAAGACCTGCATCTTGGGCTGGAGGGGGGACAAGGCAGGAGAGGAGCCTAGTTAGTGACATGGAAAAGGCAGGTACCTGTTTATGCAACAGGTCACTCTCATAGACACAAAGTAGCGTCTTTGCTGAACCCAATTTTGGCAGGGAAACCAGTTTCCCCTTTAACTTGTAAAAGGTTAATAAAGAATGTGGCCTGTTAAAACCCAAAGTTGTCTCCCTGTATTCTTCTGGGGCTGTCTCTTATACACATCTAGATGTGTATAAGAGACAGGGGGCAACCACCGAAAAAGATCTAACATCGGTGGCCACCCGCCTCACCCGGGGAACTGCCAAAAAGGCTCCCACGGACGATCTCAAGGGTCACACGGGCACATGGGGAGTGAGGCGGTCCCGCAGATAAGCAGGGCCTAGGCCGTGATGCTATGACAATGGTTCTTTAAAAATATGATGACTGAGGACAGTGCTGCTACTACCTCACAGCCTTTCCCCTCCTCCCTCCATTCCCAGACTCCATTTTGGAAAGGTAGTTTGTTGTATATCCTAATCTGAAAAGGCAGTCTCTCTCCCATCTTGCTCAGTTGCTGGCTGCCAGAAGCAACCTGCCCAGCCTGAACTTTCCTGAGATAGCAAGAAAAAGCCCTTGCAGAAACAAACCCCCTGTTATAAGATTACCACCTGTTGGATCAGATATTATATTTTACCTGCTGGGTGGCTGCAGTAAAACCCAAAGTTCAAGTACTGCCCTTTTCAGAATATACAAACACATTAGCAATGTATTACCCTGGCAGGATAATGTACATGCATGAAAGCAGTTAACACAAGTCCTATTCACTTCTATGGGGTTTAGACTAATGTTCACTAGTACGTGAGCTGTCTCACCCGAAAATTGCACTCAGGGTGAAATGAAAGTGTTTTTTTTATACCAAAAAAACCCAGGAAGTGTATTTTATACTAAAATTAAAGGAGGAAAACCTACCAAGAATTTTTTAGACTAAGATAGTGAAGCTTCATTTGATGGGTACTCCCAATGATAAAAGTCTCCCTCCATATAAAGCTTCTCTACAACATGAAGAAATGCTGTAGAATTAGAGAAAAGCATAAAAGAAGTAGCAGTAAAATCCAATAAAACCATGTCCATACACATGTCAACCAGAAAGCTTTTTCACATTGGCATATGAGTTTTGCACTTTAAAACAGGATGAGCAAATACTATAGCCACAAAGCCTAGAGAAAAATCAAACCAACACACAGTAATGGCATCTCAATCTACTCAATCGCAATTTTTTTTACAATTCATTTAAATTCCTAACTGTGCCACTAGATGCAACTTAATAAGAGGCAAGAAAAAATCTTTTACAAAACCACAAGGATTTCCCCATCTAGCATTAAAGATGCTCGAGGCTGAGGCAGAACAGCTGCAGCTAGACTGTTCCCAGCCCAGTCCCTCCTTACGATGGATTGAAGCAGACGGATGAACCTTATGTGAGTCTATAGATTGGTTCCTTATTCAATTGTCTAATTTGAATCTGCTGTTGTGGGCTGATTAGTATGTTCTCTCTGGAATGCTGATGTAATATAGATTGCACTTGTAATGGAGTCCAGTATGTGTGCCTGTCTCTAAGGCCGCTTTTAGATGTGCGTGGGGCACTCGCGGCATGAAATCATGCAGCGTGTAAAAATCCCGCTGGCGGGGTTTAGACAAGACTTCTTGCTTCCACATTCTTTTAAAACCAGAGATTAAAATATTAGTCTGCGGTTTTAAAAGAATGTGCGAGCGGTTCTAACGCGCAAGACGTCTCGTCTAAATCCTGCGTGATTTCACACTGCAAGTGCCCTACACATGTCTAAAAGCAACCTAAGCTGGAGTCACCTATAACCAGCAATACACTACACATCCCTGCAGCAGCCACAGCTTTAGAGGGGCAGAGCCCATTGGGCTATGTGGAGGAGCCTCCCCTGTGTCAAGAATCCTTTCAGTCAGCTAGCTTGCTCAATTGGCAGAACATATTCTTGGAAGTTTTATAACAGAAGGAATAAATCAGAAGAGCAAAGGATGTGAAACTTATCACTACACACTGGCTACGGCAAACATCAGGAGACATATAAAGATACAGTCTGGCACTGGAATAGCGCACAAACGGTTGCCTCTAAGCATTTAAAAGACTTGGCTTCATTTTCACTGTAAAAAAATAATAATTACAAACTTGACTTCCATTATTTACTTGTTTGAAGGAGCAGCAGATACTCCAGATAGTCTTTGTACAAGGAAGAGAATGCCTAGCATGAAATATCTTATTGCAAACTGTGGATGTTTAGGAGCATTCCTTAAGCAAACCACTGTGCCCTGGCAGAAGGACGAATAAGAGGGTGTAATACTACTCTTTCCCTTCTCTAATTTCTGTGCTGCTAACCAGCTTTCATTTACACAGATCAAGCATCAGAGAAAATGTATACCACATCAGCAAATGAATTACTTTCTTCCTTGTCTGCCACTGTTTGAATAATAATGTCACAGCTACGTATCTAACACACAGCAAAATCTACATTTGCACACAAATGAACTTACCTAGGCATAATTAGCCAATGGCAATATCTGAGTGAGTTTAAAAATAGCACTTGATAAACTGTATAATTGTCTAAGGATACAGTGAAAGCATGAATAAATGATGTTTGCTTCATATCATTAGGCGCTTATAACAAAATTTAAGAACTATTTCATGATCAAAACTTTCCTTATGCCACCGCAACTTAAGAAATCAGGTACAGCTTACAGCTGCTTTTTGTTACATTATGGATAACCTCCAATTTTAACTATAACTTCCTGATAAGAGTGTTTTAAAAATAAGAGTCTAAAGATGATGTTACTTTGCATGAGTCACTGAGCCTCTGCTTCTCACTTTAGTCAGGAGTGGGAAACCTAAAGCCTGGGCTAAAAAAAACCCAACTAGCTGCTGACTGCTTTAGGTGGTCTCTTTCCAGTTCCTGGATCTGACCTCTGGGATCCAGGGTACTTTTAGATGTGCTGCCAATCTAGTGGATTTAAAAATTCACTTTTAGCAGCCTTCCATAGACGCCCCTCCACGCACCGGACGTTGTCCAGCCACCATTGGAAACAGTGGCACTGGGCGGTTCGTGCACTTTTTTGAAAACCAGATTTGACAAACCGGGGTACGACAAATCCAGTTTTCAAAAGAATGCACGAGCTGCCTGGCGCTGCTGTTCCCAATGGCAGCCAGGCAATTTCCAGTGTGGGGAGGTGCATCTAAACACCACCCATATGTGGTTTCTAAAAGTGGATTTTTAAATCCACTAGATTGGCAGCATATCTAAAAATGGACACAGTTCTTGCCCTGAAAAACTGAAAGTGCAAGATAATGGAGCAGAAATAAGGGGATGCAAACAAAGATAGAACCATGGCACAGATTCCTTATCTGGACCCTCCTCTTCATGAGTGCACCCCTTAAGTACTCCTGCCCCAACTTCTATACAGTCCTTGGAGCTTGTACTAATTTTCTAAGTGGCTCCTGGGAAGAGCCACCCGTGAAATATATGCTGCATGTGTAGTCCATAAATAGGATGATCGTAAAGGAGAAAGAAAAAAAAATAGAACATTATGCAACTACTTTTTTTTTGCTGTTAGTTTTTCCTCCTCATGAAATTGCAAGTTTGGACCTGGAGGTGAGGAAACATCTCTCCTGCAAGGTACATTTCTTCAGATGGGGACACAGCTGGCACAGTACTTTTACAGTTTCTCCCCCATCATGCAAGAGGGAGTGTAATTCTCTGCCAAAAAAATCAGTAGTTTGATTTAAAAAAAAACTAAAACCCTGTATTATAAAACCTAGAGATTTTTCCATTTCATTTTTATAGCAACGTTCATCCTCCCAGTATTGGAGAAACAGAAGACATTATACAGCTGGTTGACTTTTAGAAGCTTTTTTTGTTGCAAAATAGCTTTTTCATAGAACAAAAAATGTGGAAAAAGTATTTAGTTCTGTCAAAACCTTTCCAGATAAAGGTTTGTGGGGTTTTTAATAAGCTTTTCATCTTTATTGGTAGCTAAATGTTTCAAAAACCCTTTCACATTGTGGTTCCCAAACCCCCTAATTTTGGGAGGAAATAAGAATATTTTTAAAATTTCAAAATGAAAATATTAGTTACATTTTCACAAACATTATTTTAGCTAGGTCTTCTTAACAGTAAGGGACACTGCCTGGAGATTCATTCCAGTTTATGGGCCCTCGGAGGGCTGGGGGGCGGGAGAAGCCCCACGTGGAGCCCCACCAGTTTCTATGGCCCCGGCAAGGGAGAGAATTCCACAGCATGGAGCCCCACGTGGAGCTATAAGTTATAAGGGCGGCAGGGGCTTGGGGAGGGAATTCCCCAGCCTGGAGCGCCACTGTCGCCGCCGCTTTAAGTTTGAGAAGCCCCAGTAGGGGTTGAAGAGAGGGGGGGGAACCACCCAACATGGAGCCGCACGTGGAGCGGCGGCGCTTGGATGGCCGCCGCTTTAAGTTTTAGAAGCCCTAGTAGGGGCTGAAGAGAAGTGGGGGGGACCTCTGTGCGGAGCGCTGCCGCCGGGAGAGCAGCGCTACTCACTTTACAATTTTGAAGTCCCAGCAGGGGCTGAAGAGAGTGGGGGGAACCCCCGTGCGGAGCACCGCTGCCAGGAGAGCGGCGGCGCAACTTGGGCGGTTAGCGGCGTAGGAACCATGCTGTGGTAAGGCTCCCTAAGAGCTGAGGGGTCGCGCTTGTACCCCGTTACCACTTGGGGAGCGGGGGGGTCTTAAGGCCGGAGGCCCCAGCCTAGGCACGGAGTGGCTGGCTTGGGGTTGCAACCCGGCCTGACCCAAGGGGAGGGTGAATTTGAAGGGTCAATTCACCCGGGTAGGGGGGCGAGGTTTAGCTTAGCCCCCTTTACCTGCTTTGAGTAGCATGGTTCCTCTCCGCTATATGCACACAGATTCTTTAACATTTGGTCTGATCAAGTTATATATATTGTAATAAAGTTGCGGCCAAGGCCTTTTTTACCCCAAAGCGTGTCTTTGTCTGTTCTTATGGGGAGTGCGGCTACAAAACTCTAGCCATCCTTGGGGTCCAGAGCAGGAATTGTTTATACAGAATACAGCACCACTATACGATAGTTTAATTCAGAAAAAATATCCTCTCCAGTTAAAACTGCCATATCTGCCTAGGTATAAAATATTCATGACTCCATCACAAGCATATGTTCATGGCACCCAGGCATTTAATGTAAGTAGTGATATCTTCCTTTTACACCTGTAAGATCTTGAATAGTTTAAGTACGTATGTGACTATTTAACCTACTCATTAGGAGAATTAAATGACTAAGATGAGTTTTGTATTTTGCTGCTTTGACTCGCTCTATTTGGACAGCTAAGATAGAAAGTGAGAACACATTTATTCTAACTGCACTTTTCAATTTAATATGCATTGCCAATTCAAAAATGTGATGTTCCTTTGGTTTCTAATTATTCACAGGCAACACTCTCCTGAAAGCACTCAACCAGTGTAAGGCCTATTGAAAGAAGTGGAGTTAGCACCCTGGAGTGCCGTGAGGATCGGGGCACAAATGTATTGTTTTTAATTTGTGCATTCCCGTGGATTTTTGTTTTCTTATGATCCCTGCTTTCAGTTGCTTTTATTTCTTGGGTATTTTAAAATTCCGTACATTGAACATATTTCTTTGCCAGTTTAGTTATTTTAAAAGTCATTTTATAAAGTATTTATAGTCAAACATGAAAGTTGCAATTTACCTCCAGGTTCATCAGTGTAAAAACTCATTTCTTTCTTCTCTTCTCTTTCATCAATGTGGTCATAAGTAATCTGTGGAACAGACAGTGCAGTCTCTCCTGGATTTGTTATAGGTGTAGAACCATTATCCCGTCCAGGTTTTCCTTTTCTCTTGTATCTTCTGCTCTGTAACAACAGAGATGAGAGAAAAGCACTATCACATTTAGAAAGAAACACAAAATAAGGTGTTTTATATAATAGAGAAAATGTAGTTTCGCTGTAAATTATTTTAAAACAAAAGAGCAAAATAGTCAACACAAAGCTCTCAGCCAAAATGTTCAGATGTGAACAACAGTTGAGTGGGCAACAAAAAATAAATAGGCTAAAGCAATTCCCATTATGCATCTTACCTACATATCTTATTGCCATCTTATCTTATGCAATTCGTAATTTTATGCATTTATCTTCACAACACTCTGGAAGATGTATAACTGTAGTTGTCTATTTTCCCAGATAAGGAAATAAGAGAATAAAGGGTTTGCCCAAGGAGTCTGTAGCAGAGAAAGGAACTCCGCTCAAGTCTTCCACGGCCCAGGTTAACACTAGAGTGGACGTGAGTAACCGCTACTATCCAGAATCTGCAGTATCCGATATCCGTCTGGATGCCAGATATCACAATATCCAATATCCATCCAGATGCTGATAGTATCCAATTTAGCATCCAGCCAAAATGCTACTTACCCTTTAATTACCATATATTGTGGTTATGCAGTATGCAGTAATGCGGTAATATCCGGTACTCTAGTTTGGCAGTTAATCTCGGAGGCTACTGGATCATTACCAGATGCCACCAAACTATCCAGAATATCAGATATTACCCACTGATTGGTTTTGTTTTTGTTTTTTACTATGCATTTCAGCTCTAGTTATCACCCTAACAACTGGCCCTTTCTTCTTTAAGATGCTTTCAGGTCAGAGTAAATTCAAATAAGCCACGCATACTCTACAAATCATGGCCTATAGGAATTCCACAGAGCAGAGCTTTCTTGGATTCTAAAGACTGCAAGGCAATGGAACTAAAAGTAGACAGACAGCGGGATGGAACAAAAGAAAACCCCAGAACATCTGCAAACAGAAGGGCAAAGATGCAATGTGCAAATACACACCTATGACTCCCAGGAATCTTCATGTTCAATGTGTCTCCCTATTGGGCTATCAAGGTGGAGAGGTTTGAACCTTATCCCTGTTAAAGTCTTCATTTTGTAGGAATGATATGGTCAGGGCATTGTGTTTACTGTGTTTCCCCCATTGGCAGCAAAGGGGGAAATGCAATTAGCACAAGTCCCAGGATATGGGGTTGAGATCCAGAAGGTTTCAGAACTAATGGGGCCTCCAAAGTAATTGTTAAAGGTGGGGTAAAGACAGAAAACCTAGAGCTCACACTGCTGCCAGACTTCCCAAGTGTTACTGTCAAAATCCACTTTTTTATTATTTATTTATTGTATTAATTTTTACCCCGCCCTTCCCCATCAATGGCAGCTCAGGGCAGCTTGCTCTTGCCATGCTTCAAAATATAACAGATGAACCCCCTCCCCCATCTCTTAGGGAAATTTCCTCTTTGCTCTCTTCCTCCAACCCCTCCACCTGCCCTCTCGACCCAATCCCCTCACGCCTCCTGACCTCCATTGCTCCCACTGTTGCCCCCCCTTTTTACATGTTCATTAATCCTGTCTCTTATACACATCTAGATGGTGCTATCAGGGTTACCTCTACCTGTTGAGTCTTTATCTTTCTCCATACTACTGAAGCGGAATTGGTGGGAATGCATATAGGAGCTGGCAGGGTCATTGTTGAGTCAATGTATCTACACCTGTATGTGCTGAACTCTCCTCAGACATGCCTCACTATTAGAGATAAGATATTGCGCTATGCCCATGAGAGAAGTATGTGTGACTTGTTGTGAAGAGTCTCTGATCTGATGCCCCCTTGTCCATTGACATAGGCCGTTGACATTGTACTGCTGATATGCTTTAAAACATGATGAGTCAGGATCTTTGCTCTGAAGTGTAGAAGTGTGAGGCGAATTGCCCGTAGCTCCAACCCGTAGTGTTGGGTTGCTTTGGCTGTTTGTCCATTTGTCCTTGGCTGGTGCTCCCTCGCAGTGGACCCCCAACCCAGGAGACTTATATCTGTCATTATGAGAACTCTAGAGGGGTCCTTGATGGGAAAGCCCATCATGTACCAATTATCTTGTGCTTGCTATTTGGATCTGCCATCTTAACAAGAACCCTTGAAGGGGCCAAAGATGTAAGCAGGCTCAAGAGACTGTTTCCATCAAACCTAGCCTGCTGGTCAGAAACATCAGGGGAAGTGAAAGAAAAAGAAGAAATTTAAGGCTCTCTCTCCCTCAGGGGAGAGAAGAATGGATCCTGAACCTTTCTTTCCTGAGGTAGGAACAGTTCTGGGTGGCAAAGCAGGGGTGGCTCCTCCCCCAGGCTCAGTCTGCCAATCAAAGGCAGTCAATCAAAGCCAATCAAAGGCAGACTCTGCCTTAGGTGCTACACACAGCATAGGACTGCCTGCCTGCCGCACAGACACAGAAAAGTTCTGAGCGATGACCGAGGTCTCAGTCCTGGTACTTGGAACCTCAGAAATCCTCTCGAGTACTCAGAGCACCTATTTAATCCAGAGACTCTCCTGAAGTCTTATCTGACAAACAGTTTGCCTTTTGGGTCTGAAATCATCTGGCTGCAGGAGCAAGACATGCACTAAGCAGAAGAGAATTTCTTTGGTCTTCCTTCCGTCTGCTCACCCACGCAGGGAATACAATCATTTTAGAACAACGGGGTGTNGCCTCTCCTCTCCTCACTTCACTGGCTCCCCCTTCACGAACGCATCCTTCACAAACTCCTGGTATTCACTTATAAATCCCTTCACAACCTGGCTCCCCCTTACCTCTCCGCCCTAGTCTCCTTAACACACTCTTGCATGCACTCTCCGCTCCTCCTCTGCCCCCTCCCTTGCTCTCCCTCGTCTCCCCTGCTCCCCTAACTGCCTTTGCCCCTTCTCCCTTGCTGCCCCCCATGCCTGGAACTCCCTCCCTGCCCACATCCACCTTGCCCCCTCCCTCCGCACCTTCAAATCCCTCCTCAAAACCCACCTCTTCCTTGCCGCCTTTCTCAACGCGTTAGAACTTTCCTCTCAATATTTACTGTCTGCCCCCCCCCAGACTCCTGCCTAACTGCAACCAAGCCAAGCACGTGCACCTGAGACTTCGCATCCGCTTGAATGTTATTGATCCCTTGTCTCGCCCTATGTCCCCTCTCCTTGTCTCCCCCCTCTGTGTCTATTAGATTGTAAGCCGTACGCAGGGACCGCATCTATCTTATTGCTCTGTAAGGTGCCAGGTACACAGCTGGTGCTATACAAATGCTAAATAAAATAAATCATCATCATCATCTGAATCACTGGCTAAGCTGTTTTAAAAGACCTACAGGTGAACACTGCAGATTACTGTTGGGATTTTTCTCAGACTGAGTTTGAATCTATTTACCAATACCTTTAAATCACAGTCCTGACACAGACGTAAGGCAGCTGAAAATTCCTTGGGGCAGAGTATTGCCTTCCATTTCCCCCCCCATTTTTTCTCCCTCATCTCTTTTAGATTGTAAGCCCCCCAGGGCAGGGACCCTGTCTATTTTCAACAGCTGGAAAGCACCAGGTACACCGTTGGTGCAAATAAATAAATAAATAAATAAATAATATCATCATCAAAAGACATTCTAACGTTAGGCAGAACTCCATTAGTTACAAGAGGTGTATAAAAATCTTCACATGTGCCTTATTTCCAAGACTGTGATCCTCAGACCACTTTCTCCAAAGAACTCTCATTGTAGAGCGAATGGTTTGGAGAACAGATTCACATAAATTAAAATATTTAAGGTTCTGTCACCATGTTCCAGAGTATTTGGAGCATTTGTTTTTTCATTATTTTTATTCCTGCATGAGTCTAGCTCATAGGAGTTCTGTCCACACCCAAACTAAAACTCCTGAAGCCTATTTTTATATTACATTATGACAATTTCCTTCTGTGTGAAAAGATGCTCATGTTTCAATCATAACTGTTAGAGAGCCCGTGTGGTGTAATGGCTAGGTGCGAAGTACTTGGACCAGGAGGTAGGGGGAGTCCCCAGTTTTAGTCTTGCCTTAGTCAGAAACTCAGTGGGTGACCTTGGGCCAGTCACAATATTCTCTCAGCCTAACCTACCTTGCTGTAAGGACTAATAGTCGTGTTGAATTGTTATGTGTAAAGTGCTCTGAGTGCTATGGCAAGGGGGTGCTATATAAGAAGATTATATTATTTTTTATTATTATTATTATTATTAATGCAGTAAAATAAAACCAGATTCAGTGGGTATACATAATTGCATCTGTGTAACATGGCCCACAGCATTCAAATAGAGAAGTGCACTGAAATTTAGCTTCAAACACCTAATTGGCTCACTTCAGTCAGAAATTTGTCCAAATCATTTTCCAAGATTTTCAAATATTAATAAAAGCATTTTAAATGAATTGAATCAGATATTATTAGTCAATGGAGACTTGGATCTAAGGCAAGGCTCACCTTCCTTGGATCAGAGTATTGTCTTCCATTTTTCTCTTAAGCTGAAACCATTGGATTCAGACAAATTCTCTAGGGTTGCTTATTTTTGTCCTATATTGAGAACAACCATCATGTCCTAGGATCTGCTTCTCAGTCTTTTGACCTAAAAATGTTAGGGTTTGCCCTCAGAGTGTTGACAGCCTGGAGGAATCAGAGCCTGGCTCTCTCTGCCCTTGTCTCATGGTCATTCCCCTGACATTCCTAGCATAGCAAGGTTTATAGGCTTTCCTCCCTTTGCTTCAAAGTTACACCTCCCATGCACGATTAGCCTGGAAGTCTGGGTTTTAATCTTTTCAGAAGCATTTCATCTCAGGACAAAGTAACACCTAGGTCTTCCTATCGCCTAAGGAGAGATGCACCTCACTTTTCTCCTTCACACTTTCTCTTCTTGGTAGTAGCTTTCAATTGAATTTACATTTCCCCTTCCTGGTCAGCTGTTCACCTAATCAGGCGACCAGGACGGGAAGCATATCAACTCAGTCCAAGAGGGCTTTCCAAGTTGAACTTCACAGGCTGGCAGTGAGCTCAGCCCATCTCGGCTTCTGACTCTCCACTGCTTTGCATCTCATTTAGTCATCTATATCAAACAGAATGAATGCAAAATGGGCGTAACATGCTACCAGAACAGAAAAGGTACAAAGTGAGTGTAAATTAAAATGTGTGTAACCTTTGACATGTGAGAGAAAAGAACTGAAACTACAAAAAACAAAGGATACATTCACAACTAAAAGAGTCACCCATCTACTACAGATACTCATCGTTGAGCGAGAAGAATGGGGTAGTAAACGTAAATAAATAAATACATTTTTAAAACTAAGAAAGGTGATCTTCCCAATATCAAATAATTATAGAACCATTGGGTTGGAAGGTATCTCAAGGGTCATCCCGTCAAACCCCATGATCCAAGGCAGGATATCTTGTACTTTCAGGATCACAGATGCTTGTCCAACTGGTTCTTTTTAATTTGAAACATTCAACGAAGGAGATGCCACAACCTCCCTAGGCAGCCTATTCCATTGCTCATCTGTTCTTACAGGTGAGAAGTTTTTCCCCCGATATTCAATCAAAGTCTGTCTTTCGGCAATTCATGCCAATTCCCTTATTTTATCTTCTGTGGAAGCAGAGAACAGCTGTTCTCTCCATCTTTTTGGGACTACGTATTAGATATTTATTTATTTATTTAATATATTTATACCCCGCCCCTCCCACAAACAGCTCGGGGCGGCTAACAAATCTCAATAAAACAATATTTAAAATATTAAAAACATCATAAAAATCTCAACAATTAAAACAGGGAAAGACAAGATTATAACAAAAAATAAGGAAGGGTAGGGGGATAAAAACCCACTAACCCACCCTCCCCAAAGGTCCGGGCGAACAGCCAGGTTTTACAAGCTCGCCGGAATGTTAAGAGGCTTGGGGCCAGGAGAGCTTCCTCCGGGAGGGAATTCCAAAGACCCGGCCCGGCCACCAAGAATGCCCTCTCCATTGTGGCCCCCTGCTTAACAATGGATATTTGAAGTAAACATCTATCATGTCCCCCTCCCATAGTCTTCTTTCCTCCCTGCTACACATACTGGATTCCTTTAGCCCTTTCCCCCCATATACCTTGTATTCTAGCCCCTTTATTATCTTGGTTGTTTCCTCTAAATCCTCTCCCGTTTGTCAGCATCCTCATGCAGAAGAGTATACTAACAGTTCTACCTGAACATCCTTCAAACCCAAATGATTCTACTAATTTACTGTAACCTTCAGACGCTTAATACAATCTGGTTCATTTTCCAAACAAATAAAAATGGGGAGAGGGGGTAGAATACAGTTTGTTCTTTTTCACCTGCTTTCTCAGGCTGGGGCTAGATGGCGCTGGTGTTTTTTTGGTATTTTGAGCAGGCGCAACATAGATCTTCCATGTTGCTGTTGAGCTGTATGATTTCTCTGCTGCATAACACCGCCATAGAGTCTGTAAAATACAAACCAAACAATGCTCTGAATGAACAAATGAGCACTTATGTTCTAAAGGAATGGTATGGGCAAACTTGCCCCAAACCAATCTACAGCACATTCTTTGACTTAACCCTCCCATGCAGGAAAAACGGACTGATCAATATGGTTTTGGGGTCAAACTGACCCCAATTAATAAATAGCTGAAAAATAGTGATTGTTGAATGTGATTGCTTAGAAAATGACTGCAGTTTAACATGAAAAAAGTTAAGGTTTGTGGAACAGAAATACAAAACAGACTATTTAGGTATTTGGGGTAACCACCACCCCAGTATTAACAAGTACACTTAGCAATTATGGTACAAGGGGTAGAACTGACACACACACACCCCAATTTTTTAAACACAAACTTAACAGAACTTGCAAGTGCAACATTTCAAACTAAATATTGAAGAGTACAATTTCAAAACAAAATACACATGCAAAACACTTTGGATTTTAGCAGGTAATATCCTTGATACAACCTTTTAATTATCTGGTTCATTTGCACACATACGGCAATAAATACATAACTTGTTCATCATTTTTATCACTGCTGTCCTCATTGCCTGCAGCCTCAGGCTCTTCTGTGCCAGCAGCAGATGTGCCTGGAGGTTCTCAGTCACTATCATCATCACTGAAGTCCAGAAATTCTGTTTCTGAGACTGATTCCATCAATACATTGTAGGCTGCTTATGCAGTCAGCATCTCTGTGGCCATGTTGCCACTCAGAAGGAAGCAGTCACAGAACAGATTGTTTACCTGAATCTGAAGAGTGTCAAAACCCTGAGAAACCCAGTGTTTATTTCCAAAAATCCCACCCTGGAAAGGAGGGGAGGAGCCAATGGAGCCATTATTTACTGAGTTCACAGTAAATGCTGCAGGGGTCAAAATGATCCCCGATACCTAATTGGTAGGTCCCCCCCCCCCCCAACACAAAATTGCAATTAGCTATGATGAAAATGACACTGTTAGAGGTTCACACTATGAAGGTGTTAACTCCTGTGCAAACATGAAGAACAATTGAAGTTGGCAAGTTGACTTTTTGCCTGGGGTCAATTTAAACCCCCAAAGCCTTTTGTGGTGATATTTTTCTAAACACACCAAAAATGACCTTTATGAACTCAAACAAAATGCTACATTTTTGTCCTTAACCCTCTTTAATTAGGAGAGCAGGTGCTGGGTTAAGCCTTTTTTAAAACAACAAATATATATTTTTTAAACTATGTGCTTGGGGCCAACATGACCCCAAATGCACAGGGCATATAGTGCTTTAATTTTCCCACTGACTTCCATTGGGGTCAAGATAACTCCTGATGACAATATGCTTATTTTTTCAATTAAAAAAAAATAGTTGTGGGAAGGGGCGTGAAACAACACAGGACAGTTGAGCTCACACTTCTTGAGGAATACATGGGGTGAGAAGTGGTTCAGGTTTGCTAAAAAAGTGTTATGATTTTTTTAGGTGCCTTTGGGGTCAAAAAGACCCAAGTTAACTGGTGAGGGTTAAGTGTGCTGCAAAAGATTTTCACTGCAGGGACTGCGCTGTAAGCATGGCTATGTGTCAAATAAAATATGCTCCTCCAGAAGCAACTATACTCCAGAACCAAGAAGTATATGTTCCGTTCCACCATAAGATGTTTTAGATATGCTGTTCTCAGAATTAGTATATGGTCTGCCATGTGGTGAAGAAAACACACTCATGATGCATTAAAAAAAAATCCATCTGTTTTACTACTTGTGCTTAGCAACTTTGTTCACTGCTGGCAGTGCTCTTTGAAATAGAGAAAATAATTGTGAAACTTGCATATCTAAACATACAGTGCAAATACTGCAGAGCAGCTAATAATGAAACTTAATTGCAAATTAGTTCAATTTTTCATATTAAGAGAACTCTGCACCTAACCAGTGTCTTTTACACACAAAAATCTTAGTGCACCTAAAAGAACATTAATTAAAACCACACCACGCCAAACTTGAGTAATAGACAAGGCAATTATTACCCTTCTTCTAAGAGTGAACAAACAGAGGTAAAATAAGATTCAACAATGAAATGAAGGAAACAATGGATCAAAACCTATAAGTCAATGGTTTCTGCTTTATGCTCTTTTTCATCCTACTCTTTTGTAATATCCGTTATGTTATGGAGCACTAAAACCAATAGCGCCTGGAAACATTTAATAAGGCCGCTTAACACCTTACTGGCAGTATTCAGCTGCCCTGAGCTTTAGGGGAAGGACAGCATACAAGTATAAATAAATAAAATATTAAGATCTCCATGCCATATTACCTTCCATTCTTAGAATTCAAATATTTACCTGAATAAGAGAAGCTGCTGCTGGGATTTGTCTGTTGAAGTGTTTCTGACGTTGCTTTTGTTGTACCTTGAGGGCAAAACCATAACCCAGGATCCCCTGAAAGCAAATCAATACATTTTCAGTCTTTGAGGGAAGTTCTTATATGCTTTAAACACATCTCAATTTGTCTTCTTTACATAACCCTTTTTATAATCAGAAAGAGCTGATTATACTCCAATCATAAAAATCTTTATAGCAAACCAGAAAGTTGCACACAGCTTTTTTAGAGGTTAGGTTTCCTGATACTCTATGCTACCTGTCCCTATGTTAAGTATAATGAACGTTAAGTAGTATTTGGAAAGATTGCATACAATCTAATAAAAGCTGAAGACGCTTTCATTTCCTAATATATCCCTTTTATTTATTCTTAGCCTGTCAACTAAGCAGCTAGAACGCTTGCTCATGGTATTTTGCACTGATATTCAGCAAATTCATAAACCTTGGGGCTAGACTTCCCACCTCTATATTTGGGCCCTCTAAGGGCTCAAAAATCAAAAGGCCCAAGCACAATCTGAGCCTGAATGCACTGGGATTGACCCAAGCCTAGTTCTGACACAGCTACGCTTTCCTGAGACAGGGCCCGATGTAACAGGTGGGCCACACCCCCACAGAGCACTATAATGTCACTACTCCACAGGGCTGGGGACGCATGTCAGGAAAGTAGCAGGGGAATGCCTTAAACCCCCCCTCCTTTTTTTCTGATGTGTCCCTTGCCCCCATGGAGTGCTGCAACATTATCATGCTCCATCAGGGTGAGGACCCATCAAGAACAAATCAGGGTTAAGTCATTCAGCCAACCCCTTCCTGATGCGACTTGTGCCCCCATGGAGCATTGTGACACCAGGATGCTCCATGAGGGCAAGCAGGAAAAGGGTGGGACTAAAGCATTTCCCTGCCCTCATGGAGCACCATGGCATCATAGTGCTCCCTGGGGGGCCAAGCCTGGTTCAGTATGCAGGACTCTTCTTTGCCCACCCTGCCGCCCATCACAAGCTATCCCATTGTGTTTCTTGAGGCATAAAGAGAATAGTAGAACAGACCAAAAGTTAAATACAGGGCACTTAGCACTATATGTTTGATTACCACCTTAGACTAGAGTGTGGTTGCTGCGTTGATCCCATGTTTGAGACAAAACAGTTATACCTTAACTACTTCATCTCATCTCTCCAATTTCCCATTGTGGCATATTCAAAGCTGCAATAAAAGTATATTCCAGTCTAAAAAATGTTTCCTGTCAAGGACCTCATATATCAAGCATTCTATTGTTTACAAGCAAGTTTTTTAAAAACCTGCTTCAAATTCCTACTTACCGCTGGAAGAGCAAAGAAAGAGATAGCAAATACTGAGAAACATGAAGCTATTGTCTTCCCAATCCATGTCTGCGGTACCTTATCACCATAGCCAATCGTTGTGACTGTTACCTGCACCATAAGCAAACACAAAATGATTTTGTGCAAAGCCATAAATTTATTTATATATTTTTATTTTATTTATTTTAAAAACTTATACCCCACCCCTCCTGCCACACGCAGCTCAGGGTGGCTTACAACAATAAAACAATTAAAACAATTCAAAAACATTAAAAAGGAGGCAATAGAAAAAACAACCCCCCTACCCCCCATCACCCCAATCCCCCACCAAATGTCTGGCGGAACAGCTAGGTCTTACAACTTTTCCAAAAAGAGGGGAGGTCCGGGGCCAGCCGGGCCTCCACCGGAAGGGAGTTCCATAGGCATGGCACAGTCACCGAGAACGCCCTCTCCTGCGTGGCCTTCCGGGAAACTCGGGGGGCCTCGAGCAGGGCATCCCCGGACAACTGCAGGGGCTGATCCAGAACACGGGGAGTGAGGCGGTCTCACAGACAGGCAGGGCCCAGACCGTTTAGGGCTTTATAGGTCAAAACCAACACCTTGAATCGGTACCGGAAAACCACCGGCAGCCAGCCCAGAGAGTGAAGCACTGGTGTAATATGCTCCCAGTGGCCCACTCCCACTAGGAGATGGCCCGCCGCATTCTGCACCAGCTTCAATTTCCGAGTCATCACCATGGGTAGCCCCACGTAGAGTGCGTTACACCAATCTAATTGAGAGGTGATGAAAGCATGGATGTCTGTGACCAAGTCAGAGTCTGAAACAAATGGCCAAAGCCGTCGCACCAGATGCAAGTGGCGGAAAGCACTCCTCACCACAGCCTCCGCCTGGAGATCCAGGCGGAGCAGCGCATTGAGGAGCACCCCTAGACTCCGTACTTGGGAGGTCAATGGAGGACAGACCCCCCTCAATGACGGGGGCCGCCAATTCCATCGCCTTACCCACTAACATCACCTCCGTCTTGTCAGGATTCAGCCGCAGTCGATTAGCCCTCATCCAGTCCCTCACAGCAGCCAGGCACCGAGTAAGCACCGAGACTGGCGGGCTTGGGTCTGTTGAAAAAGAGAGGTACGGTTGGGTGTCATCAGCACATTCATGACACCGTACACTGAACTCCCTAATCACCTCTCTGAGAGCAGCTGCATATACACATTGAACAGGAGAATGGACAGAACAGAACCCTGCGGAACTCCACATAAGAGGTCTTGGTATGATGAATAACAGTCCCCGAGAACCAACCACTGGGTTCTTATAGTCAGCAATGAGCGGAACCATTCAAGAACAATCCCGCCCACTCCTGCGCAGTCCCACAGGTGCGTCACCAACATCTCATGATCAACGGTGTCAAATGCAGCCGACACATCTAACAGGATCAGCAGGGTTGAATGACCCCAATCCATATCTCAGCGCAGTTCATCCACCAAAGCCACAAGCGCAGTCTCAGTGCCATAACCAGGACGAAAGCCAGACTGAGAGGGATCAAGAAAACCCCTGCAGCTACCCATTCAATAACCTTCCCTAAAAAGGAAAGGTTAGAAACAGGCCGATAGCTGGCAGGGGAGCCAGCGTCAAGTGATGGTTTCTTGAGCAGAGGCCGCACCACTGCCTCATTGAGACAGCCCAGCACTCTGCCCTCTTGCAGGGAGGCGTTGACCACCCCAGCCAGCAACAGCCCCATTGTCTCCCAGCAGATCTTAACCAGCCAGGACAGGCAAGGGTCTAATTCACAAGAAGTGGCCCTGACCACGCCAAGAACATCCACCACATCGGCAGACGCCACTGACTGAAATTGATCCCAGAAAACCGGACATGACAGGGCTTCCATAACCCCTGGTTCCCCTAGTGTAACAAATGCTGCGTCGATATCGTGGTGAATACGAGTGGTTTTGTCCACAAAATAATCCACGAACATGTCACAGGGGCAGTAGGGATGTGTGAACACCGGGGTGTTCGGCCCGTTCGGGGTTCAGTCCCCCCTGAAACCATTCAGGTTCTGGCTGTTCAGCCCAAACCTGTTCGGGGGGGCCGAACCGGTTGGGGCGGGGGAACCCGGTTTTCCCTCCCTCCTCCAGACTGCGCGGGTGCTGGGGTTCACCTCCACCCACACACACACACGCGCCCAGTCTCGTAAAAAAAAATAAAAAAATAAAAACCCCACCCCAGGGATCACCCTACCTGGTGGTGCTGGGGCTCTGGCCCTGGGTCCAGCGGCAGCAGCGGGTCTGGAGGTGCTCTGGAACGCTTCAGGCCTCTACTAGGCCTTCTGGGTCACATCTACTTTCTTAAAAGCCAGGTTTCCATGATACATATGAGACCAGCGGATTGGTCCAGGATGGTTTCCTGGACCGTTGTTGCTTTATTAGCCACAGATCTCACATTTAACAGCACCATCACAGGGTCAGGGGTGCTCTCTGACCAAAAACCACCTGCTCCACTGCTTGTGGGTGGGGTAGCGAGCGGGACATGCAACAAGCATCTATCCTGCTTCACTGATCTCACCTCCTCCCTCTTTGGACCATATATCCCCCATCCCATCACAACCCCAATATACATGCCCTCTCCCCCCCAGTTACCCCCTTGGCCCCGACCCCCGGCT
Organism: Sphenodon punctatus; assembly: GCA_003113815.1. Lineage (NCBI taxonomy): Eukaryota > Metazoa > Chordata > Lepidosauria > Sphenodontia > Sphenodontidae > Sphenodon > Sphenodon punctatus. The sequence goes on along the minus strand of QEPC01014892.1, from coordinate 676,156 downwards.
GTCCCGCACTGGCAGCGGGGGAGATCCTCTCCCTTCTCCCTCAAAACCCTTCCCCCTCCCTTGGTCCCCCCCTCTCACAGGGAGACCAGAACCCCCCTTATTGGGTCAAAAAAAACCTCTCTCACTGGGAGGGGAAGTACCCAACCCTACCCAACCCGGTCCCCCCTTGTCTCCCACATATGCAGGGGAGGAGTCGTATTCCCCTCAATCCTCTCCCAACCCCATCAACACAAACCTAACCCCAGCGTGTCCAATTTTGTGGTATCAGTTTCAGTTGGTGACACCTGCTGATGTGGTGTGTGTGCTTGGGGCCATTTGAGCCACCTCTTGTGAACTGAATCCGTGCCCGTCCTGGCTGGTTAACAGTTGCCGGGAGGCAATGGGGCCGTTGCTGGCCGGGGTGATCAACGCCTCCCTGAGGGAGGGCAGAGTGCCAGGCTGCCTCAAGGAGGTGGTGGTGTGGCCTCCACTCAAGAAATCATCACTTGATGTTGACTCCCCTGCCAGTTATCGGCCTGTCTCTAATCTTCCCTTTTTAGGTTATTGAATGGGTAGTTGCTCAGCAGCTCCAGGGGCATCTTGACCGCATCGGTTATCTTGATCCTTCTCAGTTTGGCTTTCGTCCAGGTCATGGAACTGAGACAGCACTTGTGGCTTTGGTGGATGATCTCTGCCGTGAAAAGGATCAGGGTCGATTGACCCTACTGGTCCTGGATCTTTCGGCAGCATTTGATACCGTTGACCATGCGATGTTCATGACATGCCTGTGGGACAGTACAGGGGTGGGTGGGGTTGTTCTTGAATGGTTCCGCTCATTCCTCACCGGGAGAACTCAGCGGGAGGTACTCGAGTGATTGTTTTTCATCTTACCAAGATCTCCTGTGTGGGGTTCCCCAGGGTTCTGTTTTGTCCCCTCTTTTGTTCAACGTGTATATGCAGCTGCTCAGCGAGGTGATTAGGGGGTTCGGTGTCATCAGTATGTGGATGACACCCAACTGTATCTCTCATTTTCAACCGACCCAGGCCCGGTGGTCTCGGTGCTTACCCAGTTTTTGGCAGCTGTGAGGGACTAGATGAGGGCTAACCAACTGCGACTGAATCTGGACAAGACAGAGGTGATGTTAGCGAGTAAGTCAGTGGTAGTGGCAACTCCTTCAGTTGATGGGATCTGTCCTCCACTGACTTCCCAGGTGCGGAACCTGGGGGTGCTCCTCGATGCGCAGCTCTGTCTGGCTCTCCAGGTGGAGGCTGTGACGAGGAGTGCCTTCCGCCAGTTACATCTGGTGCGGCAGCTTCGGCCGCTGGTTTCAGTTCCGGACCTGGCCACGGTCATCCACGCTTTTATTACCTCTCGTAACATATTCTATGTGGGGCTACCTATGGTGACGGCTCAGAAACTGCAGATGGTGCAGAACACAGCGGCCTGGTTCTTGGTGGGACTGGGCTGCCGGGAGCACATTACACCAGTGTTCCGTTCTCTGCACTGGCTGCCAATAGTCTTCCAGGCTCGATTCAAAGTGTTGGTTTTGACCTATAAAGCTTCACACGGCCTGGGCCCTGCCTATCTGTGAGATCGCCTCACTCCCCGGGTTCTAGACCGACCCCTGCGGTCATCCGGGGGCACCGTGTTGGAGGTCGTTCTCGGTGGCCGCGCCACATCTTTGGAATTCCCTCCTGGTGGGGGCCTGTCTGGCCCCGGACCTCCCAGCCTTTTGTATGAAATGTAAGATCTGGCTGTTCCATCAGGCATTTGGTGAGGGAGAGGGGTATGGTTGGGTAGGGGGTGGGGAGATTAGGGAGGATGTGGTGGGTTTACTCCTCTTTTTATTGGTGGTGTTATTATTTTATGATGATGTCTTAATTCTGTTTTAATATTTTATATTTGTATTGTTGTTGTTAGCCACCCCGGGCTGCCTGTGGCAGGAGGGGTGGGGTATAAAATTCTTAAAATAAATAAATAAATAACCAACCACCCTATCCCATATCCATCCTCCCCAACCCTCACCTAAGGCCACACCCAACAACCCTATGGCACTCAGCCCTGCGGTTCCTCCTCTGATAAAAGGGTAGGTGTGTAGTCCATGTTCACTTTGCACCGTCCGGCAGGAATCAAGTCCTGGGGGAGTCCTCAATACAGGCAGCAGCCCTGGCTTCAATCTAGCCCGCCCAGCAGCTCTCTCCCATGGACACTCCCCAACTGGTGTCTCCTGGAGGGCCTCCACAGCCCACAAACGGCCCCAATAAATGGCTGCCCAAGGGCCCCAGCCCTAGAAGAAATATCCGCAGAGGGGTTTTGTTTTGTTTTTAAAGTGGTGTGAAGGCTGAATTGCATTTGAGGCAGATGGACCACTGTGCTCCAGAAAAACCCAGGCATGGGTGCAGTCCTGAAGTCTACACTCCCCTACCAGATTAAGGCAAAGATCGCATTCATATGTACATGAAAGTGACCTTACAAGGCTGGGAGAAAACATCCGATTGCAAATCTCATGGATTTTTGTGTACATATGAATGCAGCATTATGCATAATTTATTTTATGTGCATTTACAAGGCCAATTGACAGGGCTGTGAAATCCAACTCTTATAAGGTCAGGAGAAAATGAATTGTGCAGAACAGTGCATTCACATGTACACAAAAATCTGTGAGATTTGCAATCAGATGTTTTCTCCTGGCCTTGTAAGGACACCTTCATGTATGTGGAAATGTGCCCATAGTCACTATATATCATGCATAGATACCCTGGCTCCTGCAGTTGTGGTATTTTGTTAGAATCTCTGTTTTAAATTTTATTTCTAGCCTCATAGGGGTGAAGAAAACACAGAAAGCATTAACCGAGAGTAAACAATATAGTATTATTTGTCCGACCAGGAAGTTAGCTTGTAAAAAAACACCACCACTATCAGGGCTGTAACATATTAATCTCTACATCCAGATTCACTGCTTGGGGTGATAATCAGAAAGTAATTCCATCCATCCATTATAACTAGTGCTGGCCAAATATGCAAAACTTCAAATTTAGGTGCAAAATTTGAACACGTCAAAGAAAAAATTTAAGGAAATTTTAGGGAACTGAAAAAGGAGACCAAGAATCTATATACAGACCAAGCGCAAAGACTATGCACACCAAACAGAGGTCTGTAAATGAATATTCTTGTAGAAAGAAACCAACAATAGAAAATTGAACCATTTTATAAAATTAGAAAAATATATACACATACATCAAAGATTACATATTAGAGTCACAAAACAATATAAATCCTATTTGATCCAACATAACATCACCAAGACCATTGTCCAAGCTCGATTTCAAGACTATGGTGAGCCAATGCGTTTCGTTAAATAACTTCTTCAGGGTTTCCTAGTCCTTTTAATAAAGTAGCTTGGCACTGAAGGATTGATAAATAATAAACATCAGAATGTAAACAATCATACATAAGAGGGGGTTTTCTTGCAAACAGTTAGGAGTTCTGTAAAAGTACTGAGGAGTTTTCCTTAATCAGTTAAATGAGTCACAAGAAGGTTCTTTTTGGATATTGACCAATGGAATGGAGACTGATTAATGGATTGGATAAATCATTACTTGATGGGATGATACATAATACCTGAACTTCTAGCATACAAGAGTTCATTTTGTTAGTACCTTTGACTTGTGAAGAAGAGGGTATGTTTCTCTTGTTGGTCTCCAGCTTGAAGTTTTTTAAGAGGTTCTTTATGAATGTTGCGTATGTAACTTTTATAATTCTCAGTGGGTTTACTATTTTTCATAACAAGACAGACTAACAGTTGATGTTATTTTTTTTCATTTCACATCTCAAATGAGTGCCTGATTATAATAGTAAGTTGTTTTGTTTGTTTGTTTTTAGATGCAGTATATTATGTTTTTTACCATTTTGGTTTGGACTCCAATATACAATTGGCAAACTGGATAAAATGTATAAGTTTTTTATATTGTTCTAATATTTTCCACGGCCTCATGGTTCCCAGAATTTAAAGTATTAATTACTTGATCCTTGTTTGTCAGAGCACTCTTCTAGATTACAAATTATAGGTAAGAAACTTTGAATGTTTTGAATTGGTTTCATAGCTGTGGGACTCAAAGACCCATACCCCTCTTATTTATGATTGCTTACATTCTGATATTTATTATTTATCAATCCTTCAGTGCCAAGCTACTTTCTTAAAAGAACTAAGAAGCCCTGAAGAAGTTCTTTAATGAAACGTATTGAGTCATCACAGTCTTGAAATCGAGCATGGAAAATGGTCTCTGTGATTTTATGATGGATCAAATAGGATTTATATTGCTCAGTGACTCTGGGTATTTTCAGATGTGACGGGGCCGGTATTGGCCCCGTCACAGAATCACCTATTGATCCCCTGCCGGGATCAAAACGGCCGTCAAACAGACGTGCTGGCTGATCTTGGCGGGGAATCGGGGGAGGGGGCGGGACCGCGCGGCTCAACGTGCGGCCGCACAGCCCCGTCCCCCCATGCTCCCTTGGCCGCCCACCCTCTGGGAGACGGACAGGCGCCGTGGCCAATGCGGCCGCAGCACCCGCCAGTCCCCCCCCCCGGGGCATTGACCATGGCCCGGAATCTCATCGCTGATTCCGGGCCATGGTCAGTGGACAGACGAGACGATCCCCTTGATCACGGGGGGGAAATCACATTCAACATGCAAACGGAGATGGTTCGGCCAGGACCTCCGTTTGCGTGTTCAATGTGATTCCTCCCCGTGATTCACGGGGGTGAACATCTGGCGGGGAGCTTCTGTTCCCCCCAACAGACATTACGAGACCACGATCACCATGTGGGAATTCCCCGTGGTTGAGCGTGATCTTGTAACGTCTGAAATTACCCTCTGTATAATCTTTGATGTATATATATTTCTAATTTCATAAAATGGTTCAATTTTCTATTAGTGATTTCAACAAGAATATTCCTTTACAGACTTCAGTTTGGTGTGTATAAAAATGAAATTTTAACACAGGTCTAAACTATTTCTATTTTCAGAATTGTCATGAGATTTGAAAAAGTGCTTGGAGCAAAACGTTTGGCAGTACTGTTGAAATTATATTTCCCAAGTGCTAAAAATATGGGCCAGAGATTCCCCAGGATCTAGGTGCAGATGAAATACCTGCACTAGAGGTTTGATTTTAGCAGCTGCCTTTACTTTCAGACAAACCATACAGTGTAACAAAGAATCCGACAGATTTTAACACAGTAGCCTACCTGTGTCTAGGACCAAACATTCCCACCAGGCAGGGCAGTGGCCTTTATATGCCATGACGGTGCTGGAGAGGAAGCTCTCAGTAGTTTACCCCTCTCCTTAACAGACTCACAAGAGGCAATTTTATCTCCTTAGATTCCCTCACCCTGTTACATAGGTTATGGAACTCTCTTCCCTTGGAGATTCATCTAAGGCTATACCTGCTCATCTTCCAGAGGCAATGGATGACCTTTCTGTTTGACACACATTTGGCAGTCAGGAGCATGGCTTGGAGAGTTCTGGGTTTGGACGTTTTACTTGATTTTACTTGGTTTTATTTGTGCATTTTTAATATATTAGGTAGTTAGGGGGGTTTATTTGGTTTTATTATTCAACAGTACTGGCAACTTTTTATTTCAAGCACTCTTTCAGATCTCATACTGTCATCAGGAATGAGATGTTACAGGTGAAAGAATTAAATTTTAAAAGTGGGATCCCCACACATTAAAGTCAGAGGAAGTTGAACCTTGACATTAATGACAGGATTGTATATTAAATATTGAAAAGGGGCATAGAAATTTGATACCAAAAAGGTTGGAGGAGCAGAGTGGGAAGAGGAGAAACGGAGGAAATGAAATCAATGTTTCCTCAAGGATCATTCATCTCTTCAGTGCACCCAGTTGATCCCTAATGTTTTGCATTTTTTCTTCTCCCCCTCCTCCCCCCGCCCCCTTCACTTTCCCCATGAAAGGCTTCTCTTGTCTCATGAGTTGGTCAGCACTCAAATCTTACAAAACAAACTGCAGCAATGTTGAATTACCCTACATTACTGGGGGAAATTTTACTGAAAGCCATAACCACAGAAAAAGAGAAAGATGTTTTTCAATCCATGCAGCAGACATTTGGCTGACAGATTCCTGCAGGTGTCTGGATGTGGCTCAGCAAACTTCTCTCATGCCACCTTAAGAGGTTCTGTCTTGGCAACCCAATAAAGACTAAACAAATCTGAGCTGGGCAATAGTTATTCCAATTCAAGTCTGCTTCTAGCAGTTACTAGTGAAGTGATTTGCTCACTGAGAATAACGCTGTATAGGAGCATGTTTCATAAAACTTGCTGCTGAAGAAATAAGCCTAGTTCCTGGTCTCAGCTTGCATTCTGTTGTTATTTAGATAGTGTTACTATATTTACTATTCTATAGTTATTTATGTAGTGTCACTAGCTGTTAGCATGCAAGCAAGCTCCATTAAAGTGACACTTGCATTTTTGCTAACTATCCTAAGGAGGATTACACCATTAATTTCAACAGCATGACTTGTCCTACAAAAGTCAATTAAGCATGGAAGGGTGCACTTTTTGGTGGGGATAAAGTCCACACTAGAAGTTTAGCAGGAGTGCAAGTCCCATTGACATGAATCAAACACCTGCCTCAGTTAACTGCTAATGCTGATGTTACCACCACCACCACCAATCAAACTGTTTTCAGTAATGAGACATTCCAGATGAGAGAATTAAACTTTAATAGAGTTTGATTCCCACCCATTAAAGTCAGCGGAAGCTGAGCCTTGACTTTAATGACAGGATTGCACATTAAATATTTTAAAATGGCATAGCAATTTTATACAAAGAAGGTTGAGAAATAGATTTACAAATTGCTGTTAAAGGCAGTACTATACAACCATCTGCTTGGCTCGGACTCTAAGGGAGCTACTTCTTTTGTCATCAAAAAGCAAAAAAAAAAAATGCTTGGTAGGATCCTAAAAAAGATAAGAATGCCCAGTAAGGATGTGCAAATTCGGTTCAAAGTTCGGACCAAACTCAACCAGTTCGGACGGCCAAACCGAATGCCAACCCGCCCCGAACAGTTTGGGCATGTTTGGATGAGTTCGGACGTGTTCGGACGGGAAAAACCTGGCTTGCAGGCCCAGGGAGGGAGGGGTCAGCTGAGGAGGGGTGGAGAGGCTTGAACTAGCAGCCAGCCTGCCCAATCACCATCCCTCTTTTCCTCAGACCACTGGCTTCTGGGATTGGCCACGGGCTAGGCTGCACAGAGCCAATGGGGCTTGTGGTAAGGTGGGCTCAGCAAGTAACAAAAGTCATTGCCCTCCCCCCCTTCCATATCGTTCTGAGTTAGCCACTGATCCTGTCAACAGGCATTTTCAGAACTCTCCCTCTCCCAGCAGTTTGTGTTCCTCCCAATCCATTGCCATCCGCCTCCTATTTCACCCATTTCCACACATTTACCTCCATAGTTTCATTTATTTAGATTCGATTAGCTAGATTTAGGTGTTATACCCGGCATCAAGAAACAGCCACTCCAGCCCCAGGTCCCACCATCAGGGTTCTGGGGCCGTCATTCCGCTCACGGGGAGCTGTCATTCCACAACATCAAGAAGCAGGCACTCCAGCCCCAGGGCCCACCCTCAGGGTTCTGGGGCCTACGTTCCAGGCAGGGAGGGCTGTCAATCCACAGCATCCAGAAGTTGCCATTCCTGTCCCAGGATCCACAGTCAGGGTTCTGGGGCCTTCATTCTGCTCTAGGGGAGCCATCATTCCACTGCATCAAGAAACAGACAGCCACTCCAGCTCCAGGACGGTCCTTGGGCGTATGTTTCAGGCAGGGAGGGCTGTCGTTTCACTTCATTGTCTGCAAGTGCTCCACCGATGCCAGCCAGCCCACAACACCCAGCCAAGTAGGGGTGCCAGCCACTGAGCACTGGCCGGGCCTCTGCCACTGCTCCACCAGTGCCAGCCAGCCTGAAATGCCCGGCCAAGTAGGAGTGCCAGCCGCAATTACTGTGCCTTGGCAATCCAATGTCTGCTGCTGCTGCTGCTGGTACTGCACATCAGCCATTTACTCCTCCCTCTTGCAGACGGGCATAGCTCAGATGAGCGTGCCGGCGGGTGGGGGCTGGGTGTCCATGAGATTCATCACCGGACAAGGCTTGCCCAATTTGCTGTAGAGCTTCTTGAGCTCGGTCGAGTATAATGCCAGCCTGCAACGCCTGGCCAAGTAGGGGTGCCAGCCACCAAAGCCTGGCCGGACCTCTGCTCCACGGATCCCTGGCAGCCTGCAATGCCTGACCTCTGCTGCTGCTGTTTCCGCTGGGTCTCAGACGGCCAGCCCTGACCCTACGGGCACCCCCAGGGGTCAAGCGCCAGGCCTGCCTTCCCGGGCAAGCCAGGGTGCCGAGCGCCAAGCCTTCTTGGTCTCTGCTGCTGCGTCTCCGACAGCCTGCCATGCCCCCAAGGGCCCCCCTGGAGTGCCCCAAGCCTCTGCCATGACCGAACTTTCAGAACGTTCGGGGGGGGGGGTCCAAACTCCGCGAGACCGAATCCATGAACCTGAACTGAGTTTTTGGGCCTAACATCCAAACTCCAGTCTGTTCGCACATCCCTAATGCCCAGTATTAAAGCTTCAAATTAACACACAAGTACTCATAGAAGCTTGAAGAAAAACAAAGGTAGAGGTAACATTTCTAGCTTCTGAAAATACTTTTCCATACATTTCAACATGGTAGCAATGCTGTAAATGATTTCTGTATAAAAGACTGCAAATTTTTACCATGAATCCACAGTATAATCTGCTATGCCTGCCAAATTAGGAAATAACCTTCCTTTCAGCTAGGGTGGGTAAAGCTAGTTACACTTAGTTCCAAAATCATCATCTGTGTTTCTTTTTGTTTCCTTTGTTTCAACCTTCTGGGAGATTTGTATCAAATTCAACAAGCTTGCACTTTTTACTTTGGACAACATGTCACCGGTAATAGAATCTGTGGTTTTGTCAGCTACACAAAACTGACAAGACTACTTTTTTTAAACAAAAAATGGAATTAGTTTTGAAAAGCAAATGTAAAATCAAATTTCATTCCTTAATAAGTTAACATCTGTGGCTTTTTATGTTATATAAAGCTTTAAAAGAAAAACTATGCAATTCATTTTGCCTGTGTCATTGTTCCTAGCTGGGAACTGCACCTGCACTGTGACTCACTAATGCTGTGGATGGCTAGGGAAGACATCTGGAAAGCTTAAGCAACCATTTAAACAGTGTTCTTTCATATACCTAAAATTAACCAAGAAAGGAAAATAAAATCAACTTTGCCAACTACACAACGAGATCTGTTTAAAAATTATATCCGAGCATTTATTTATTTTTTGCAACATGCATTTCAGATTTCTCTGCTTCAAACATGAATGTATAATGTAAAAAAGTTAATGTATAATTAAAAGTCTGAACTTATACCCAATTATTTTTCTTTTATTAATTTGTAATCAGTTTCCAAGGTATGTGCACACACACACCCTCAATCTTTTAGTACTCGATTCTGCGAAAACTATAAAGTTTCCAAAAACTAAATTCAAGGCATGTCCTATTTTGGAAAAATGTGGTACAGCATAACACTACACATTTAGTACACCCTACTACCCAAAGTCTTTGTAGGTTGTTGCTCTTACAGATCCTTCCTAGCAAACCCTTTTAGGGCCTCTCCTAGCTATTCCTCAGGAGTTGGTGCACTCACACGCCTTGATGGAACCCTTCCTAGAGAATGGAATCTCTACTGCTAAACAATAATTGGAAGAAATCTCAAACCGAGAGAGTCCACTACAAAATGGCACTGTCCCAGGAAAACAGGGACTGTTGGTACCTTGAGATTCTGCAGCCCATTTGTGAGGATTAATGTGAGCTACTATATAAACAAACACTTAGTATGAGTAGCCTTAGCCATAATCCCAGCAAACTTTGCAACACAAACTCACAGAACCTTCCAGTAACCATGTGTCTCAGACATATACAACACGATAAAGGCCATGTCCTCCAACATTAGAATAATAGTGATGCAGGCCTCATTCTCCCTAACTTCGGGATGGGTCAGTGGGAGAACATTACACTAATGCTATAGAGTCTGTACTGGCTACCAATTAGGGGTGCGCATGTCATTTTTGCTATATCAATAAGTAGTTACTGATTCCGTTACTGCCTAGCAGCCTGGCAGGTGTTTTTTTGGAGGGAAATGTGGCGAGGGGAGGAGGGAGCAGACATCTCAGAGCCAGAAACAGCGTTGAATTGTTGAACTGGGTCTGTGATGGGAGGGGAAGGATGGATGGATGTAATCGCTGGCCAAAGAGCAGCACAAGCAGGTCCCAGGCAGTTTAATGGCACCCTGTGATTGCTCAATGCCTCCTGCCTCCTTGAACTAATCAGGTTGAGCTCTGGGGGAGGGCACTCCAACCTTTTATACGGCTGACCTGCTTGACTCTGGTTCTGTGTTAACTATTGCTCTGTCAGGGTGAATTTCCAGAATCTGCTCACTAAAAATCCTCCCATATATATCCCCATCACCTTACCCCCACATTTTACCTTTTTCCTTCCCCTGCCTTTCTCCCTCTGTGCGTGTGTGTGTGTATGTATCTATCTAGACAGAGAATAGTTTAGATATATATATATTAGATGATAGATATAGATTAGAGATAGATTAGAGATACTGGAAATGCATGCATCCTGGCACGTCAGCCCCCGGCAGGGTGCAGGACCTATTAGATTGGTCCACCCCCGGAGACTTATGGACCCAGATCGGTTCCGGAATGCTCTGGGGGAGTTTCCCCTGGACCTTCACATCTGCTCTGTCAATGATCTCGTAGCCTTCTGGGACACCTTGTTGGCCAAGACCATTGACAGAGTGGCTCCCAGGCATCCGTTGCCCCCCAAGTCTCCTGCAGGTCTCCTTGGTTTACTGAGGGCCTGCGGTGTTTGAAGTGGGAGAGCAGGCAGTTAGAGTGATGGTGGCGCCGGACTCAGGATGAGTATGATTGATCGCAGCATAAGAGCAGTTTAAAGGCCTATGCTGTGGCAGTGCAGGCAGCACAGAGGCAGTTCTTTGCTGCCTTGATTGAATCTGCAAAGTCACGTCCAGCAGACCTTTTCCGAGTGGTGAAAGGCTTGGTCAGTCCTGCCTGCCTCCACCTGGACCTGGAGCAATCCAGTGACCGCTGTGACCGGTTTATTGAGTACTTTGTAGATAAGATCGCTCGCATCCACCACGATTTCAATACTGCAGTTATTGCAGAGGATCATCTTGGGGCTATGGATGCCCCATTCTGTCCTGTTTTGTGGGATCAGTTTCAGATGGTGTTGCCTGCCGATGTGGAGTCCTTGATGGGAACTGTTCATGCCACCACTTCTGAACAAGACCTATACCCATCCTGGTTGGTGAAAGCCAGCCAAGAGACGTTACAGACGTTGCTGGCTGGGGTGGTTAGTGCCTCCCTTCGGGAGGGCAGGATGCCTGAGTACCTGAAGGAAGCTGTGGTTAGGCCCCTGCTCAAGAAACCATCTCTTGATGCGGATGCTCCTGCCAGTTATTGGCCAGTCTCTAACCTCCCCTTTTTAGGGAAGGTAATTGAGCGGGCTGTGGCACGGCAGCTCCAGGAACATCTGGACCGCACCAGCTTCCTTTATTCCTCTCAGTCTGGGTATGGTACGGAGACTGCACTGATGGCCTTGGTTGACGATCTCCATCTGGCGTTGGACCAGGGTGGTCAGACCTTATTGGTCCTGCTAGACCTTTCGGCTGCCTTCGACCCAGTCGACCATGAGATGTTGGTGACTCACCTGCAGGACCGTGCCGGGATTGGCGGGACGGTCTCAGGCTGGTTTCGTTCATTCCTGGCCGGGAGAACTCACCGGGTGGTCTTGGGGGTGTGTACGTCTTCCCCCCAGAACCTCACGTGTGGAGTCCCGCAGGGTGCCATTCTGTCCCCCCTCTTGTTTAACATCTATATGCAGCCATTAGGGGAGATCATGAGAGGGTTTCAGGGCATGCAGTGTCATCAGTATGCTGATGACACTCAGCTCTACCTCTC
>QEPC01014892.1:651285-663935 GCA_003113815.1 Sphenodon punctatus | reverse complement strand
CAGTCTCCTTATTTTCCCAGTGCCTGTCAGCTGTGGGGGCTTGGATGAGGTTGAGCCATCTGCAATTGAATCCTGACAAGATGGAGGTGATGTTGGTGGGCGAGGGCTTGGGGGGCCTAGGGGTGGTTGAATCTCCTCCTGTTGGGGGTGGGGGGTTCACCCTCCCATGGTCTCTCAAGTGCAGAGTCTGGGTGTGCTCCTCGATTCACAGCTCAGCCTGGAATCTCAGGCTGTGGCTGTGGCAGGGAGTGTGTTTCGGCAGTTACATCTTGTCCGGCGCCTTTGGCCTTCTCTCTCCAACTCTGACCTCGCCACTGTCATCCATATCCTTCATCACCTCGAGGCTGGATTACTGCAAGGCGCTCTACATGGGGCTGCCGAAGAAGTTGGTCCGGAGGCTACAGTTGGCGCAGAATGCCGTGGCCCTCCTCCTTATGGGGGCGGGTCGCAGGGAGCACATGACACCAGTGCTCCGGGCTCTGCACTGGCTGCCTATAAAGCACCAGGCTAAGTTCAAGGTGCTGGTTTTAACCTTTAAAGCCCTTCATGGCTACTTATCTGTGGGACCACCTCACTCCCCATGTGCCCGTGCGACCCCTGAGATCGTCCATGGGAGCCTTTTTGGAGGTTCCCCGGGTGAGATGGATGGCCACCGATGTTAGATCTTTTTTCGGTGGCTGCCCCTGTGCTGTGGAATTCGCTCCCGGAGGAGGCTGGGTTGGCCCCCACTCTCCTGTCATTTCAACGATTACGTGAGACCTGGCTGTTCCGACAGGCCTTTGGTGAGGGGTAGGGGTTGTGGGGGAGGGAGGGGTTTGTTTTGTTTTCCCTGCATAATACGGAATTTTTAATTGTTTTAAATGTTTTATTGTTTTATTGTTTTTATAGTTGTTGTACGCCGCCCCAGGCTGCCCTGTGGGCAGGAAAGGCATGATACAAATTTTATATAAATAAATAAATAAATAAATAAATACCTCTGAGTTTTCCTTTTCCCTTCCTGTCTGTCTCCCCCTGTTCCTATATTATATACGTGGTGTGTTCATCTGGGAGAAGAGGGGCTTGGAACAGGAGATGCTGCAGGGGAAGCTACCTCTTGTGCCCTCTCAAGCCTTCATTGGCGGTCTTCATCCCCCCCCCCCGGTATAATATCCAGAGGCTGGGGCCCTTGGGCGTGAGTGTGTTCAACTGGGAGAGGAGGGGCTTGGAACAGGAGACACTGCCGGGGAAGCTACCTCTTGTGCCCTCTCAAGCCTTAATTGGCTGTCTTCATCCCCCCCAGGTATAATATCCAGAGGCTGGCGTCCTTGGGCGCCAGCTGAATGGAGACACCTAAGGGTGTCGGCCATTGGAGGGCCCATATGTGGGCATGGGCACACACCCCCCTTACGTTTGGAGAGATTGCCAGTGTATCTGCGTAGATCCTGATAGCAGCGGCCGCCGAATCTACTCTCCAGCAGTGGCAGGAGCAACTGCTTCACGGCGACTGCCTCTCCCCTTACTTGCCTGTCAGCTGTGCCGAGTAGGAAGCTGGGATGGAGTCGGTGACCGGTAACAACACAACCTCGAGTTAGTCTGTGCCCACGCCCAGGAGTAGGACCCAAATCATGCTGGTAAAGTGTTGAAGTGGCATTGACGATTTAAAGGAACAGTTTGGAGACAGGACCAGAGTTCGGGCGTACTGATACCCCAATCGGCTGTAGAGCAGACACCGGGTCCGCAATTTCCAGAGCCTTACCTGGCAGCTGCAATTGGACCAGAGTGGGGGCAGAGCTACCGACCTGCCAAGAAGAGAAAGCGGAGAGTGAGCCCACGGCGCTCCCTTCAGCATGACCCAGTCTTGGGCTCAGGTATACCCTTGACCTTGGTGGCCTTTGTGTTGGCTCAGGAGATAGTTTCACCAGAGAGGACGGACTTGTATCCCCCGGGGTACTTGTTTTCTCTTGCTTTTTCTTTCCCGGTAGGGGTACTCTGCCAACCCTCTTTTATTGATTGAGTTCTATATTTAACTATTTTTATATTTATTTTTATTTCTATTGCGCACTGGCTATCTCCTCCGCAGGCGAGCTGTGGGCTCTAGAAAGTATAAGTCCTAAGACTTGGGTTTTGCTGTGCTAGAGTATTATTGAGATAACCTGTAAGGAAGTCCGCTTAACTAATTCAGCTTTGTGGTCAGGGCTAATGATTATGGATTTGAGATCACGAGTGATTGGGCATAAACCATCGCTGGCCGAGGAAATAGAGCAGCCCACTGGTAATTCCTATGGCATATATCTTCTCCCCCTTAATCAATCCAAGCTTCCACAGTTCTTTCAGCCCAATAGCAAGAGGGGAGGATTAGAGGAAGTCCCTTTGTCCCCTCCCACCCCCCAAAGTACAAGTGGACGAGTCAAGATTAGACCGCCCAAACTTTATTGAGCCAGGGCTGAAGTCGAGTATGGATAAAATGGAGAGGTACCTAAATTTATTAAATTCCAAATTTGATGATCTTGCTTTTAGGGTGGATCTCGGTATGGATACCCATTTTAAGGAATTAGAAGGTAAACTCAATTACACACATGAGCTTCTCCTTGCAATGAAGGTCCTGGTAGGAGGGCTTTGGTTGGAATTTGAAACATGGACAGGCAAAATGGGAGCGCGCCAGGTTAGAGGCCTAATTCAAAGAGATGTATCCACTCAAACACCACCCCCACAGGTGGAGCGAGAACCTAAGCCCAATGTTAAAGAAAGTGATGGTGAGAGAATAGAATCTTTGGCGCTACCCACGGTGGGCCAGAGGGGGGACCAGAGACGCCAGGAAGTTAGCTGTACCACGGAAGGGATAGGTGGGTCTGACTGCATGTTTCTGAAGGAGGCAAAAGTGGCTGAGGCTGAAATATTGGGTAGATCCCAGAAGTTAACCATGTCGTGCTTTAGCCCTTGCAAAATCTGGCCCCAGGAAACGAGTAAGAGGTGGGCGCCAGCTATGCTCTTCCATTTCAATGCAAAGAGGAAATTTGGTTTCCTTAAAAATGGAGCATTAGACCTTGTGGGCTTCATGGAGTTTCTGCAGGAGAAAATGGAGGTGGCCTTGTGCCCTGAGGAGATGAATGAAATTATTCCCCTGCTTAACAGAGGTAGGTTCTGCAGATGGGAATTGGAATTCGGCTTGGAATCTAAGACACAAAGAATATGGAAGGCTAGATCTAGTTTAAAGAAAACAGGTGTTTTTTTGAGCAGTTGAAAATATTCTTTTTCTTTTTCAGAATCCACCACCACCCAGAGGGAGCACAACAGCACACAGGTAACAAAGGCGATCCGGGGGAGGGGGGGGTTAGGTTACGTACTGGAGGACCAGCAGCCAGCCAGTCTGGGCTCCCGTAGGAGAGCTCAGCTGTCTGCCTCCATAGCCCTGGCGGGCTACCTACGGCGGTCCAGAGCCCGGAGCCTGGGTCCGGTTGTTTTTTTGTAATTTTTTTTAAAAAAAAACAAACAGGCTGGGCAGGGTGGGGGGGTGTTCCCCCTTCCACCCGCGCAGCCTGGGGGGGGGTTATTGGGTTTTTTCCCCATTGATTTCAATAGGGACAGTTCCCCATTCAAATCAATGGAAAAAAACTGGTACCAGTATACCGGTTTTAATCCGGTAAACCGATTTTTTTGAAACCGGTAAAACCAGTGTTTTGCCCCAAGTTCCACCCCTAATATACACACACATTTTTTAATATATATATATATAAACTAGATACTGTTTGTATACCAATACTGATACAGATATCCAAAACAAAATTGTAGTTTGAAATCGGTTCTAATACAGATGACAAAGAAAATGAAAAATGACATTTTGTTAACAAAAACAAAATACACGTTTTAACGAAAATGATAATGAAAAACAAAAAAACCCGACATGGGGCCCTGGAGCACAATAGATTTCTGAGCATAATTCAGAGTGCTTGTTTTGACCTATAAAGCCCTGAACACCTTGGGCCCCAAGTTTCTGAAATATCACCTCTTCCTTCATGTCCTGTCGTGGCCTCTGAGGTCAGCCAAGAGTACATGTCTACAACATGAGCACAGAGCGAGTGTTCTCAGGAGCTGCACCATAATTATGGAACCCCCTCTCCTTGGAGATGCGTCTGAGCCTGAGCTTACTCATCTTCCAGAAGTAATGTAAAACCTTTCCGTTTGGCCAGGGTTTTGGCAGGCATGGATAGGTTTGGGTGGGGTTAAGGGGATTACATTTAGATGTTTTATATGTTATTAATTATTATTATTATTATTATTATAAACACTTGTATAGCACCAGTTGTGTACCTGGTGCTTTACAGAACAATGAGATGGATGCAGTCCCTGCCTACAACTTACAATCTAAAAGACTCAGAGGGGGGAGACAAGGAGAGGGGACACAGGGAGAGACAAGGGATAAAACATTCAAGCGGATGCGAAGTCTCAGGTGCACGTGCTTGGCTTGGTTGCAGTTAGGGAGGAGTCAGGGGGAGGGCAGACAGTAAAAATTGAGAGGAAAGTTCTAGCAAGCGTTGGGAAAGGCAGCGAGGATGGAAGAGGTGGGTTTTTAGGAGGGATTTGAAGGTGCGGAGGGAGGGGGCAAGGTGGATGTGGGCAGGGAAGGAGTTCCAGGCATGGGGGCAGCGAGGGAGAAGGGACGAAGGCAGTTAGGGGAATTGCCTAATTCCACACCGCTCCCCTCTCTCTGTGCTGCTGAGTGCAGATCTGAGCCCCTCCATCATCACTTCCTCCCAAATGGCCAATCTTGTCAGCAGCTAAGTGTGCCAGGATGTGCTAGGTTGCGAAATGGCTGAGGTGTGTGTTGCTTGGAACAGAGGTGACTCGGGGTGGCACAGAGTGCTGAGTGCTCAGCCCAGGCTGGCACTGGGTCAGCGCACAGCTGTGCAGGGCCAGACATTGAGCTCTGCTGCTCTGCATAATGCCATAAATTAATCTACAGCAGCTGACAGTGGTCCCCAGAACCTAGGGAGCCCCCTGCGCACATCCCGGTCCATGAACGCCAGTAAGGAGCCAGATACAGCAGATATTCTACAGGCCAGGATGGTCCCTGTGTTGTTGGCGTGGAGATCTGAGCCACTCCACTTCCATTTCCTTCCAACTGGCTGATCCCCACTGTGGTCAGGTGGGGTTATGGAAGATGGGTTTCTCAGATCAACATAATAAACCAGGGACAAGAGTCATATCTGGGTAAAAAGATTTTGTTTTTAGGGACATAATAGGTTGGTTAAAAGGGTTTCTGATATCAGACTTTGTGCACAGAGTTGTGGCGTTTGACTGCCACTAAAGAAGTGGTTCAAATCCCAGCCTTTTCACAAAGTATTTTAGAAAAAGAAAATTGTAAGACACTATGCTTTTCAAAATTTACATCAGTACCAGTCTCTTATTTTCTCGTTACCCCCACCCCCAATATCTACTAGTCATGACTGTCAATGACTTACTAGTGAGAATTCTGTTGGAGTTGGGATGCTGGACTAAACATACACAGGTTCCTCGCCTGTCTGCACACCACGCTGTTGGGTGCTTTTCATCTTGGTCTCTGGAGAACCCTTGGCATGGTGCTCCTCAGCAATTTTCTTGCATGTACAGGGCCATCTTATAGCGTCCAAGGGAGTACTAAGCTCCAAATGTCTCACTAGGGTAGTGTCATCGAGGTAAAGCATTGGGCTTTTACTTTTCTCGCATTCTTTGCATAAGAACCTCAACAAGGCTGATGGTCTAAGAGAAGCCAAGGTTGTGGTGAAAACCTCCAGATTGCCTCTCTGATCCATACAGTGCTCGCAAATGTATGCCCCTCACAAAATGACTCCTTTCATGTGCGATAGTTGAACACAGATGTTGATACTACTACACACCTAATGAGTAAACTCAAGGGGCCCACCTGACATCTAGGGTGGGCCTATACACCTTAAAACCTTTCAGATTGGTAGAGCACAGTGAGATGAGTTCTTAGAGGGATTGCAAGCCCCTTCTGAATGGGTCATCCTACACCACAAATGGCAACTGATTGGTCCACCCCCATCTCTTCAGGAGGTCCTGAAAAGTTGAAAAGTCATGAGGATAGGTCGAGGAGGCGCTCTAAGAGGTGTCATATGATCCTCCTTTCCGGTCAGGGTCATGACACCCAGAATTTCAGCCTCCCAGGGAGGAGGGACTTCCAGCGCCTGTCAACCACAAAGGGGACAGGACATCTGTGTTAGGTTCCTTGGTAAAAAAAATTTTGGAAGATAGGTCCATTAATGACTACTAGCTAAGTAGGTTTTGGGGATATAACCTCTTACTGTTGGGAACTGGAACAACAAGGAATGGATTGCACATTGTGACCTGTTGGGTACTTCTCCCAAGAGACTGAGATTGGCCACTGTTGGAGACAGGATACTACACATGATGGACCATTGGTCTGACCCAGTATGGTACTACAGTACTTATGTTCTTATGATATGGAGAACTCACACTCTTTAAAACAAACATTTGATTTCCAACTTAAGTGAAAAGCTCGATGAAAGCTTAAGGGTGGAATATTTAGGTTTTGTTAGTCTTTTCTAACACATTAAAATTTGTCTTCTAGCTATTTGCCAAATGCTAGGAGTTCCCAATTCTGCTAATAAGCAAACCCCAACTCACGCCCATAATTACTACTAGTACTAATCATTTCTATAGTGCTACTAGATGTACACTGTGCTTTACACTTGCATATTTTGGAGACAGGGTCCTGCCCGTGGGCTTTCAATCCAAGAAGGACACGGGTAAGGGGAACAGAGGGAAAATCAGATACGCATTCTTTCCCATTTATTACAGAATGGAATCCAAGGCGGAGGCTTGCCCAAGGCCACCCAGCAGGTTCATGGCTAAGGCAGGATTCGAACCCTAGCTTCCCAGGACCAAGTCCAGCACCTTATCCTCTACACCACACTGGCTAAACTTAAATGCTCGCTACGTTTAGTAGCAAGGTTTGCAAGGACTACACTTCAGCTTTGCTCTCTATGACTTACCACACCCCACCACAGGGCATCAGCATAACTGGAGAAACCTGTTCTTCCATCTTCATCCACTGCATCTTTCTCAGCGAGGTAGACAAAGTATGAGGAGAAGATCAGTCCCAAGAACCCAATGTACAAAGTGGTTATGAGTTCCTATTAAAAAGAGAGGGGTGGGTGGGTAACACTTAAATCATACACTGTATTTACTCATTTTGTATCACAGACTAACATGTGAAAAGCACTTTATCCAATAGTAATTAAAAACACTGTCAGCCTGTTTAAGACCACAAATGTATTTTCATTTGAAACCATAGAGAAAACAACAAATTAGCTAATAGTTTTCATACAAACTAATTTATTCAAGTACAAGTGGTCTCCATGTAGGTTTATTTGGACAGAAAAGGAAGAAATAAGATTTTGGATTTATCATGGGCTGACTTTGTTTGCTGCTAAGATCTAGTTACATTTGAAAGACTAAATTGTTTCACTGAAATGATAGCATGCGAGATGTCAGCAAATGTCACAAATATTTTAAACTTGGTTCTTACAGCTTGTGAAATTTCCACACTTGCAAACTTGATATGATGTCTGTTTGGAAAAGTCAAGGCCCATCTTGTCTTAACCCTTGTTTTGATTTCTCCAAATGTCTGAACCCTTGCCTAAATCTAACCTGGATCCAAGCACAGCTTCTTTGGGGCATCGTTAACTCTAAATTTGGAACACAATACAATGTATCAGAAAAGTGGATTAAACCAGGATTTCACACTCAAAAATAAGTCTCTGTCAGAGCAAAGGAACCCTGGTTTCACAGCTAAGAACTTGTACAAAATCATTAACTTTTATAGGTGGAACAACCACTAGAGGGGAAACAGAAAGCCAGGGTCCTGCGTACTTTGTGTTTTTCCCATTGACAGCAACAGTGGAAAAGCAGAAAATACAGGTACCACAGAAAGCCCACACTGCAAGCATGGTCAGATGTTCAAGTATGATTAACACAAGTGCAACAACAGTTTTAATCATTAATATATATATTTTTAAAAGGCTGGTGCCACCGGCTTTCTACCAAGGAGAAGGGTACAATATTTCCAAAGTAATGAACTAAAATTAGGAATCTGTAGTCGCTGTGTTTTCCCCACTGCTGCCAAAATGCAGTGAACATGGGTAAGTAGGGTACATAAATGAGGACTTTGATGGTTTGCACTTCTTCATTGTTTAATATTTTACAATCCAAATGATATTACAGAAAGAAAGCCTACACACCAAAATGATATTAATCCGCCAGTTTGTAAATGAGATAACAGACAACAGTTTAATAGCTTGTCCGTTATTAGAGACAATTGAAAAGGAGGTGGTAATACAGAAGTCCAACGTATTGCATTTACTACTATAGAACTTAATCACATTTGATTAAGACAGCAGAAATTGTTCATCATGTGCAATATGTTACACATTACTTTAGTCTAGGGAGAGAGAGAGAGGTTGCTGTGTTGCTCCCAAAAGTAAGGGATGGAAACAAAGTAGTTCAGGTGATATCTTTATCAGGGATGCACAAGGCACATTGTTCGTTTTCATTACCTTTTTGTTTTTGTTTCTAAAAGCGTGTTTATTTGGGAGGGAGGGATTGTCACACCAGCTAACATTTGTGTTCATTTTTCATTTTGGTTTATTAAAAATAATATATTTTTTTAAATCCTTGTGGATGCGCAAAATGGCCACCGGACCATTCTGCACATGTGCAACTCTTTTCCAAAATGGCACCGGTAGCATCAGCACCATTTTGGAAAAGGGCAGCCAGTTTCCGCTGTCATGGGAATTATGGGCGACAAGGAGTTTTCTGCCATAAAATATGATAGTCCAACATACAGTGAGATGTCAGACAACTTGGCTCAGCACACTGAATCTGATGAAAATAATAATTTGGATGTATAACTAATAAACAGAGAAACCGAAAGACTATTAAAACTGAATCAAAACTGTATTTTACATTGGAAATTAGGTTGAGAATCCAAACCTGGACAAACTGGTCAAACTGGTTGGGACAGGCGAAATAATACAATGGTTATACCAAGTAGGTGATTTTCCCCCCACCTGCCATGCCAGGTGCCTGCTTCTGATTGGCACTGAATGTGCTGCTGTTTTATCTGAATAATGGTCTTCAAGAAGACAACTTCCAATTGCTTATAAAATTGGGTCCTTTTATCAAATTGTCCTGTAATTTGGCAGAGATGACAGGCATGATAAATCTATGCCAAATTACTTGTAAACAGGAAAGAATGTAAGAATGTTACAGCCAGAAATGTATTTTCAAGTTAATAGCTTATACCATCAGGACCCTTTATCTAATCTTTCTAGGGATGTGCAAATGAGATTTGGATGTTCGGAGTTCGGAACTAAGTCGGTCTGTTCGGATGACCGAACTGAACGTCCGAACCGAACTCGAAAATGACCGAACAGTTCAGTCATGTTCGGGTGAGTTTGGATAAGTTCGGGGCGGGAAAAACATAACTAGAATGCCCATTCGGGCAGGAAAAATGTGACTGGAAGGGGGAGGCAGCTGAGGAGCAGACTTCTTGGCACCAGGGGTGGAGACCAGGGGTGGTCTCAGGGCCAAATGATACCGAAAAAAATCTTCAAATTCGGTATCGATAACGGTACCAATAGCACTATTTCGAATGTTCGGTCGAACCGAACTCTGCCGAACCAAACAACCGAACCCAAACTTGGTTTTCAAACCGAACGACCTAACATCCGAACCACGTTCTGTTCACACATCCCTAAATCTTTCTGAAAATTAGCAGGAGTGTTAAGCTTATAGGGGGACTTTGTGGGAAAACAAACAATACAGTTAGCTAGCTACCGAGGTCACCATGGGGAGGGCTACTGCAGCCACCTCTCCTTGGGTCGTTTGAAGTGCAGTTGACACAAGCAGTCACCCCTGTAATCTGAGCATGAGGGCTGCCACCACAGGTCCCTCCATGGTGCGGATTGGCCACATAGTCATCCATACGGACCAGGATGACTGGACCCCTGCTGCACAGCAGGATCAGGTTCCCAGGAAGAGCTGCCACAGGACAGCTGATGGGGAGGAGGGCCCTGATGCACACACTGAACATCTGATCATGGTGCTCCACTGCCCTCCCTCCATCAGCTGCTTGGAAGCCAGGATGAGGGTGCTCCTCCAGGATCAATCCTCCAACCTCACCTTCAAACTTCTCATCAAATTGATGGGAGACCATTAGCCTGGATGGTGGGGCCTTCACCTGGGATGTGTCGCCAACAGCCAACAGCCCACACATCCTGTGGCAGCCACCCACCTCAAGACCATAGTAGGCGAACATCTGGCGGCAACTCCTGGGCTAATTACGGCTGTCTAATTTTTTTTCACTCAACAATGTGGCTAAGACAAAATTTGAGCTGTGGCCTCCAAGGTCCAATACCAAGAACTTATCCAGTAGACTATACTGGCTTGCTAATGCAATACAATATTAGGGTGTGCATTTCTTTTTTGTTATTATAATAGCTAAATTATAATAGCTGAAAATTTTGATTTTCAGTTTTGTTATTGTAATAATTAAAACAACAAATAATAATGAAAACAAAAATGAAAATGAATTTTTGTTTTTGAAATAATGGGAAAACACTGAACAATGTATTTCAGGCTATAATGTTTTTGTTTCTTATTCAATTTGGATGAAATTTGGGACACTTGTACTCACCATGGAGGGCACTATATGTACCAAATGTTGAAATGACTGGATAAAGGGGACCAATTTAGAAGCAATTGAATGTTGTGCTTTTAAGAAAAGCTCCCTACACATTCATGGCTACACGTTTTTTAAATCTTCCATCCAATTTGCATGAAACCTGGGAAGATTATGTCCCTCCACTAGTGTACCAGTCCTGCCAAATTTCAGAAGGATTTGATGAAGTGTCCTGATGCTATAAGCTATTCACTTGAATACACATTTCTGGCTGTAACATTTTTACATTATTTTCTGTTTACAAGTACTTTGGCATAGATTTATCACTTACCTTCCCTGTCATCTCTGCCAAATTACAGGACAATTTGATAAAGGGATCCAATTTTATAAGCAACTGAAGTTGTCTTCTTGAAGACCATTATTCAGATAAATAGCAGCACATGCAGTGCCAGTCAGAAGCAAGCACCTCGCATGGCAGGGGGAAGGAGGCTGTAGGAGGGAGGATGTGGAGCAACCCAGCAGGCTGACAGACACATTCACTGGCCAATTACTACATGCTTCCAGCTTTACAGAACTAATCGGTGGTGGCTTCAAGGCAGGTTTGGAGGCAGCCCTCAGGTGGGCATAGAAGGGACATAACTGGGACTTTGGGGATAGCATCCCAGAAATCAGGAGACATAGTTTACACATCCAGACTGGCCAATTATCATCACAATCACATCCTGAAGCACTGTGACAGAGGACATACGAGAATCTCTTTTGGTTCTTTCCTAAACAGATGCTTCTGACTTCCCAGTAACAAGTGGGGGAGAGATGTTGGGATGGTCACAGCACAGAATGAGGATATTTGGTTTACATTTCTGCTGGCCAATTGGCATCACAAACTGATCTTATACCACAGTGACACGTAAGAGAATCCCTGGCATAGGCTCCTTCTCTGCATATGATGTGCAAGCATATAAAATTGGAACCCTTTATCACGTCTTTCTGATATTTGGCAGAGACGATCTTGAAGGTGTGAAATACAGTCCTGCCAATTGTTGTGTACACTGATTGAACTACAAAGATGTTGCAGTCAGACATACATTTATAAGTTAATTGCTTATGCCACCAGGACCTTTTATTCAATCCTTTTGAAAGTTGGCATAGAGAGTAAACTAGGGGAGGGGTACAAACACTCCAGGTTTCATCCACATTATATGGGAGACAAACAAGTTACAGCCAGGAATGAATATGCAGAGTTTTGCAAAATAGCATAATTCAACTGCTTATAAAATCATATTCCTTTATCCTATCATTCTGGAATTTGGTACACATAATCCCTTCCATTTGGGGTACAAGTCCTCCAGATTCCATCCAACTATAATGAAAAACATAAAATTTACAGCTGAAGATGTGTTTTCCATTGAAACCAATGGAAATCAAAAACAAAAGCAAAAACAAAAATGAAATTTTGATATTTATAAAAACAAAAATTAAGTAAGTAAGTAACTTTATTACGTAGTCACAGACCATTGTACAACCCTAAAAATACAGAGAGTAACTAACATTGCACATAAACATAAAATACAGGATACTCAGACCATAAATGAGTTACATAATATAAACTGGGGGAGTCCCCCAGAGTCAGACACTGTCAGGGCTCGGGGGCAGTTGGGGGGCACACGTGGGAGAAGGGTGCCGCAGCCTCGCCCCAGTGGAGTTCCCGCTGGGCAGGCTCAGCTGTCGGGCCCTCCAATACAGGCCCCGCTCTCCCCGGCAAGCCAGGCCCCGCCCCTGGCGACGCACGCACGCTCGGCGGGCGTCCCAGGGCGGGGAACCATGCCCCCGCACCTCGCGCCTAGCGTAGGGCTGCCCCCGCCCCTGGTGCGCCGCTCAGAGCGCTTGCGTGCGCGCACGGGGGCGGGGCCTTAGGGTCTTAAGCCAGCGCCGCCAGACAGTCGGCGCTGGTGATTGGGAAACTGGCCGACAA
>QEPC01014892.1:628113-638912 GCA_003113815.1 Sphenodon punctatus | reverse complement strand
GGGGGGGGGGGTTGTGTGCTTTTAAGATTAAATTGTGTCCCGTACTTGCACAGTGTCCCCCCATGTGCACTGTGGGGGCTTGCTTCTAATGTGCTGCTTCTTAAGTAAATAAAGAGAGGGTGGTGGTGGTGGTGGTTTTTTGCCCTGGGCAGATTGGGGGTAGGGAAGGGTTAAGATTTGTGACCCCATGTGCACTGTGGGGGACTTGGTTCTAACCTTCTGCAGGGATGGGCGAACGCGGTTTGGAAGTTTGGAGTTCAGACTGAACTCGACCAGTTCGGTCGACGGAACCGAACTTCCAAACCGAACTCGATTTTCGAACCAAACTGAATTTCCAAACTCAGCTCTGTTCGCCCATCCCTAAAAGATAAGTTCCATTTAGGTCAATGGGGTTTGAATTTCCGAACTTTCTTTGGATATTCGGACCGAACTCGAATAGTTCGGTCGACCGAATCAAACTTCCGAACCGAACAGAATTTCTGAACTCGATTCTGTTCACCCATCCCTAACCTTCTGCTTCTAAAAGTGATGAAAAAGATAGAGAGAGTGGGGGGGGGGGGAGAGGATTTGCGTTTTGTGTTTCCCCATGGCAGGTGGGGGTGAAGGGAGATTTTTGCCTCCTTCCCCAATGTGCACTGGACTCGGTTCTGCTTAGTTGCCTGTTTTTCCCCTGAGAGCAGATTGGGGGGGGGGGACTTTGCCATAGATCTGCCACCCCACTGTCACTGTGTGTGCCCTCATCTCTGCTCCCTTATCCTGAGTTCAATCTTTTGGTATTTGGGGTTAGGAAGTGGATGCAGGGGCCAGATCCAGAAGCTGGAAAAGATCATAAAACTTCACCATTGGCCACATTGGCCCCTGGGCCTGAGGTTACTGAGTAGATTTGAGGGGGTGAGATTTGTTTGTGGTGGCCCCGTCATGGGCTGAACTTTGGGGTTGGTTGATTGCTCTAAAATTACAGGTTTGGGGGTGGTTTGGTTGTAATTTTTTTTAAAAGAGTTTGCCCATTTCAGTGTTGCCACCTCTAGGGATGTGCGAACAGAATGGGGTTCAGATGTTTGTCCTGAAAACCTAGTTCAGGTTCAGTCCAGCGGAGTTCGGTCCCGCTGAACGTTCGGTGGAGTTCAGACCCGCTGGCAGGCTTGGGGTGCTCCACGGACCCCCAGGGTTGTCCGTGGTGGCATGGCAGGCTGGAGACCCAGCAGCAGCAGAGACCGGGAAGGCTTGGTGCTTGGCACCTTGGGTTGCGCGGGCAGGCAGGCTTGGTGCTTGGCCCCTGAGGGTGCCCGTGGTGGTATGGCAGGCCATCGGAGACTCAGCAGCAGCAGAGACCAGGAAGGCTTCGTGCTTGGCACCCCGGGTTGCCCGGGCAGGCAAGCTCGGCGCTTGGCCCCTGAGGGTTCCCATGGCACCAGGGCTAGCCATCTGAGACCCAGAGGCAGCAACAGCAGCAGAGGCCAGGAAGGCTTGGGGCTTGGTGGCTGGCCTGGCACCCCTACTTGGTCGGGCATTGCAGGCTGGCAGGCCTTCAGTTCTGTTTGCTCTATGCTGGGTGGGTTCTTCATTTCTAGTCTCCATCATGGCTGGTGGTGGCTGGCTGGCCACGTGAATTACCACCAGGCAAGGCTACTTGACCAATTTGCAGAAGAGTTGGTTGAGATCTGGCAAGTAGGATGCCAGTCTACAATGCCCGGCTCCGTATGGGTGCTGTGTCAGCCACCAAGTCCTGGCTGGGCCTCTTCCCTGCCTGGAACGTAGGCCCCAGAACTCTGATGGTGGGTCCTGGGACAGAAGTAGCAGCTTCTGGATGATGTGGATGGACAGCCTCCGTGCCTGTAATGTGGGCCTCAGAACCCTGATGGGTGGGTCCTGGGACTAGAGTGGCTGTTTCTTCATGCCGTAGAATGATGGCTCCCCTTGACTGTAATGTAGGCCCGAGGACCCTGATCGTGGGTACTGGGGCTGGAGTGGCTGCTTCTTGATTCCATGGAATGACAGCTCCCCATGAATGGAATGACGGCCCCAGAACCCTGACGGTGGGTCCTGGGGCTGAAGTGACTGGCTGTTTCCTGATGCGGTGGAATGATGGCTCCCCATGAACGGAATGATGGCCCCAGAATCCTGACGGTGGGTCCTGGGGCTGGAGTGGCAGCTTCTGGATGATGTGGATGGACAGCCCTCCCTGCCTGGAACGCAGGCCCCAGAACCCTGACGGTGGGTCCTGGGGCTGGAGTGGCAGCTTCTGGATGATGTGGAATGACAGCTCCCCGTGAGCGGAATGACGGCCCCAGAACCCTGATGGTGGGTCTTAGGACTAGAGTGGCAGCTTCTGGATGATGTGGATGGACAGCCCTCCCTGCCTGGAACGCAGGCCCAGAACCCTGATGGTGGGACCTGGGCTTGGAGTGGCTGCTTGCTGGTGCCAGATATAACACCTAAATCTATCTAATCTAATCTAACTAAATGAAACTATGGGGGCATATGTGTGGAAATGGGTGAAATAGGAGGAGGATGGCAATGGATTGGGAGGAACACAAACTGCTGGGAGAGGGAGAGTTCTGAAAACGCCTGCTGACAGGATCAATGGCTAGCTCAGAACGATATGGAAAGGGGGGAGGGCAATTACTTTTGTTACTTGCTGCACCCGCCTTACCACAAGCCCCATTGGCTCTGTGCAGCTTAGCCCTTGGCCAATTGCAGACTGCCAAGCCAGTGGTCTGAGGAAAAGAGGGATGGCGATTGGGCAGGCTGGCTGCTAGTCCAAGCCTCTCCACCCCTCTTCAGCTGACCCCCCCCCCCGAACCTGCCAGCCAGGTTTTTTCCTACCCGAACACTTCCGAACTGTTCGGGGCTTCGGCCGTTCGATTCATCCGTCCGAACTGGCTGAGTTCGGGCTGAACCCCAAACTTCTGAACCACATTCGCACATCCCTAGCCACCTCATGTTTGGAAGTGTTATGGATTTGGGGTCCCCGTGGGAAGGTAACTCCCTGTTGGGATTAATTTCCCCTGGAATGCAAGTCATTGTATAGGGCCATCAGCCACACCCTAAGCTAGTCTGCCAGCCCCATATCTTATAACAATGGTTTGGGCTGGGAGATATTGAGTACTGGGTGGGACAGCTTTCAGTCTGTGTCTGAGTAGAGAGCTGCAGTCTGGTTGGAGATTGCATGCCGGACTTTGGGGGCAGAAGGGTACAGAAAGAACCTTTTGGGGAGCCCCTGTGGTGCTGTACCTGGAGGAACTAGGACATTTGTAAATAAATGGACTATTACACCACACAGTAAGTCTCTCCAGTTTCTGTCTCCTGTCGAAGGGACACTGACCCAGCAAGGCTGCCCCTGGAACTTCCCACCACCCAGGAAAGTGTGGTGAGCAACATAAAGGTGCTGCAAATCCATAAGTGACAATACTTGTGATAAGCCTGTGATTTTTGGTTTTCACTAAGAAAGCAAGTTTCCCTAAAGTTGTGGAGAGAGGCTTTAAAACATGACTGCATGTTTGGCTGAGAATCTGAAGGCAACTGGAAGGAACCCCAGGTTAATTATTGCTTTAAGCTCCAAGTCTGACCTGTTAGTTGGTTTGTTTGAAATCTGGGCTAGCTGTTACGGTACTCCTGCCATTGAACACATTGCCTGCTGGTGGCTATTGGAGACAGGTCCCTGCCAGCGGGCTTACAATCTAATAAGGACAAGGGTGAGGGGAACACAGGGAGAGACACACACACACACTCCCATTTTTAATATATGGGGAACTGAGGCTGTAAAATTCCATAGTAATTCCAAAATTCTGCTTGGCCCCGCCCACTATGGGCTCCCCACATACACACTATTGGCCCCGCCCACTGACCCACCAGCCTTAGAACCCACCAGCTGCCGCTGCAACTTCCTATTTCTATTGGGTGGTGTACACTGTGGAAAATGGCCAGTCCCTATTTGGGTCAATCAAATCTGGGGTCAGGCAATGCAGCGGCAATGTGAAATCAGTCACAGCCCAGGAGCCTCACAGATGCTGATTCAAAACTTATGCATCTTGACAGGCTCTTCAATACTTCACAACGTACAAATAAAATAAAAATTGTTCTAGATACATGAGTCCTTATAATTTTGTTCAGTGCTTTGATAACATAGGTTTTCAGTTTACTACACATTACTTGAGACAAAGCCAGCCAAAATCAAATGCACAGTACGAGCTACTTATTCCAGATGAATCTATTGATGCTTGATAGTTCTTTTGTGTATGTGTATTAGCGTGCAGTTGTGCAAGCTAATTGTGCAAATTGTGCTGTCTAGATTACTCTTTAAATAAACCCACATGTGGTTTTTCCTCAGAAAGAAACTTTCTGCTTCTTTTACATGCTGCATTTGGCACAATCCTCACTGAAATCAATGACTCGCGTTCCGGTCACTTTAGTGGCTGAGGATAGCACCCATTAAGTTACTTCTCTATTTCCGCATTCATACATCCCTGGTGTAGAGAATAGCATAGGTTCCAAAACTGTGTGTTGGGACCCCAAGGGAAGTCGCAGGATCTGTAAAATGAATCTGAACCTATAAAAAATCTCAGGGGGAAATTGCAGCATCTGTAAAGTTAGGACTGAAACTTTTTTCAAGCTTCTCAACAAGAATCGAGAAAAGCCCCAGTCTCGACAATTTCTCAGTGAGATATTTTATCTCGATTTTAAAAATAACAAATTAACTGTGCATGCACAAAATGGCCATTTTGGAAAAGGGCAGCCCTTGTGTGCAGAACAGCTGCCCCTTTTGGAAAAGGCTGCACATGTGCAGAACGGCCTGGTAGCCACTTTGTGGATGCACAGTGTGTTTGTTTTTTAGCAAGATTCTCATGAGAATTTCGAGCCGTTAGCAAGATCCTGGCGAGATCTTGCTAATGGTTCTCAATTGTCATGAGAATTAAATTGATTCTCAATTCAGCCTTAGTCACAATTCCAGTTGCTATACTGGGTGTGTCCTTGGTGCTCTCAGCCATCATGGAAAGGTAAGTTTCTTACCTGTAATGATTCTTCTTCAAGTTACATCGTCTCACCAAGTCCCACTATAAGTATTTGGCACCATTTAGCACCTAAGTATAGCAAGCAAGTGCTCCTCCTCTCTGGCCCTTTTTACAAAAGACACCCCTCATCAACGTGGATGATTGGGGGGGCGAGGCGGGCATCCATGTGACTGCCGGTGCAGGGAGGGGAGCACTCCTGTGCTCCACTCACCTCCACCGATCCCCCATGCACAGAAACATTGGAGAAAATGGAGCTGCTTCCATGCGTGGAAATGGGTGTGTGTTAGCGTAACGGGTCACCCACACACCACACACCCACTGCGTCCCCCTCCCCCTCCCGCACCACCAGCCCATTTGAAAAGGGCCAGACTCGCACACATACACACAACTTCCCCATGGTGTATAAAAAGCCCACACCGAGCAGCCCCTTCAGTTTAAAAATAGCCACTCTAAGTGGGAAAATAGGTGGGAGCTGGTACTTGGTGACGGGATACAACTTGAAGAATCCCAGCTTGGAAATGGCTTCCTTACTGGGGAGAACAGTGGGATTGGCTCCCTAATAAAACAGGCAACAAATTTGCTGGGCTCCAAAAGGCATTGTGTGCCTCCAGGTGTACCCTAAGCGAGGACACTGCTGCGCACACACACCCCTGCTACCCCAAGGGGGAGGCCATGTATTCCAAGATGGCAGGTACTATTGGCTCTTCTGAGGGGGTGGGGAATAACAAGAGAGAGACTGCATAGATGGCCTGGAACCCCTATGGCTCAGGCCAAATGGAACAAACAAAACAATTGTTTGACACTTGGCATAGTAACAGCCCCTTGTAGAGGCAGGGGCGTAGCTACCGTGGTGCCGGGGGTGCATTTGAGCCCGGGCCCTGCTCGGGGGTGGGGCCTGTAAGCCGTGGGGCTGAAAAAAAATAGGGATCCACCTGGCCGCCGCCTGTTCCAGCTGAGGTTGTGGGTTTTTTTTCCGCAGCTCCACCTGGGCCCCCCTGCCACAGTGCCGGCCCCAGCTGCACATGATTAATGAATGATGCCCCCCCCCAGCCCCTCTCCCTCTCTGCAGCCACCTCCAATTGGGTCCACGCCACCCGGCGGAGCCCGTTAGCCCCGCCTCCTCACGCTCACCCGGCCCAACGTCACAGGACGTGAACGTGCATTCCCCGTGGCGTTGGCGTTCTTCTTGCCTCTTCAGCGTTCAGCCCAGCACGAGGCAGGTTGAGAGGCTCACACACAGACTCACTAGTCAGTCAGTTGAAGGAAGCGGAGCGTGGGTGCCTCGGGTGAGTGAGTGGCTCAGTGAGCTGCAGTGATAATGTTATCGGAGCTGCCTGAGCCCCTGAGTCTGACCGCGGCGTGAGCACTGAGCCCCTTTGGTGAATGAAGCCGCTCGCTTCACTTTGCAAGGTTGGTGTGGTTGGGGGGTGAGGCAGGCAGTCCCCTTCCTCTATCCCTTCTCCCTTGGTGCAAGGGAGAAGGGATAGAGGAGGGGGACTCCCTGCCCCCCTCCCCGAACCACACCAATCTACCCCCCCGAACCACACCAACCTCCCCCCCTTCTGCCCCCGGAGAGCAGCCAAATGGGATCAATCAGAGTGTCTCCTCCGTCCACGCCTTAGGAGCTGAGCCGCCAAGCAGAGCCTCCAGCCCATCAGCCCAGCCCTTTGGAAGTGGAGACAGACTCCCTCGGTCGGCACACACATGGGGGAATTCACAGGATCAATTACTGTAATTAAAATCCAGTCACTGGATTTCACTTCACTGTACAGTCATGTCACTGTAATTGAAATAAGCCTTACCAGCTCCCTCCTCCTTCGGCACCCGAGCCCTCCTCCCTCCCCCCCCCCCAAGGATTCATCCAATCACTGGATGAATCCCTGGGGGGTGGGAGGAGGGCTCGGGTGCCGAGGAGGAGGGGGCTGGTAAGGCTTATTTCAATTACACACACACGCACCCTCAAATCTGCTGGGAAAGCAAACCAGCAAGCTGGGGCTGGGCTAGCAGGATGGGGGACCTCGAGCACAGGAACCGGTGCAAAGTCCTGACTGTGTCCCTCGTGTTAGCACGTCAGCCCAGCATCCTTTCTTGTGAGCAAAGTTAGCAGTTCAGCAGCCATCACTTGGGCTCGCTGCCTGGGGGAGGGGGTGTCCTTACTAGCTCCCTGATTCTTCTGTCAAAGTAGCATCTGCACACAGGGTTTAAAAAGCCCCTTTTGGAATGTTGTAACAACTTGATCTCCCCCCAAAACCAAGCACTATCCCCTTCCCCAAAACNGGGGGGGGGATGGGAGAGACAAGGGGGGTTGGTGTGGTTCTGGGGGAGCAGTCCCCCTCCTCCTTAAATCCCTTCTCCCTTCCAAAGTGAAGCGAGCGCCCATTGTGGAGACATCCCACAATCTTATGAATGAACCAAGCTTAGCTGTCTGCCTATTTATACAAGAGGGGCTGGCCCCCTCCTGACATCACCAGGAAGCATCTTATCAACCTTCCCGCTCCCCCAACCCAGCTCAGCGGTTCCCTCCAGACCCCAAACTCGTCCTGCGCCTTCCCCTAGCCTTCCTCTCCCCACTCTGAAAAACAGTCCCTTTCCTCCCGTCTAAAAGGGTTTTTTCAATGGGGAAAGGTAGGAGATCCCTAACTCCGCCCAAGATGGAGTTCCTGTGACGCAATTAGCCATATATGGGCTTGAATCAGAGGGAATCCCTTTCTCACAGCCCAGGCCGCAAAGGCTGAAGCTACTGCTGCCTGGAGAGCAAGGCTGGGTATTAACAGAAACCCAGGAGTCCTGGCTGCCAGCCCCCTCTCCCCCCACCCCTGCACCTCACTCATCCAGGGTCTTCCTAGTAAGTGTTCCACTCCACTTCCTTCCCTAATGCTTAACTTTAACGTTGGACTCATCAGGGAGCCGGAGGGCTCTCAGGTGAGGAGGCTCCGTCTCAGGGCAGCAGCTCCAGCTTCAGCTAATCTTTTCAGCACTTTAACATGTTTGAATTGTTTTAACATGTTTCTATTAATGTTTTAACCTGTTGCAGTTTTTTGAGACTTGTTGTTAGCTGCCCCGAGATGCCGTGGGCATGAGGGGGTGGCATATAAGTAGAAATAAATAACTCATGTTCTGGTAGTGGCATTGATGCCAGCAGAGACCAGAGTCACTTGCCTTGTGTGCCCACAGCCAACTTGCAGTGCATGTGCACCAGTCTCTGGCCATCTTTTGCTGGGCAGATTATGGTCCTTGAGAAATGTTGAGGTTTGACAAATGTTATTTTTTTTCTTCAGTGGATTTAACATGCAAACTTGGAGAATAGACTGGTTTGCTAGTGCAGGGCTAGAACTTTTCTTCATCGTTTTCTTTGACCTTTCCTGTTGTCTGTCTCTGAGCTCTTCCAGGCTGGGCATGCGCACGTGTGCTAAAATTTGACTGGGATTGTAGAATGTAGAGTCTTTTTACTCTGGCTCTGGCTACATGGGGATGTTCCATATCTGTGCAGAAAGGTGAATTTTGTATCAATGTACACTGTATGCAATGTGAAATGTTTTAAGTAATGCTGCTTCTTGTTAGCAGTTATGCCAACTGACAGACCATCAGTACAGCCCAGTCAATTTCATGTTTTCAAAGGTTATAGTTGTAAAATACATTATATGTTTCTAACTGTTGAACGTTGTTGGTGTTTTGATTGGGTTTTTGATTATTAACCTTGGGAGTTACCCTTGCAGGTGGGGGGTTCATAATTATGGGCTGATCCTGGGTCCTCCACAGTTATAACTCCTAGCTTGTATTTAGAAGCTGTCAGCAGGCCACACCCCATCCCTTAAGCCCCGCCCACTTTGGGTTTTTGGAGCACACGCGCACATGCTTTGCAGGCACGTACTTGAGGGGCCCATAACTGTGACTTGAGCCCAGGCCCTTCTCAACCTTGCTACACCCCTGTGTAGAGGGCTTTCCACTAGCACACTGAGCAAAGATAACCCCTTCCTCTAGGGTCAACAATGAAGCCTCCAAGCTGCCAGATACAGGAAGACGTTTGGGTGCCACCACACACCATCATGCAGGATCAGCAGGGTGTGGCACCTCTAGCAGCAGCCAACGATGATGGTGCTGAAGTTCTCCAATTTCAGGGTGCCAGTACTGCTCTGGCCAATCCAGGGCTATCAGAATCAGGACCACCTGAGGTCTCAGGACCATCTGAGCAGTCCAGGAATTAAGGATATTGGTGGGAAGGTGTACAGCAATCCCTGCAGCCAAGAGGCCACTAGGGCATCTCTCTGAGCCGAACCCTTTCCTGCTCATGAGAAAAAGACTGGTAGTTTGGCACTGTACTCTGAAGCACACTGGTTCACCCTAGTGTGCCCCACTGGTGTACTACAGAGCAAAACAACTGAGTGCCTCAAGACCCATTTGTGTGACAGCATCTCTGTCTGCTGAGACATTATGCCTCACTGTTTTCTTGTTCAGCCATGTGGGCCTCTACAGGCAGCACTCCACTGGGTAGCCACCATTTCCAGAGGCTGCATGCCTTTTTCATCAACGAAAGTGACCTGATTCCGCCTGCAAGGGTGTCCATACAGAGGAGGACAGGGCACCCCTGGACTTGAGGCCTGAATGCCTGAGCCAACCACATGGCTTACAGATAGAGGACATTAATATGTCAGCCAGTACCCCAGGAAGCATCACCCATGGCAAGCCACCACTGCAGGGCTCCAGCCAGGCCAGTAGAGTTGCAAAGGCTTTTGACGCCATAAGTCCCAATAGCTAGAAAACAGAAGGTAAGGTTGGCATGGGGTTGCTAATATCCTGAAGCATCTGTGCATAATTGTCTGGAACCTATCCTCAGGAGTAAAGGCTATAGCCTGAACATAATTTAGGCAAGCCCCCCAATAAAGTGGGTGACCTGACTGGGAACCAAAAAAGACCTGTCACAGTTACTGACAATCCCGAGACTCAAAAGGCAGTGGAATGTCTCCTCTATATGTCCCTCAAGTGCATGTCATGACTAAGCTCTAAAAAGCCAGTTGTCTAGATACAGGTACACTAAGGGACCTTGCTGGTGAAGCAGACTCTTCATAAATACTAGGGATGTGCGAACGCAGTTCGGATGTTCATAGTTTGAACCGAACTCGGCCTGTTCGGACGACCGAACCGAACGGCCGAACAGTTTGGAAAAGTTCTGATGAGTTCGGGGGCAGGAAAAACGTGACTTTGGGCGGGGAAAACGTGTCTGGAAGGGGGAGGCAGCTGAGGAGCAGACTTCCTGGCACCAGGGGTGGTTTCAGGGCCAAATGATACCGATACCGGGGAAAAAAATTGATTTTAGTATCTGTATCGATAATTTTTTGATGTTCGGCTGAACTGAACTCCGCCGAGCCGAACAACCAAACCGAACTCGGGTTTCGAACTGAACAACCGGACATCCAAAACATGTTCTGTTTGCACATCCCTAGTAAATACCGGTCGGTCGGTCGGTCAGACAGACAGACAGGACAGAAAGAAGAGTTTAGGAGTTAGCTGAGATAGAGATAGTGTTTAGAGATTTTTAATGTTTGCAGGAGTAGGCCTTCGTACTTAGTAGA
This sequence comes from Sphenodon punctatus, assembly GCA_003113815.1. Taxonomy (NCBI): domain Eukaryota; kingdom Metazoa; phylum Chordata; class Lepidosauria; order Sphenodontia; family Sphenodontidae; genus Sphenodon; species Sphenodon punctatus. Next base: position 628,330 of record QEPC01014892.1, on the reverse strand, counting down.
TAGATAATCCATTTAGTTGATATCATTTAGAATAGTTATAGCAGTTAGATTTAGTGTAGACTAGTGGTGGGACCCCGGGCCCATTACCGGCTACCGGATTTACCGGTTCTACGAAAACCGGATTCCCGGATTAAATCCGGTATACCGGTACCGGATTTATTTCATTGGTTTCAATGGGGCGCTGTGTCCCCATTGAAACCAATGAAATAAATTAATT
>QEPC01014892.1:589366-610393 GCA_003113815.1 Sphenodon punctatus | reverse complement strand
GCAGACTGCGAAGCCAGTGGTCTGAGGAGAAAAGGGATGGTGATTGGGCAGGCTGGCTGCTGCTCCAAGCCTCTCCACCCCTGGTGCCTGGAAGTATGCTCCTCAGCTGTCCCCCTCCCACCCCCCGGGCATGCCCTGTGCCTGGCAGTCACATTTTTCCCGCCCGAACTCAGCCGAATTCTATCCAAACGTGGCCGAACTGTCTGGTCATTTTCGAGTTCGGATCGAGTTTGGTTTGGAAGTTCAGTTCAGTCGTCCGAACAGACCAAGTTCAGTACGAACTCCGAACATCCGAACCATGTTCGCACATCCCTAGTAATATGCAAGCACATCCTTGGTTTCTAAAATGGAAACTGAAAGACTGAAAAACAAAGACAAAATGGAATGTGGAAGACGATAGAACTGTACCTGACATCAGAGTTCAGAAACGGAAGAACATTATTATTATTCCCATATTAAAATGTTCAAAAGATAAAGGGATTTCCCCAGGAGTTACAAGCAAGCACACTGACCACCTTTCTATCTGAAGGAAATTTTTGTAAACTCTTCAGGATGTCAGATCTGATCAAAACTAGAATTGTGAAAAGAAAGGGGGAGCGGGAAAGCTCCAGCAACCATGTGGTAGAATGGTTGTGCTTGTCAAGCCGAGAATTTTCCATGATGGAAAATGCTGCATGCAGGAGAGAGCAAAGGACTTATTGTAATTCTGTGATCTTCCCTGTAGCTTTCTTCTTTTGCATAACCTGGAAATTCTTTATTTTCAGAAAAGATTACAAAATCCACCAATATTTTTTTTAAAAGCAATCCAAATAATACGCTTGGTAACAACTGCATAACCCCCACTGAAGTCACTAAGGTTGAACAGATGCAAATGAAAGCAGAATAAGCCTCTTTGTGAAAGAGGTGGGGAAATAACATAACACTCTTCCATCAGTATGAAGTGTGGTCTAAACCCATTTCCTAGTGAACAGATGTCTACATCACCAAAACCACTGCAATTAACACCTTTGTTGGCACTCTCAACAGAAAGGCCAGGCTCTGAGTGAACATTGATGCTGGCCTAACAACCTAATAGGTGGTCCTTCCAGATGAAAGTTGGGATGTACAGCTGTGGCAGTACTGCAGAACTGTAGCCTGCTTTTGTGTGTAGGTATTTTTTCTCTAAAGACAGATAAATTCATTTTGTAAAGCTGTCAAGTTGAAAATATCCACCTCACAAAATTCCTCTTCAACATGTAAAAGAAAAGAAATCTGCTTCACACACACACACACACACACACACACACCATTTTATTTAGTGCATTTAATATTTGCCTTTGGCTCCCATTAAAGAAATTGAAACTTTCTGGCTACTTAAAAATCTGTTTTCATTGAAATGGCAAAAGGCCTTGCAAAGTAAAGAAACAAATCTTGAGCAAAGCCAACAAGAAATCCACAGAGAACAGAACAAAGGAAAGCCAATACTTTTTAAAAGCTTGCATATAAAACAGATAATGTTCCAATTGTGTCCTTTTTAGCATCACTGAAGTCACACCTGCCAATCTGTTTCAACATGGCTCCAACTTGTTTAAATTTTCCAAGTTAGCTCTATCCCAGATAGGGTTGTACCCACAAAGTTCCAACGATTGCCTTTATTTCTGGATTTTGGGCAATATTCTGATGATGCCCCACAAAGCACCCCAGACCTCCAGAAAGCACCCCTGTGCTACACCACTATTGCAGTCCCAAGTGACTGACCTGATAATTACCCCTGCTCATGCAGCAGCAGCAAACAGTGAAAAAACACTCATTGCCTCGCACCCAAGTCCACAGAGTACTGCCTTGCACCCTTTACGCATCTGCAACCAGTGATTCCTCAATGTTTGTTGCTGTGCATGCACAGGCGGCAATGCATAATGGTGGCATCTTGGCAGGTCAGGTCAGTGATTTGGGGGGCCCAGGGGGGTGCGCTGGCAAAGGGAGTAGGGACTAGGGAGTGACTTAAGTGTTACAGGGTGGCATGTAGTCGGGGTAAATCCATGTGGGACCAAGCCCCAAAATAGTCACTCAACAACACGGAATTCAGCTCACAGCTCCTTTAATGCATAGACAATGAGAGTCTTCCCACAGTAGTCCCCACCTTGTACGTACAGTCATAACCGTGTGCAAGTTTATGTAAGTTTTATTTTTTTATTTTATTTTAACAATGGCTAAGAGCTGAATAAACTATGTTCGTTCGTATACACAGTTGTTGCAGCCTATCCACTATAACCGGGAAACAGCACTCCAGCAACCCCTGCCCTGTCTCTAGACCCCAGTTCACAGCTAGTAGGGATGGGCGAACGTGGTTCGGAATTCAGCCCGAATTCGGCCTGTTCGGATGACTGAACCTGAACCCGAATCCGAACACGAACTGACCGAACCGAACTAGATCCGAACGTCGAAATGACCGAACAGTTTGGTCAGTTTGGATCGTGTTCGGGTGAGTTCGTGTGGCAAAAAAAGTGTCACTGGAAGGTCAAACATGACAGGGAGAGGGAGTCAGCTGAGGAGCAGACTTCCAGGCACCAGGGGTGGACAGGATTGGAGTAGCAGCCAGCCTGTCCAATCACCAACCCTTTTCGCCCCGGACCACTGGCTTCGCAGTCTGCGATTGGCCACAGGATAGGCTGCACGGAGCCAATGGGGCTTGCGGTGAGGAGGGCGCAGCAAGAAACAAAACTGATTGCGTCCCCCCTTCCCAACACCTTCTGAGCTAGTCACTGTTCCTGAACAGCAGGCGTTTCAGAAGGCTCCTTCTCTCTCTCTCTCAGCAGTTTTTGTTCCTTCCTAATCCTAATCCATTGCCACCCTCCTCCTATGTCACCCATCCAACCCATTTACCTCCATATTATCATTTATTTAGATTATATTAGATACATTTAGGAGTTATTTTTTGTTTTTACCCCTCTCTGTGTTCAATCTTCCTTCCTCCCTCCCTCCCCCCTCCATTCAATCCTTTCCCCTCTCCCTCTTATTCCACCCCTGATTCCCTTCCCCGGTTTTAAGTTTTGGATTTATTTAGAGTAGGATTATTATTAGATTGATTTTCATTTCAGTTTTCTACCCCTCCCAGTGTTCTTTGTGTTTCCCCCTGTGTAATATTGTATATATAGATAGATAGTTATTAGATAGACAGTTACTAGACAGATATACATAGCAGTTAGCTTAATTATAGAGATAGATAGAGATACAGTGTGTTTGCAGGACAAGGCCTTTGTAGCTAATTATTAGGATATTCCATTTAGTTCAATAGGTTTTAGAATAGTTAACAGCAGTTACATTTAATGTAGAGAATGATATATATATAAAAAAGAAACAGCCACTCCAGCCCCAGGACCCGCCGCCAGGGTTCCTGGCCAAGTTACAGGCAGGGAGGACTGTGGTCAATACCGAGAAGCTGCCACCTTAGCCCCAAGACCCACCGTCATGGGTCTGGGGCTATCATTCCTTGCACAGAGAACCAATTTTCCGAAGCATCAAGAAACAGCCACTCCATCCCCAGGACCCGGTGTCAGGGTTCTGGGGCTATGTTACTGGCAGGGAGGGCTGTGGCCAATACCTAGAAGCTTCCACCTTACCCCCAGGACCCACCATCATGGGTCTGGGGCCATCATTCCTCGTACAGAGAGCCAATTTTCTAAAGCATCAAGAAACAGCCAATCCAGCCTCAGGACCCACCGCTAGGATTCTGGGGCCAAGTTACAGGCAGGGAGGGCTGTGGCCAATACCTAGAAGCTGCCACCTTAGCCCCAGGACCCACCATCATGGGTCTGGGGCCATCATTCCTCACACAGAGGCATGTCATTCCACCGCACCAAGAAACAACCACTCCAGCCCCAGGACCCACCATCAGGGTTCTGGGGCCAAGTTACCAGCAGGGAGGACTGTGGCCAGTATATACAAGCTGCCACTCTTCTAGCCCCAGGACCTACTGTCATGGGTCCGGGGCCATACATTCCTTGCACAGAGAGCCAATTTTCCAAAGCATCAAGAAACAGCCACTCCAGCCCCAGGACCCACCGTCAGGGTTCTGGGGACAGGGAGGGCTGTGGCCAATATCCAGAAGCTGCCACTCTAGCCCCAGGACCCACCGTCATGGGTCTGGGGCCATCATTTCTTGCACAGAGAGCCTTTTTCCAAATGCCCAAACCGAACCGAACACAACTGAACCGAACGGCCGAACCAGAACGCGGAGAAAGGACCGAACGGCCGAACCGAACAGGCGTACCGAACCGGATGGCCAAACCCGAACCGCGACCTGTTCGCCCATCCCTAACAGCTAGGCACCTGTCTCTAGTCATCTTCTCAGAGTTCTGAGCCGCTAAGCTCAGGACACTCCTCTGAGCTCCTCAATGTCTTTCATAACTGAGCTCTCAATTCACTCATACATCACTTAGGTATCCAGGCACCAGCCTTCCCACTACCATCATTAGTTATCCCCTTCAGTCCAAGTTTCTCTAGTCTTGCCCCAGCCTAGGTTCAGCACCTTGGACAAGACTCCTGCTGAAACTCAGCTCCCTGTGCCTGGTCATAGCCAGGGAAAACTGTATTTTCTGACATGAAAGCTTCACCCATGGCCACGCTTACGCCAGCATGACCACAGGCGGGGGTGTCACGTGCATGTCTGCTTCCACCCTGCCAGATGTTTACCACCGGTGGGAGCTGAAGTAACCCTGGACAGTGGCAGGGCAGGGCTAAATATGGGACGTGTGCTGGGCTCCCAGCCAGTGCACATCCCATGTTAAGCCCTATCATGGTCCGGGGTAGGCATCCCCGGTCCATGGTAGAGTGGGCCATCACATCTGATGGGACACTCCACCTAACCACAGCCTGTGGTTGGAGCAGTTCTGGGCAGGCGCAGCAGCCTAATAGGCCACCGCACCCACCCGTCAGGGAGGAGGCGAGGTGGTGGGGTTATGCAGACCCACATCCACCACCCTCTCCCCAGCCCCAACCGCCTGAACATTTGTTCGGCAGCCAGACAGATTCCAGCTCGGGAGAGGGGGTTTAAGCATGGTGGCTCACTGAGTCGTCATGTTAAAAAATACCCTCTGTCTGCAGGCTGCTTCTTATACCCCAAGTGGGAGTGGCAGGGCCTCCAATCTGCCAGCCCTTAAAGGGCCATTGTCTGCTCACCTTCCTTAAAGGGGCAGCTGCCCTGTCAGGCTGTGCCCTGCTACACTTAGGCACAGAGCATGTACTAGAGGGAGGGCAACAGCAATTTTGCCATATTTTACCGCTCTCATGCATGCTCGATTGTGTCTAGGTGCAAGAGTAGAGGAGGGGCTGGGGAACTTGCCCATGTATTCCAGTGTTCTAACATAATGGCACACACCATTTTGGGGGTGACAGAGCCATCACCCTAGAGAAAGAAAAAGGGCAAGGGGACGACACTGGAAAAGGGGGGCTCCAGTCTGCTTATTTAAAGGCATTGAAGCAGCATGGTTTCTCCCTTGCTGGTTAAATGGTTTCATCAGATCAGGTAAAATGAAGAACTACTCTATTACCTTTTTTACAGGGAGGCAGGGGGAGGCATGGTGGCTATTTCTACATGATTTATCATTTGGTGCCCCTTCTGGGGGTGGGGGGGCAGAAGGCGGCACCATTCCTGCTTCATTTGGCTTTGCCCCTTTTAAAGCAGATTTAAAAATTATTTTGGGGAGAAATCCTAGTTTGCTTTTTAAACAGACTTGAAGCCTTGAGCTGTCAATATTTTTTCTAATACCTGATGTACAAGAGCAAATGCTGGTTTTCCCTTTTTGATTTTGAGCGCTTTGTATTTTGTAGGGATGTGCATGTCGTTTTCATTATTATAATAACGATAATGAAAATTGTCATGTCAATGGGCACCCAATCGACCAAGTATCCTCCTATAAATATTTAGGAGTTGTTTCCCCCCCCCCCAGACACCACCTATAAAATTGCAATTGCTCAAGTTGTCCGGGGCACTATTAGAGGTATTACCAGCTTTTATTTCTCCAGAGAAGGAAAAATTCTATTGCCAGCTGCCAGAAAATAGAGGGGAAAGGTGCCGTCTCAGTTGCTTTATAGAAGCCTAATATGAGGCCCTTCATTGGTATGCCATTTGGAGACATCACAAAATAGTTTCCTTAGGACCATTCGGCATGCACCTAGAAATACAGCTAATAGCACTTCTGTGTGCTGAGCTTGGGGTATCTTCAATAGCTTCACTTGCTAAGGCTAGTGTACTGAAATTCTGGCTAACATTAAACTTTAGCAAGAATGAGTGTCTTGCTCGGTCAGCTCTTTTTATAGCCCCGTCAGACCCCTGGGAAGCCAATATAGTGCATTTGCTATTCTCATTGGGATTTTCTAAAGAATATATACTCTCGATGCCCTATATTAAAGCTCTTAGTTTAATTAAATTGCATATAAAAGATCAGGAGAAATAAATGCTCCAGGAAGCTGTAAATAGTCAAAAGATTATGGATCTGTACGTCTAATTTCCTATTCAGATCACGTGCGTGTGTGTGTGCGCGCGCGCGCTCTGTATCTGTCAAGTATCGCTAGTTGGTCATCCAGAACAGCTTTTACTCTAGCAAGGTTTAATCTGATCCCTTCAGCAATATTGGAAGGGAGAGTAGAGAAGATCCCCTATGCGCAAAGGCTGTGTAAATATTGTTTTCAATAGGCAGTTGAATCCATACCTCATGTGGTTTTTGACTGCTATCTCTATAAAAACATATTTGTGAAGAGATTCTTGAGCCAATTATAATTAATTTTAAAACGTGTAGTCAGCAACACACACTGGTTTTTCTATTGAGTGATAGAGATCTTACTATATCCTCACAGGTAGCAAAAATTTTTGTACTCGCAATGCAGAGAAGGAAAACTTATGATACATCTGTAAACTTATGTATTAGTTATATCAGACCAGTTGATTATATTGTTATATTTATATACTTGGGTGTTTAATTGTTTATTTTCTTGGATTTGTAAATATGTGTATTGCCAATGGCTTTTGCAATAAACATAGGCTTGTATTATTTGAAAGCATATGAATTGATAATTTAAGGAGTCCTCAACTGTCCACAGTTTGTGCTAGGAGTAAGTTCTGAAATTGGAAGACTTTTGGCTCACTTTAGAGTTCTTCAGTGAAGAAAAGTTATCCTACAATGATTTTGCACTGTACAAGCAATTAAAACATACTGCTGTCTGCTGATGGACATGATCATGCAGCAGTTTGGCACCAGTGAAAACTAGGGCTGAAATTAATAGTGCATTTGCTGTTCACAGAGATTATATGAATTTTAATTGCTCTCTTAATATCCAAGTACTACACCCCCCCAAAATGATGATTTGCATATTTGGTTATTTCATTTCAATGTTGAGTTTATTTCTACATTTCTTTTCAGTGCTATTTGGTGTCAGTTTGCGTGTGCAGTAGTCAAAATAAGGTAACCAGAAATACCAAAATGACCAAACCCCCAAAAATGAAATACTGAAATAAATACATGAAAGACTGAAACAAAAAATAACCTAAACAGATACTAGGTGGAGCAGAATCAAATAGTTGCCATTAACTGTTTCACCAGGAACAAAACAGAGTGAATACAATGAAAACATTTGGGTGAAAACTCATTTCAGCTCCAGTGCTAACCCCTTTGTGCCTGCACAAGCAAGATGGACTTTTGCTCGCTCAGTGGGTTAGCACCAAACAGCTACAAGAAGACACTTCTTGTCCCTGTATCAGCAGCAAGTGTCCATGCATCTTTAGCTTAGGAGAAAACGTGTTCTATGCTCCACCCACCTCTCAGCAAAAGGATGTTGTTACTAACTTTCAAAGATTTAGATTGGTTAATTTTAATGCAGCCCAGTTTTGCTCCTTAATGTTTTCTTCTGACCTACTTTGTCACGTACACACAGAAAAAGAAAGAGCACATTAATACATTCATGCCTTCTGTAACACAATAAAATTTTACAAGATGTAATATAAAAAGAGCCAAGGTACACGAAAGAGAGATTGAAAGGACACAAGACAAATGGTGAGTTTTCCACAATTCATAATCTAAAAACCAGTCAAAATAGATACTTGCAAGTAGTGTAGTAACAGCCCGAACTAAGAGGTGAAGCTTTGTCCTTTTGGCCTTCCCATCCTCAAAGCCCCATACGTTTTTAAACACCAGGTTTAAAAAGCAGATTTTTTAAAAAAATGAATTCACACACATTTCCCAGATTTAGAGGATATTAGTCTCTCTCCGGCACACCATAACAGGGGCTATGAACTGACATAACAGGGAATGAACTGCCTCCTCCTTCCCAAACCTACGGAAGGAGAATGCATTCACTTGGCCCCTCCCATTCTTATACCCATGCTTTTGAGACTAAATCACTAGTATAGTTTTTATGCAGTAACACCACCAACTGTCACTTAGATGTCACCAATGATCAAAAAATATGAAATCCCTATCTTGATAAATCAAATGTACAGTTCAAAAATTTATATTATGTTCCAACATGGTTAAGGACACATCACACCAGAAAAGCAGTAGAAAGGAATGAAGAGAGTTCGCTTTGATCACTCCCGCTGAACACATGAAGAAAGTAAGTATTTTCTCAGCTACAGCTGTGTTTTAGGTGGAAAGCAAACACAAGGCTCTCTCTTTACTCTTTTTTACTGGTGTGTTTAGGTGGTTGGGTAAAAGAAGGAAGTGGGATGGCTAAATGAATAGTGTGCTCATGAAGATTCAATCAAGGAATGTCAGTTTAAAACAATGAAGCCTCAGAAGCAGGCATAGAGGCTTAATAGTCCTAATGTTTGCACACGTGTTTGTGTCCGAAATTTAATCTGATAACCTGGCCTCAAGGTTTTCTTGTCCTTAGAGCTTGAAGTGCCAAGTTTACAACCTACTTAACTAATGGCTACTCAAAGGCTTAAACCAGCCACCCCCTCACAAAAAAAAACCCTGCCCTACCAACAATCAAAATGTGCCCTTGTTAGTTGCACATTGACTTTATAAAAAGAACTGAACAAACCCTAACCTAAAACAAATAGTCACAAAATGTGCATCACATATACAAGTTCTACAATATTTCTGGATCTCCATAGACACTATAATGCAACAACATTTACAACTTAGGATAACATGGATTTATTTGACCTAGAATCGTTATGTTAGAAGACATACATTTGCATAATTTACCTCTAACGTATGAATAGCATGACCTCTGACCTAAATTCAGAGTACTTGTGATCTATAGATAGATACGGGGCAAAAACTACAGTGGATGGAAAACCTCCACAACTAGCTCAGCTGTCAGTTTAGGCGCAGTGAATTTAGGCGCAGTGTGATTAGTAACTAGTCAGGAGATGCTTGCCTGAAAGAATACTGCATGGTAACACTGAGGCTGCAGGTCAAATGGTTTCCCACAGACTCAAATTTGAGTTTGCCAAAGTAGGAGACAAATCTAATCTTAAGAACCTGATGCTTTGGCCTTTCATTAATTGTTCCTCTGCAAGCATTTCACAGAGATTTTTTTCTGTTGTGGAGAATTTTATTCGACATTGCAATTAACTAGAAGAAGCCATTATATATTCTGCTTCAGTATTAAACTCCCTGCAATAAAAAAGTGATACCAGAGATTCTGCCATTAAGCTGGGGAATCAAGGCAATGACAAAATAAGGTTGAACGTGTAACCTTAACTCCATCCAACTTTTGCTTCAAATACCTAATCACAGAGCTGAAGTCAGACAAATGGGTGAGCTCACTCAGCAAATAAGGAAAAGGTAAGGAGTGGTTCAGAGCCATATTAGATTTTAAAACGTGCTTGGGTTTTGGGTTATATTTTTATTACTTATTTTTTATTGATTTCCCCCCGTTACCTGCCCTAGGGATAAGATAGGCTATAAATTTAAGCAGTAAATAAATATGGAACTTCCAACAGAGAAGGAGAACATTCTGATTTAATCTTTAGAATACATTCAATTCCTGTATACTCTTTCCACACATAATTCTTTCTCCTGATGTTGAGAGAAAATGAAGCAATTAACTATAGATCTACCCAGTTACTTGGAAGACAAGGGCGGGCCAGATAGGGTTAGTCAATTCCTTTAAGTATCTGGGTCTTACATTCAACACTAGAGGTACGTGGACTCAGCATATTGACAATAGGGCAAATCATGCGATGAGAACGGCTCGTGCGGTAGCAAGAGCAGTTAGGCTCTCAACAGGGGTACCAATGTCTTCCGTATTTAAAGTTTATGCCGCCAAAATTCCACCAATTTTGCTATTTGGGCTGGACCTGACCCCATACGCAGATATGTTACCTTTGGAGAAGGTTCAGAACTGGTTCCTTAGGCGCCTCTTGGGCGTGCCTGCGAGCGTCCCTGGCACTATTGTTAGGGCAGAGAAGGTCTGGCCACCTATTAGATCTTTGGCTAAGGGGGTTTATGTCAGATATTGGATAAGGCTAGTCAAACAGCCAGCTACAGCACTCCCCCTTTTATGTCTGCAGGAGGAGCTTGTGTATCAGGGCTTGCGATCCTACCCCTGGTTGTCTTTTGGGGGGCATCTATTAAGAAAATCAGGTTTTTCTCTCCAGTACTTTACTGGGAAAATGCTTCGGGCCGTTAGACTGGAGTTTTTGAAAAGGATCCAGGACATCGCGTACCAGGAGGAACTTTCTCAAGTGGGCACATGGAAAGTAGCCCCCCTTCTTGGGGCATTCAAGGATCGGTTCTTTTTTGAGCCTTATTTGGATGTTCTGCAGAGTCCTAAGCTTCGCAGAGCATATACCCTCCTGTGATGGCAGCTGGTTAGTACAGCGGTGATGCAGGGGCAATATAATGGTATTCCACTTGAGCGTAGGCTTTGCTCTTGTCATCAAGCGGAAGTGGAGACTATTGACCATTTCCTATTGAGATGCCCATACTTTGTTGGCCTCCGGGAGGTGTGGATTCTTCCATTCCTCACCAAGGAGCCCCCCCTTCAGGACTTGTGCCAGGTTTATATTTCGCTTCTTGCATTGACTCACAAGGAGGCAATAAGGGCTTTAGCATCCTTTACGTATTTGGCTAGTAAGAAAAGGCAATTAATTCAGGATAAATTGCAAAGACGGAAGATTAAGAGTGAAGAGGTGTTGGTTGATTAGTACTAACCCTCGCCCTGGAAAGGCTATTTGGGAGCTTGATTTTTCTTCCTAGACAGTTGTTTCTGCAAAGGTACTGTTAGATTGACTTTGGTCTTTTTATTATTTTCGGAAGGTTTCCTTATTCCCTGCAGGTCAGTGGGATAGGAAACTGTATTAAGATCTTGATTCAACTGATTTAATGTATTATTATGTTCTATTTATTGTAATGCTTATTACTGATGTACTAATTCCTTTCTGTTGTTGTGTTATACTTGGGTAAGGGTGAAAGCCATCCCTGAATAAAGAGTTTGATTTGATTTGACTATAGATCTATTTTATTTTCCAAGTTTGTGTGGCCTACATATATACGCTAACACGCAGCCATTACTCTGTAGTGTTACACTTTTGATCAAATGTGAGTTACTTCCATGGGTTTGTAGGGCATATAGAGTGTGCAGGAATGAAGTTGAGGCAGGGGAACCATGAATATCTAGGACTGCAGAAAAATTGTGTAACATTTATGAAATAATGTAGCCAAAAGTAATATGCATAATAGATAACTACTGGACTAGAAAAGTTTATTACACTGTTACACACTTGCTCGAAATACCATCCACAAAAGACCTTACAACTTTTTAGCTGCAGTTGAGTTTACATAGATAGAGACCCTGTGTCTAGGAGTTTTTAATCTAAATTTAGACATTATGCAAAGAATTACAGGAAGAAAACAATGTGACCATGTGGTGGGAGTAAAAGGTCAGGGTAAAGAATGTTGAGAACTGAAAACAAAATGACTAATCTGGTATGGTCCTTTCATGGTAATTTCTTTTGTAGCAGAAACCCCCAAATTTGGACCTCTCAAAGCTGGATGTTCATAATTTTGACTATGTCTTACATCCCCACCCCAAACTCTCAAATCACACTGTATTTCTATTACAGTAGAAAACCCACTATTTGCATACTTGTTTAATCCTGAACAAAAGCATACTCCACCCCTTGAGGCTCCAGAAAAGGCGGTTTCTGTGTATTGCCTTTAAGTATTCATATGTTTCAATTGCTGCGTGGAGCTATGTTTATCATTTTTAGGGATGGGCAAACGCAATTCGGAAGTTCAGAGTTCGGACCCCAACTTCCGAACCGAACCGAATTTCCGAACTTGACTCTGTTCGCCCATCCCTAAAAGATAATGTTCCATTTAGTTGAATGGGGTTTGAATTTCCAAACTCGGCTCTGTTCGCCCATCCCTAAAAGATAATGTTCCATTTAGTTCAATGGGGTTTGAATTTCCGAACTTTGTTCGGAAGTTCAGAATTCGGACCGAACTCAACAGTTCGGTGGACCGAACTCGGTTCTGTTCGGCCATCCCTAATCATTTTCTTTACATTCGTGAAACTAGGGCTGAAGCAAGAGCAGGTGCTCTCGTTCCATCAGGAAATAGCAATCTTTTGGGAGCACTTTCAGCCATTCATCAGTATTTCCCCACTTCCACATTTCCGGTTCTGTTGGTATCGATGCTTACGATTTCCTGTCATTTTATGGTAATTTCCAATGTTACCAATAATACCAGAAATTACCAGATAATACTGAAATATACTGGGAATTACCAAAGTGGTGGAAAATCCTAGAAAATAATGAAAAACGTCCAAAACATTGGTAGATTTTCTCTTCCGCGAATCAAGGCAAAAGAACTGTTTCTGTTGGAAATGGCGCACTCAGAGATTTTTTGTTTCAACTCTACTTTGCATAAGGGTGTCTGGCTGGGGGAAAGAAGTGGGAGGAACCGCCTATGGACAAAGGGAGAACATGGAATATGGTAATGAGGGAGGAGGTGGGAATAATTAAAAGGAGGTAAAATGAAGGGTAGAAGTGAGAAGCAGGATGGTAACAGACGGGGCACATTGATGAACAGGCAAAATCTAAAAGACAGACTGAAAAGTGGAACAGTCTCTATAAACATAAGCAAATACAAAAATGAAGAAAAAAATAATCAAATGCTGTATTTCTGTGCATGTGTAAAATAGCTACACAATTTAAGACCCTGCTGATTTCAAACCCAGGTCTGTGGAGAGCTGTAAGCAGCACTTTGGCCATAATCACCACTAGGAAAGTTGTCCATAGCACCAGAAATGTGGTATCTGATGCTAGGAAGTCTTTCCTCCATCAACTGGACCACAACCACAGCCCCTGGTGGCCAAGCACAGCTTCTATCTCATCACCCACCTGGGGCTATTGAAAAGGCAGACAGTAATGAAGTGTCTAAACAGAGCAGCTATCTGGTTTGCTGCTACCTGGATTCTGCTTTAGAGAGATCACAGCAGGCAGAGCACAGCATGACATCAGCTGATGTTACAGTGCACTGTGGGCCAATGGGCATGTCAGGAAAAGGGCAGGTTTGAGGATTTCCCTTTGCATTTCTCCTGCCATTGCCCTGCCCTTGTGGAGCACCTTAACATTACGGTGCTCGGGGGGGGGGCAGTCTCTTGCCCACAAGGAGCCTGGACAAAATCAGAGGGGCTTTGGCTGGTAGGGCTCCCAACCTCAGCCCATTCATCTCTGCCAGGCTCAGTTCGGCTGCAGGGCTCTAAACACTACCCCTACCTCCAACACCTTCCCTACTAAACCCTGTCTTGATCTTTGCCTTCTTATTCTGACGGTCCATTTCTTGATTTGACTTGGGTTGAGAGTTCTACGGCTTCTGGCTCCCAGCCTGGTCCATCATGGCTTCCCGATTACAATCTGTGTCTTTTGGCTTTGATTGAGGCTCTGATCTCCCAGCTCTGATATTCTTTGCCTTTCAGTTCTGGATGTGGTCCTAACTCACGTCCTAATTGTTTAAATTACAAGATAGAACAGCTGGCATTCTGAGGGAGAATTAATGTCTTGAGGTTGTGCAGGTGTTCTGCTGCTCTATTCTGCATAAGGAACAGGACAATTCTTAATTTCCTTTCCAGCAACTTAAAGCTGGCAACAGTGCTACATCAATGAGATCTGCCATGCTTGGCAGAAGACCTGAAGCCTCTGTTGATGTTAAGATGTCTTCCGATGGACAGTGCCCATGCCTCTGCTCAGCCTCACCCCCGGTTAGCCTGTCCATAAAAAAGGCAGCTTGCCAGATGTTCAGGAGGAGCAGAGGCGGTGCAGGCTCTCCCTGCTCTGGGGCAGCCCTGCTGGCAGCATTTCAGAACATTTAGGAGCATTTCCAGTGGAGCGAGCAACCCAAACCTGGGGCACCAGCTGGAAGTGGGGCTGCTGTCCATCTGCTCAGCGGACGGCCGCTGCAGCTCTGCTCTTGGCCAGGGTTGCCCTGGGCAATGCCACAGAGTTTCGGGAAGCAGCCTAGGGCATTTCTTGATCTGCCCATAACTCTATGGTGCGAAGGAGGGGAGCACTGTGCGAGCAGACCGTGGACTGCAACAGCCATCGGATCCATTTAAAATGGACCTAGGTGGGGAGGCAAGTGGGCAGACGTGATGGTGCATGCTCAGAACTGCTCCAGGGGGTGAGCACCCATGCGTCAGCGTGAAAATAACTCTTGTATGACGAGAAGGCGGCACTTCGGCATGTTGTGTGTGGCATGCAGGAAACAGCAGCAAAGCAGAGAACCCAGTGGAGGCAAAAAAGAGCTGATTCAGAAGGACATGAGAAAGCCCTTACCGAGAAATTATATAATTATGTACAAATATAACTTGTCATTGGTTGTGGAATTTACAGTTTCTATTAAAGGGGACAGAAATCATCAGCCGTTAGACCTAATAAAGAGACTGCCTAGACTTGCTTCTAAGGCTATCCAGGTTAAAGATTTCCATGGAAGGCATGGGCCATATGGCCCCTAGACAGAGTTCAATTAAAATGGAGCCCTATGGTTAGTTTGAAAGTTAAGAATAAATGGAGGACAGATGACATAGAGTTCGAAGGATATTTTAGTGGGGCATCAGGATTCATCCTTTGTAACAAGTTATTTTGACGAGATAATGGTCTTTCCCAGAGCAAGGAATTACGTATAAGGAGCCCCTGGGTCCGGAGAATAGTGGAAGGAATTGGTTCAATAAAGGACTGTTGGCAACCCAGGATGGGACAAGGGTGGGGGAAGCTTCTGCCCACTACTCTGGAGCTCACCAATACTAGATCCTTTCCTGTTTCTTGTACGGTCACCACCTGCACATGCATGCCTACACACACATATGCATGCACACAAATGGAGTTACACCCCCTCGCTTACTTCCTAAACAACTGTAGTAGCGATCAGATTTTTCACCTTTAAAAAGTTTCCAAAATTTTGACACACAAAACCTCAGAAAAATTGGCACTGAAACTCACACAGATTTGACTGGAATAGAAGTCAAAAAAGCAAACATTTGCCCCACTTGCACATCCCTAGTTGCAGCCTAGTGTTAAAACAGAGGTGTACTACATCCTCCTTGGCAGCATCAAATGTTGGCCTTTGCTTAACTAGATGAATCACTGACCATATCCAATGATGATGATTTCTGTGTACTTTTCATTGCAATTACACTAAAATGGTTCAATGACATTAAGTTTTCTAAAATAAAAATGTATTCCTTTGAGTGAAAACAACAAATTTCCATTCAAAACTCATTTCTGCAGAAGCTATTAGACAGAGAAACAGGAATTAAAAGTGAACGTTTCCATGGGACTTTATCAAATTTTTCAGACGTTTGGAGCTAGGCCACAATTATAGCCAAATGGCACAATAATCAGAAGGTAAATGGAAAGAACTTCATGGGGGTGTGGGGGTGTGACATGGTTTTTAAACTCTTCTCAGTTTGAGAGAACCTCACTCAAGATTTTTGAACAGCCAAGGTTAGCAACATTGATTTAACATTTCAGCTGTGCATTATAAATTAGTTGGTTTGTTATCAATTAGTGTAACAGATTCCAAACCTCTTCATTTTAATTGAAATCATTTAACTTTTAAGCAGATAAGGCTTTTTGTCCGAATTCTGGATGTCCTCCACCCCCAATCACCACCTGGCCTGCTATGCTTATGGTTGTAAATATTGGATTATTTCCTCTAAGCCAATATCATTAATGTCATTTTTAGAAAAATTTCCATGTCAGACCTTAAAATGCTAAGCTACAACTCAATAGAGGAACCAATTTCTGCTTCTTAAAAATAAATAAATAATGTATTTTAAATCAAAGTGCTTTTGAAACAGCACAATTAGCCTGTTTCACTAAAGGTGAAAGCATAGAGGGACATTTAAAAAAAAAAATAAGGCCAGGGTTCATTTTTAAAATGGTATTTTTGTCTATATTTTCTACTATAGTGACCTCTTCTGGAAGAAAATTATACTCAAATGGACAGTTTACAATAGCCAAAGCATTCTGTAGAGGAACTCTCCATTTAGGGAGAGAACTGTTAGAACTATTCATAAGTAGAACTTATCATATGTTAAATCAAACCATGTAGCAACCTTTATGTACATCATTCCATAAAGGTATCAGTGCTGTCTAAACTGGTAGCCTGAGTGTTAGAATGTACAGGTATCACTCTGTCTCCCTTTTCCACCTGTGCCCTCCCAAAAGTGAAATGGGGGTAGCTATTTTGGTACACAGGAGCACTTCACAAGAGGAAACTAGATGGATTACAGACAGCAGAAATCAGAATACGATGAAATCGCATTTCTGGCACTCACACGACTTAAACCTATCAGTCTAGATCAGCTATTTCAAGTTTATAAAAACAAAGGCAGACACCAACCATATAGGTTGCTCTGCCTCACCAGACTCAAGCACTCACACAGAGCCCCCTCAAATCAAAAGAATTCCTTATGGTTGCAGAGGTCAGCTGCATCTCAGGCATTTTGCAGCTTGGAGCCATGAAATCTCCAAGCGAGAGGAGACAAGTGTACACAGTAACTAGCATTCAGTGGGCATCTTTAGACGCAATGGGAAGAGGTGGCTGAATGTGTATTGACACCATTGTGTAGCCACTCATTTATCATTGTATTTAAAATGTTGCTGTACTTAGATGCAACGCTTGCCAATGTTCTCGATAAGCCCTTGAATGAAACATGCATGCACATCCCACTGTCAGCGTCCCGGATAGTTGTTTCCCATCAGGTAGTACTGTCTGATGCATGTTGCATCAGAGTACCTGCCCATCATCGCAGGAAGTGGATTGCACTGTGTTCTTTACTTTTGTAATTCACAAGACGGTGCTCCAATCACACTTTCCCCGATTTTCTTTTTGCTTTTTTGTGGTGCTAAAAATACAACTGCTGCTGTGCGTTCTCTCTCACATTACCTCTGCCTGTTCAGCCACAATGGATTTTTCAACAGCGCTGGGTTCTTTTATGGCCTTCCATGTTGGACTGCAGCAATCCTTTATCATACAAGGTTCACTGTCCATTTCTGATACCTTTTCCATGGAGTACCTGGAATGGTGAATACCGGTGGAATCCCGTTTCCAATGTCATGACCTGAAAACCGGAAACTTGGAGGTACTCAGATAGTAGAGTTTCTCAGGGCCACATAGTTCCCTATTGCATACCGTATGCTCTCCTGGCTAGAAGAATTGGTGAGATGTGGGAGGTTGTTACAATGTTGCTGGATGGCTATAAATCATAAATTGAAGGTATCGTTATAGTGACACCCACACTGCACACACTGTGGTCCAAGGACAAATTCCAAGACTGGTAGGATAACGTGGTACTTAAATGGGATGACAGAGTGGCAGGCCAATTTCAAGGTTACCAGAGCTGTGTTCTATGAGCTACTAGAGATAATTGCTCCAAACAGCATTATGTGTAAATGTATCTAGAGAAATGGCTGGCCATTGCTTTATGGAAGCTGCCACCCCGGACAGCTTCCAATCCATAGCACATTCTTTTGGCATTGGGGGGCCAACAGCATCTAGCATTCTGGTGGAACTGCACAAGGCCCTCAAAAAACTACTATACAGGTCATTAACGCTGAGGAGATGTTGGCAGCTGGCTGGTATTACACCGGCCCAGCTGGAACTTGTACACTGAGGCTGGTACAGTGCTTTTACCAGCAATATAAAAGCCGGTAAAAGCCCAGGGTTGCTCAGATAAGCTCTCCTCTTGGTCTACTGAACAACTCCAAGCTGAGCCTGCTGCCCCACTGTTCAGCAGCTGCTACCGCACACCAAAAAGTTAGAGGTGGCTTCCCAGCGGGAATGGCTAAGCAAGTCACAAGCACTCAGCAGTGGCATGGCACGGCCTGTAAGTGTGTTCAGCAGCAGAGGCAGCAGCACTGTTGCTGCCAGAGCAGCTCCCTCGCAGCTTTCGGCAGGACATTCAGGGTCTCATTGTGTGGGCTCGAAGTGAGTTTGTTGAGAGCACTCGCTGCTCCCATTTCCCTGCATGAAGGAGGAGGGAGCTGCCTGCCCTACCCCACGCAAGCACCTCTCCAATCAGAGTGAGTGACTGACAGTCCTGACCCTCTCACTTATCGGAAGGCAGCCACTTCATGCTGAGCCAGCTCACCTGCACCTGGGTGTCAGACTAGTCTGAGGGAGTACGTGCTGCTTTTAAAAAATAAAATAAAAAAATTGGGATGTATTTCTTCCTGATTTAAAGCAGCAAGCAGGCACTACAGGGCTGTGCACTCTGTGTGTGTGGGGGGGGGGGGCACAGTGGGGATATACTCCATATATCTACCAGGCTGTGCAATTTGGGGATGTCTCTATGGGGGCAGTGAGGATATACCCACAATCTACAGGGTTGTACAGTAGTGGGGGGATCTGTCTCTGTAGTGTAGTGCCGTAATCTACAGGGCTGTGCACTGGAGGATCCATCTGCCTATGGGGTAGTGGGTGGGATCTGCCTCTATAGGGGCAGTGGGGATACCCCATAATCTACAGGGGGTCTGCACTGGGGGGGGGATCTCTCTCTATGGGGTAGTGTGGTCCTGCCTATGCTTTAAATATTCCTACCTCTGCCCCACCTGCAAAGGCCTCTGCCTCACTCCATCCCCCTGCTACCCCCTCTACATCCTTCAAATGTTGAAGAATAATCCTGACAAAAGGGCCTGGGATGCACCTGGATTTTTGTGCAGGCATGCCTTTGGGGAAAGTAGACGTATTACTGCTGCTACCTCTGCCATTGCTCATGTAGGGTAGTAACTCCTCAGCAATGGGAGGAAGAAATGTCTCATGCACAAGCTACGTGATCCCTTGCTGTTACACTGATCTTTTTTGTGGGACTGTAAACTAGAGTGATTTTTGTGTACAATCAACACAAGGGGCTGGTGCCTTGTGGCTGGGTCAGCATTGCAAATTTGAGTTGAATTTGTGATGAAACCAGATAAAACCTGCATTTTTAAAAAGTGGTAGAGTGCAAACCTGGAGGATTTCCCAATACATTTATAATTAATATTGACCTTGTGAAAGCTTAACTTCCATGCACTGATCATCCTAGAAAGCCTCATCCTGCTCATTAACGTCTCTTCAGAACAAAGATGTGGGGAACATTTTCCCCCCTGTGGGGCCACTTTAACATTTAGTACAAGCTCCAAGAGCCACATAGAAGTTGGGGACAGGGAAACTTAAGGGATGAACTCTGGAAGAGAAGGGTTCGTATCATGGATCTGTGCCATGGATCCATCCCATTGCTTTTGCGTATGCCCTCCTCTCTGCTTCCTTTCCCTGAGCTCCAATTTTCAGTGCTTGGGGGTAGGAACTGGATCCTGGGGGCAGATCTAGGTGCTGAAAAGGGACCACAGAATATTTGTTCTTAAATATCTCCGTCTCCACCTAGCCATCTCCTCCCTGTGTTCCTTTTCCTAGGAGCAGGTATGTGTTTAAAGGAAAATAAATAAATTTTTATGCATTGTGTTGCACGTATTTCTCTGGTTGTATGCCTTCTTTGTTCTATAAAAGGTGGTGTTCTAAGGAATTATTCCTTTGGGATTTTTTTTAAAAAAAAACCAAAAAGGTACCTAGTGTGTGTATGCAGGCTATTGAACATGGATTAGAGTCTTGCCACACATAATTTTGCATAAATCAACATTAATGTGGGTATGCAAAATTAGTCTGCATATGCAAATTGCTTGATTTGCATGCCCAAATTAACAGGCCAGTATTTTCCCTTGGGAAGGGTGGCAACCCTAGACGGCTTCCCAAACTGCTATGGCAGTCGCGGCTCCCCCTGCAGGGAGTTTGGGGCAGTGCCCCCCAAAGCACTGCGGGGGCACCACCGCGGCTTTAAAATGTAAAAAAACAAACAAACCCGCCGCCACTTATGACAGCTACAGCAGCCTCTGAGCTGCTGCAGAGGCTGCTGTAGCTGTCACTGAACTTGTTCTCCCTTCGGGGACCCACCCACTCCGCTGGGAGAGGGAGTGGGTCCCTGAAGGGACAAAAAGGCTCAGCTGCTCAGCTGTCCAAACAACGTTTTCCTATGGAAAACGCGATTTGGGCGGCTGAACTCCTCTGTCCACAGCACGCATGTGACATGCTGTGGAGGAAGGAGCTAGCCTTTTCATTGCGCCCATTGAGCGCAATGGAAGATCTCACCGGGGCGGTCGCGCTGACAGCCCTGGCGAGATACAGCTTGACTTGGGGGACTGAGGAAGGGAGCAGTGCGCATGCGTGCTTCCTCCCTGCCTCAGTCCCCCGAGACTGAGTCACGCCACGCGCCAGTTCCAGGACCCGCTGCCACTCCCCCCCCATCCACCGCTCAGAGCAGGGGGAGCAGCAATGCAGCAGCAGAACTTCAGGATGGAGCAGTCAGAGTCAGACTGAGCAGGTAAACTGCTGACTGATCCCTCCCTCCCCCACCCTGTACCCAACCTCCCTCCCCCAGGGGAGCCCCCCTCCACCCATCCCCCTAGGCTGAGCCTGTTTTCCCCCGACCCCTAGGCTGTTCCCCCCCCACCCTGCATCCTCGCCTCCCCCACTCTGCATCCCACCGCAAGGCTGTTCCCCC